>CM064356.1:15097500-15460000 GCA_032595735.1 Pelochelys cantorii
CGTGCACCACCCCTAGAAACACAAACCAAGCCGTGGGCGCTCTGCCAATCAGCTGGCAGCCTTGGAATCTCTCCTGAGCTGCTGCCCGAGCACCCAACTCACAGGGAACATTGCTGCCCAGCTGGGTGCCTGTAATTAGTGGACCCTTTGGCAAATTACTGTCATCAGTGACTTGGCCAGGACATACCTAACGGCAGAGCCAGGAGTCCATAGTCCCTGTCCCCTGCTGTATCTACAGTATAACAACACCCTGCCACTCCAGCCTACAGGTAGCCCCTATAGCTGACCAGAGACAGCCCAGGCCCCAGCCCCTGTGTCCCTACCTCGCCGGACTGCCACCACGGCTACCACTAGGCCCACACTCAGCAGCAGCACTCCCGCCACGCCCAGGGTCACAGGGAGCAGCCACGTGGAACCTGGCAGTGCAGAGAAAGCAGCTTGCGTTACCTGGCCCCCAAGAGGGAGAACGCACGGCTGTTGGGGGCTGTCCTGGTGTAGAGCCGACAGACAGTCGGCAGGGGGATTGAACCTGGGACTGTAGGGGCTAAAGCCATGAGCTAAAAGCCGCCTGGCTCTCCGCGGAGGCTGGAGAGCGGCCGTCACTCCCCTCTTCTCAGTGGCCCACGCCTCAGGGTTCCACGCGGAAGGGGAAGCAGATTCAGGCAGCAAAGGGACCCCACGCAGCCGTCCCCACTGCGAGCGTCCGTCTGTGCTCCAGACCGGGCAGCTCCACACCAGCTCCATCGCCCAGGGCTCTGGCCTCGTTACCCACACCCGGGCAGCCACCCCCGCCTCCCTCTGTCCCTGCCCTTACCTTCTGGAGCAGCCGTGGAAGATGGGAGCGGGCCCGTGGGGGTTGCTGGGGGAGGGGACACTGGCCGATTTTCAAGGGAAAAGAAAGGAGGAGACGGTCGGGCAAGTCGCTGAGCTCGCGCTGCTTTGCAGAGTCAAGATCAGGCCCCGGGAGGGCTGCGACCCCCTCCGCCCCCCGAACATGAGACTCCACTCCCTGCCCCGAGCAGGATGGGACCAGGGGTCCTGACACCCCCCCGGGTCGAACCACAAGGCCCCATTCCCACCGAGTCCGGGCTCAGCCTCCTGCTCCAGCTAGACCACAGTCTCTCCCAGCCCAGGGGCAGCCGCCAGACGCCTTTCCCCAGAGCAGCTCCCAGGAGGGCACCTGCCGCACAAACTCCACAGCGCCGCCCTGGCCAGCAGCTTTGGGTTGAACTCGCTGGCATGGGGCAAACACAGAGCTGGGGGGAGGTTGGGAGAGACCAGGGCTGGGCTGGCAGGGGCTGGGGGTCAGGAGTGGGGCACTGGGGGGGGGGGGGTGGGCTGGCAGGGGTTGTGGGTCGGGAGTGAGGGGCACCGGCAGGGCTGGAGGGAGCCCAGGCCTGGGCTGGCAGGGGCTGTGGGTCGGGAGTGAGGGGCACCAGCAGGGCTGGAGGGAGCCCAGGGCTGGGCTGGCAGGGGCTGTGGGTCGGGAGAAGTGGGTCGGGAGTGAGGGGCACCGGCAGGGCTGGAGGGAGCCCAGGCCTGGGCTGGCAGGGGCTGTGGGTCGGGAGTGAGGGGCACCGGCAGGGCTGGAGGGAGCCCAGGGCTGGGCTGGCAGGGACTGTGGATCAGGAGTGAGGGGCACCGGCAGGGCTGGAGGGAGCCCAGGGCTGGGCTGGCAGGGACTGTGGGTCGGGAGAAGTGGGTCGGGAGTGAGGGGCACTGGCAGGGCTGGAGGGAGCCCAGGCCTGGGCTGGCAGGGGCTGTGGGTCGGGAGAAGTGGGTCGGGAGTGAGGGGCACCGGCAGGGCTGGAGGGAGCCCAGGCCTGGGCTGGCAGGGGCTGTGGGTCGGGAGTGAGGGGCACCGGCAGGGCTGGAGGGAGTCCAGGGCTGGGCTGGCAGGGACTGTGGATCAGGAGTGAGGGGTACCGGCAGGGCTGGAGGGAGCCCAGGGCTGGGCTGGCAGGGACTGTGGGTCGGGAGAAGTGGGTCGGGAGTGAGGGGCACTGGCAGAGCTGGGGGGAGCCCAGGGCTGGGCTGGCAGGGACTGTGGGTCAGGAGTGAGGGGCACCAGCCAGGCTGGGGGATAGGAAACTGCACCCCACCTGGCCCCACTCCTCGGCGTTTTCCTCATCTCCAGCAGCTTCCTCTGTATGTAAAAACCTTTTACCTGCCACCTCGAGCTGTAGCACATTGCTGAGCTGTGAGGCCTGCCGGGCGCTCCCGTTGTAGCTGTGGTAGCAGCACCCGTACTGCCCCGCGTCCCGGCGGGTGATGTTCCCCAGGACGAAGGTGACACGGTGCTGGGCCTCCGAGGCAAACAGCATCTGCACAGGCTGAGCCTGACCCGTCCTCAGCAGCCAGAACTCACTGTCCTTGTAGCCGCTCGGCGCTATGCACACGAACTTGACGGTGTCTCCTTGGGCAGGGGGGTGGGATGCCGCATCCAGGTAAAAAAGTGGGGCTGGGGTCAGGCTGGGGCCTGCTAAAGAGCCTGGAACTGCCAGGGAAGAGGGAGCGAAACAGTGTTGCCCGGTACCCCTGGGCTGGCAGCCAGGGAGCGGCACCTCTGTGTAGGCGCAGTGCTGGCAGCGTCCTGCACATCACTGGACAGGCTCCTGGCCTGCAACTGGGGACAGCACAGGCCCTGGCACTGCCAGCCTCCACTCCTGCCCGCCCCAGGGCCCAACAGTTAGAGTGATTCTCCAGCACCCCCTGGCCTGCCACTGGGGACACGGGGAAGCCCAGCAGTGGGAGCTTCAGGGAACACCCAGGACTGACCCTCAGCTCTCTGAAGGGGGCCTCAGAGGGTACGTCTGCAGTGCACTAAAAGCCCCGGCGCCAAGTCTTAGAGCCCAGCTCAGCTGACTTGGACTTGCGCTGTGGGGCTGACAAGTGCAAGGGAGACACTTGGGTTGGGGCTGGCGCCAAAGCCCTGAGATCCTCCCCCTTCATGGGGTTTCAGAGCCTGGTGGCCAGCCCAAACATATACATCAGTGGTGGGCAACCTGCGCCCCGAGGGCCGCATGCAGCCCACTGGGGTTCTGGGTGCGGCCTGCAAGACATTTTGTTACGGGTGCCCATGCACAGGGTGGCCAGATTCTGCTGGTTTCCGTCCCTGTTGTTTGTTTCCCTGTGGTGTTACTACAGTCACACGCACGTGAAGGGAGGTGGGTGCTGATTGCGCACAGCACTGATTGTGAGAGCTGGGTGCTCCCTCCACAGCCAATCAGAGCGCTGCTGCGGTTTAATCGGCACAGCCTACAAACTCTAGGGACGCAAATGCAGTGAGCAAAGGTGCCCTGTCCCAGGAGACTGTCTTGGGTCCGACAATCTTGCAGCCACAGAGATGAAGGAAGCCACTCATGCAACCCGCTCACTGGTCTAGATTCCCAATGTACATTGCAGTTGTTAGCCCACAGCCCAAGCCCCGTGAGCCCAAATCAGCTGCCCCAGGTCTTTTATTGCAGCATGGACATTCCTAGAAAGCCTGGAAGGGCAAGATCCAACATCCCACACTTTATTATATGGAAAACCTGGGCCACGGCCCTCCAAAGTTTGTGCCAGGGATGAATTTGACCCAAAGGCTCAAACGAGCCTACATGTGACTCTGTCGTGTTGCCAGTTCCCTCCGTTTTCCTGCTGAGATCCCTTCTGGAGATAAAGTTCAGCATCTCACTCCTAGGCCCTACAGTTCCCAAATCATTGGGCAATTTCGACTGCTGCTTATCCCCCCCTCACCCCCCATCTATGACTGGTCTCAGCCATACGCTAGAACATGAGGTTCCCCAGGTCTCTCACTCTGAGGGAATGTCTGGAGAGAAAGCTTCAGAGAGAGGTTAAATACAGGGGAAGAAAACATACCGGCGAAGAGAAAGAGAATCCTCAGGCTTATCGTTCTGCCAAGCATTCTGGATCTTCGGCAAACTGATAGTAGGAGCCCAACATGCACGGAAAGTGCCTAGCTAGACGCAAATGAAAAGGAGAAGGATGTTTTGCTCAAGATGGAATTTCACCACCTCAGGAGGAAATTACAGTATGTCCCTGAATGTAAAAAGGGTTTTTCTTCCTTTTCCTACTGCAAATAGAATTTAAAGCCTCCCAGAAAAGCCAAAGGGTTGACACACCACCTGTGACCTCAGCCATGGAGTAACTTACATGCAAGGTTCTGAGCATGAATCTCTTCTCATGCCAATTTTATACTGGCGTGATTCCACAGACTTCAACAGAGCTATGGAGTCCTGCCTGGTGATCTCAGCTGTACAAGTGTAAATTCAGAGCTACTTCAATGGAGCGACTCCAGATTTACAGCAAGTGTAAGATCTAATTCAGGCCCTAAATCTTGTAGTAATTTCCTGGGCTCTTCCTGTACATCCATGGATTGCAGCTTTCCGGCCACAACTAAGAATCTTTTTTATTTCTCTAACTCTCCAAATACTTTACAAGCTATTTGGGAATCACTTCCCCCGTGACTGAGGGGGGCTTCCTGAAGTGGAACACAGGACTGCTTGCATAACCCTTTGACAGGAAATGATGAATAAACTCATGACTAGCTGAAAGGAAAGACGTCCTAGTGGAAGGTTAGTAGTGGGGACGAGTAGAACGAACGAACGAGTCCAGGTAGAAATGCAGCGACTGGATGTCAGAGGTGCAATAATGCACGTAGTCTTGCATGTGCATGTGTTTTAAGACTCCTCCCTCTCAGCCCAACGTAGAGTGTTCACCTTTTATAGCTCCCTGATTGAGAGCTGGGCTCTTTGACTTAAAGTTACAGTTGAATTACAGAAACTCACGAAGTTCCTCGATCGGTCCCTGGTATGTTGGCCAAGATGGTGGCCTTCCCGTGTACCTGTGACACGCAAGTGTAGTCTGTGTGGGGTGGACAGTGTGTGCGTGGGTACACACAAGTGTTGTGTGGTTGTGTGGCCCAGGTACACGCAAGTGTAGTCTGTGTGGAGTGGACAGTGTGTGTGTGGGTACACACAAGAGTTGTGTGGCCCAGGTACACGCAAGTGTAGTCTGTGTGGGGTGGACAGTGTGTGCGTGGGTACACACAAGAGTTGTGGGGTTGTGTGGCCCAGGTACACGCAAGTGTAGTCTGTGTGGAGTGGACAGTGTGTGCGTGGGTACACACGAGTTGTGGGGCTGTGTGGCCCAGGAACACGCAAGTGTAGTCTGTGTGGAGTGGACAGTGTGTGCGTGGGTACACACAAGAGTTGTGGGGTTGTGTGGCCCAGGAACACGCAAGTGTAGTCTGTGTTGGGTGGACAGTGTGTGCGTGGGTACACACGAGTTGTGGGGTTGTGTGGCCCAGGTACACGCAAGTGTAGTCTGTGTGGAGTGGACAGTGTGTGTGTGGGTAAACACAAGAGTTGTGTGGCCCAGGTACATGCAAGTGTAGTCTGTGTGGGGTGGACAGTGTGTGCGTGGGTACACACGAGTTGTGGGGTTGTGTGGCCCAGGTACACGCAAGTGTAGTCTGTGTGGGGTGGACAGTGTGTGTGTGGGTACACACAAGAGTCGTGTGGCCGAGGTACACGCAAGTGTAGTCTGTGTGGGGTGGACAGTGTGTGTGTGGGTACACACAAGAGTCGTGTGGCCGAGGTACACGCAAGTGTAGTCTGTGTGGGGTGGACAGTGTGTGCGTGGGTACACACAAGTGTTGTGTGGTTGTGTGGCCCAGGTACACGCAAGTGTAGTCTGTGTGGGGTGGACAGTGTGTGTGTGGGTACACACAAGAGTCGTGTGGCCGAGGTACACGCAAGTGTAGTCTGTGTGGGGTGGACAGTGTGTGCGTGGGTACACATGAGTTGTGGGGTTGTGTGGCCCAGGTACACGCAAGTGTAGTCTGTGTGGGGTGGACAGTGTGTGCGTGGGTACACACGAGTTGTGGGGTTGTGTGGCCCAGGTACACGCAAGTGTAGTCTGTGTGGGGTGGACAGTGTGTGGGTGGGTACACACAAGAGTCGTGTGGCCGAGGTACACGCAAGTGTAGTCTGTGTGGGGTGGACAGTGTGTGGGTGGGTACACACAAGAGTCGTGTGGCCGAGGTACACGCAAGTGTAGTCTGTGTGGGGTGGACAGCGTGTGCGTGGGTACACACAAGTGTTGTGGGGTTGTGTGGCCCAGGTACACGCAAGTGTAGTCTGTGTGGGGTGGACAGCGTGTGCGTGGGTACACACACGAGTTGTGGGGTTGTGTGGCCCAGGTACACGCAAGTGCAGTCTGTGTGGGGTGGACAGCGTGTGCGTGGGTACACACAAGAGTTGTGGGGTTGTGTGGCCCAGGTACACGCAAGTGCAGTCTGTGTGGGGTGGACAGCGTGTGCGTGGGTACACACAAGTGTTGTGGGGTTGTGTGGCCCAGGTACACGCAAGTGCAGTCTGTGTGGGGTGGACAGCGTGTGCGTGGGTACACACAAGAGTTGTGGGGTTGTGTGGCCCAGGTACACGCAAGTGCAGTCTGTGTGGGGTGGACAGCGTGTGCGTGGGTACACACAAGAGTTGTGGGGTTGTGTGGCCCAGGTACACGCAAGTGCAGTCTGTGTGGGGTGGACAGCGTGTGCGTGGGTACACACGAGCTGTGGGGTTGTGTGGCCCAGGTACACGCAAGTGCAGTCTGTGTGGGGTGGACAGCGTGTGCGTGGGTACACACACGAGCTGTGGGGTTGTGTGGCCCAGGTACACGCAAGTGCAGTCTGTGTGGGGTGGACAGCGTGTGCGTGGGTACACACAAGAGCTGTGGGGTTGTGTGGCCCAGGTACACGCAAGTGCAGTCTGTGTGGGGTGGACAGCGTGTGCGTGGGTACACACAAGTGTTGTGGGGTTGTGTGGCCCAGGTACACGCAAGTGCAGTCTGTGTGGGGTGGACAGCGTGTGCGTGGGTACACACAAGAGTTGTGGGGTTGTGTGGCCCAGGTACACGCAAGTGCAGTCTGTGTGGGGTGGACAGCGTGTGCGTGGGTACACACAAGAGTTGTGGGGTTGTGTGGCCCAGGTACACGCAAGTGCAGTCTGTGTGGGGTGGACAGCGTGTGCGTGGGTACACAAGAGTTGTGGGGTTGTGTGGCCCAGGTACACGCAAGTGCAGTCTGTGTGGGGTGGACAGCGTGTGCGTGGGTACACACACGAGTTGTGGGGTTGTGTGGCCCAGGTACACGCAAGTGCAGTCTGTGTGGGGTGGACAGCGTGTGCGTGGGTACACACACGAGTTGTGGGGTTGTGTGGCCCAGGTACACGCAAGTGCAGTCTGTGTGGGGTGGACAGCGTGTGCGTGGGTACACACACGAGTTGTGGGGTTGTGTGGCCCAGGTACACGCAAGTGCAGTCTGTGTGGGGTGGACAGCGTGTGCGTGGGTACACACACGAGTTGTGGGGTTGTGTGGCCCAGGTACACGCAAGTGCAGTCTGTGTGGGGTGGACAGCGTGTGCGTGGGTACACACGAGTTGTGGGGTTGTGTGGCCCAGGTACACGCAAGTGCAGTCTGTGTGGGGTGGACAGCGTGTGCGTGGGTACACACAAGAGTTGTGGGGTTGTGTGGCCCAGGTACACGCAAGTGCAGTCTGTGTGGGGTGGACAGCGTGTGCGTGGGTACACACGAGCTGTGGGGTTGTGTGGCCCAGGTACACGCAAGTGCAGTCTGTGTGGGGTGGACAGCGTGTGCGTGGGTACACACACGAGCTGTGGGGTTGTGTGGCCCAGGTACACGCAAGTGCAGTCTGTGTGGGGTGGACAGCGTGTGCGTGGGTACACACAAGAGCTGTGGGGTTGTGTGGCCCAGGTACACGCAAGTGCAGTCTGTGTGGGGTGGACAGCGTGTGCGTGGGTACACACAAGTGTTGTGGGGTTGTGTGGCCCAGGTACACGCAAGTGCAGTCTGTGTGGGGTGGACAGCGTGTGCGTGGGTACACACAAGAGTTGTGGGGTTGTGTGGCCCAGGTACACGCAAGTGCAGTCTGTGTGGGGTGGACAGCGTGTGCGTGGGTACACACAAGAGTTGTGGGGTTGTGTGGCCCAGGTACACGCAAGTGCAGTCTGTGTGGGGTGGACAGCGTGTGCGTGGGTACACAAGAGTTGTGGGGTTGTGTGGCCCAGGTACACGCAAGTGCAGTCTGTGTGGGGTGGACAGCGTGTGCGTGGGTACACACACGAGTTGTGGGGTTGTGTGGCCCAGGTACACGCAAGTGCAGTCTGTGTGGGGTGGACAGCGTGTGCGTGGGTACACACACGAGTTGTGGGGTTGTGTGGCCCAGGTACACGCAAGTGCAGTCTGTGTGGGGTGGACAGCGTGTGCGTGGGTACACACACGAGTTGTGGGGTTGTGTGGCCCAGGTACACGCAAGTGCAGTCTGTGTGGGGTGGACAGCGTGTGCGTGGGTACACACACGAGTTGTGGGGTTGTGTGGCCCAGGTACACGCAAGTGCAGTCTGTGTGGGGTGGACAGCGTGTGCGTGGGTACACACACGAGTTGTGGGGTTGTGTGGCCCAGGTACACGCAAGTGCAGTCTGTGTGGGGTGGACAGCGTGTGCGTGGGTACACAAGAGTTGTGGGGTTGTGTGGCCCAGGTACACGCAAGTGCAGTCTGTGTGGGGTGGACAGCGTGTGCGTGGGTACACACACGAGTTGTGGGGTTGTGTGGCCCAGGTACCCCCAGCCCGGCTCTGCCCCCTCACTGAGCCCCCCCCCGCACAGTGGCAGCCTGGCCCAGACCCCATCACTCCTGCCTCCCCCCAGCTCTGCCCAGGCCCGGCCCTCCCCGCTGGGCCCAGAGCCTGGACCACTTGGCCAGGTGCATGATGGGACTTTGGCTCCCTCTGCAGCATCCTTCAGGCCTGCCCAGGCAGGGGCTGTGGGCTGCGCTACGGGCTAGATGGACCAATGGGCTGAGTTGATATTGGCAGAGGCGGGGACTGCCCGGCTACTGCGTGAGGGTCGGGCTGGCTGGGCCAATGAGCTAATCCGATCCTGCCGCGTGGGGCTGGCTGGGCCAATGAGGTAATCCGATACTGCCTGGGGGGCTGGCGGGGCCAATCCCCCTTCAGAACCACGAAGACCCCGGAGGCCCGGCGTACCGCCGTTAGGTGTCTACACAACTGCCTGACGGGCCCGCCGGCGTCGCTCTGAGCCCGCCGCCGCCGCCGCGCCTTGGTACCTGGCCAGGCCTCTGACCAGGCCCCTGCTGCGGCGTCCGCGTGCCCGTGAATCAGGCGTTCAGCGCGGCCACCCCTGCCCCACGCCGCGGCCCCCGAACGTCACCGCGGCGCGCGGGGCGGGTACCGGGACGATGGCGGCCGCCACGCGCTGGCTGCTGCTGCTGCTGTGGGGCGGCTCGCGCGCCGCGCTGCCCCCGCCCCAGGACGCCGAGGTCACGTTCCTGCTGCCGGCCGGGCGGCGCGAGTGTTTCTACCAGCGCGCGCCGGGCAACGGCTCCTTGGAGGCCGAGTTCCAGGTGGGGCGGGGATGGGGGCGGGGTTGGCTGGGGGGGAGGGGGCGGGGTTGGGGGGTTGGCTGGAGGAGGGGGAGGGGGCTGGGTCGGGGGGTTGGCTGGTTGGGGGGCTGGGTCGGGGGGTTGGCTGGTTGGGGGGGGGGGAGGGGGCTGGGTCGGGGGGTTGGCTGGTGGGGGGGGGGGGAGGGGGCTGGGTCGGGGGGTTGGCTGGTTGGGGGGGAGGGAGAGGGGGAGGGGGCTGGGTTGGGGGGTTGGCTGGCTGGGGGGGAGGGAGGGGGAGGGGGCTGGGTCGGGGGGTTGGCTGGTTGGGGGGGGAGGGGGAGGGGGGCTGGGTTGGGGGGGCGGGCTGGGGGGAGGGAGGGGGAGGGGGCTGGGTCGGGGGGTTGGCTGGTTGGGGGGGAGGGAGAGGGGTGGGTGGGGGGCGGTGGGGGGGAGGGGGCTGGGTCGGGGGGTTGGCTGGTTGGGGGGGAGGGAGGGAGGGGGAGGGGGCTGGGTTGGGGGGTTGGCTGGCTGGGGGGGGGGAGGGGGCTGGGTCGGGGGGTTGGCTGGTTGGGGGGGAGGGAGAGGGGGAGGGAGAGGGGGCTGGGTTGGGGGGTTGGCTGGCTGGGGCTGGAGGAGGGGGAGGGGGCTGGGTTGGGCTGGAGAGTTGGCTGGAGGAGGGGCTTGGTGGTGGAGGGGTTTGGGTTGGGGGGAAGTTGAGAGCTGGCAGGGGAGGTTAGCTGGGGGTGGGGGGGGATGACCGGGGGGATGTGGCGGGCTGCTGAGGGAGATGTGGGGGTGCTGGGGAGGCCTAGGGCACGAGAAGAGAGGCCGATAGCAGGGTGCTCTGCGGGGGGCAGAGGAATAGGGGCGCATCAGTGGGGAGGCGGGTGGGGTTATTGGGGGTTGGGGTCTCAGGGAAAGGGGCGGGGTGGCAAGAGGGGGAATTGGGACGAGGGGGCTCAGTGTTATGGGAGGAGCAGCGGCGTCAGTCTGGTGAGCACCTGGGACAGGGCTGAGCTGAGGGTGTTTCAGAGGCTTAGGATCTGGGGTTAGGGGGGAGGAGCAGGGGACCAGGCTGAGTCTTAAGTAGTGGGGGGCGGGGTCCACTATGACAATGGGGATGGGCCAGGGGCAAGTCGGTCGTCGGAACTAAGCCCTGAGTGCCCCCTAGACTGTGCTGGGCCTGTTGCCCCTGCAGCATGACCCTGCCGCTCACCCCCGCGGTTGCATCCTGCAGGTCATAGGTGGAGCGGGCCTGGACGTCGACTTTTCCCTGGAGAGCCCCTCTGGCGTGCTGCTGGTCAACGAGTATCGGAAATCAGATGGGGTGCACACGTGAGTGTGGCCGGCTCTGCCCCTTATGCTCCCACGCCAGGCTCCCCTGCCAGCCCAAGCAGGGGGTGGGATGCATAGCTCTCAGCCTGTGTAGGCTGGCCTCATTGCATAACCCAGGGACTCCTTGCATTTCCTCATGCTGCTCTTCCGTTCCCCTCTTTTTCAAGCTCTCCCTCTCCCCCCCAGGATTCTGTGTGTTCCTCATGTGCACTGTTTTCCCTCTTAGTGGCTCTGTGTCCGCCCTTCTTCCCTCTCACACCTAGTGTTTTGTCACCCCAGTTCACCCCACTGGAGAGTCTTCCAGGGTTCCCCATTCTCCTCCAGGCCCTTGAACCTGTCTCTCTCAGCTGCCCGTTTCACAGAGTGACATAATGATAGAGCTACCTGTGTTTTCTGACAGAGCTGTGCGCCCCAGACACTGTTGCTTTGCCTGGGCCTTGGGAGAGTGGCGTGTGGCATGTGGAACTGGCTCGTTTTCACTTTCCTGACCTCTTTCCCCAGCATTGAGCCCACAGAAGCAGGCGACTACAAACTCTGCTTTGACAACTCCTTCAGCACCATCTCGGAGAAGCTGGTTTTCTTTGAGCTCATTTTCGACAGCCCCCAAGAGGACGAGGACGGAGATAACTGGGCCGATGTGGTGGAGCCGGAGGAGATGCTGGACATGAAGATAGAGGATATTAAGGTGGGTTGGGGAATGCAGCGCAGAGACTTTTGCTAGTAGGGCTTTGGTTGTAGGTTGCACTGGCTGAAGTTCTGTGGCCTGTGCAGTGCCAGGGGACAGGCTGTATCTTCAGGATCCTTTCTGGCTTTGGACTCTGTGAATTCATCAGTCACCCAAGAGATGGCTGGGGTGTTCAGTGGCAGGGAGTCAGAACTTACAGGCCTTGCCCCCCAGCAAAATGAACGCTTGGGGGAATGCTTGTTAGCTGCCCTCCAGCACCCTCAGCACTTCCTGCCCTATGCGAAGTGGCTGATCTGCCTGTTCTGTTCTCCAGGAATCCATCGAGACCATGAAGACTCGCCTGGAGCGGAGCATCCAGATGCAAACGCTGCTGCGAGCCTTCGAGGCCAGAGATCGCAACCTGCAGGAGAGCAACTTGGGCCGGGTCAATTTCTGGTCAGCCGTTAACCTGGGGGTGCTGGTGGTGGTTGCCTTCCTGCAGGTCTACATGCTGAAGAGCCTCTTTGAGGACAAGAGGCAGGTCCGAACGTAGCGCGAGAGGGAGAGAAATGGACTCCATATTCTGTGTGGGGGCAGGGACAGAGCCATGGTCCTGAGGCTGGTGAAGTCAAACACCCAGCATCTGATAGATCAACTGTGTGTAACTTTCTCAAATTGCTGCTGCTTCTCTTCTGGGTTTCTAAAATGGGCCTCTTTGTACCGGGGGGGCAGGGGAATGGATCGCAGGGGTCTGTCTGTGTGGGGTGAGCAGTATTGGTTGAAATCAATTCTCTATTGACTTGAACCCTTAGGCTTGGGGAGGAGGTTCTACAGCCACCGGCCTGTGCCAAACAACCTCAACCCTGCGACTGCGATGCAGAAATAAAGCAAAGTGGGGCATGGTGGATGGCAGCTGAGGGAGCAGCAGGTTTGCTCGGTACTTAGTTCCACTCCATAAAGCAGGGTCTTTCCCCCTGAGGCTGGCAGCCTCTGGTGCTAACAGGTGCCAGTTACAGGTTGGCTGGATCACCTGGCCTGCAACAGAACTTTCTCCTGGTCCTGCCGCTCCTCTGTTCTGCAGTTTTGTCAGGAGAATCCTCCTATGTGCCTTAGCAGCAGCGCTTGGTCTGTTTGGACCTCAGCCATGGCCTGGCTATGTCCTGCTGCCCCTTTTTGCCTTGTTCACTGATCTTGTAGCAGAGACAATGGGGAACGTTCCCCCAGGTATCCATGGAATTCCCACACGGAGGGGTCTGGCCCCTGAGGGCAGCAGGGACTTGGCTCCACAGAACCTACAGACTGGCGCCAGGAGGTAAAGCAGCCTCTTCACTGCGTGCTGCTGCAGTGCAGCCCTGGCTTTGGGGCCAGCCATGTGGCTCAGCTTTCCTTAGAGCTGTGTGTGCAATTTGCCCCATTTCCATGGTGCTCTCTTGCTCGAGCCAGCCACGCTCGGCACGTGGATAACATCTCACTTCCTCTGCTGCCCTGTTCCAGGGCCACCTCTTACCTCAGGGCCAGTCTCCTTCTGCCAATGGAAGAACAGCCCAGTTCTGCTTCTCAGCAGATTCTAACCTTTCTGCCATTGCCCTGCCTTGGTGCCTTTTCTCCCTGTCCTGTTCGCCTTTAAGCCTTGCGATCGTCCACTAACTGGTGCCTTGGGTACAGCAGGACCACGGATCCCAGCATGGCACTTCAGCAGCAGGGAAAGCGTAGGCCTCCAGTTCTGCCCCTCCCCTGGGTTGTGGGTGTGTGCGTCTTGCAGCAGCACCAGGGATGTGGGAAATTTGTTTCCAGGCACCAGGGTAAGCTGTGGAAAGTTACCCCGGAGGGCCTGGGGCTGGGAGGGGTCCCACATGAGCAGGTAGTGCTGGGCTCATGGAACCAGGAGCGCTCTGTGGCTGAGGGCCGGATATGCAGGGCCAGCTGCATTTGCTCTCTGTCCGATTAGTGGGGATCGGCAGTGCCAGCCGTCACTGTAAATTGCCCCGTTCCTGCCGTAGCCGAGGGGGCTTAGGGTCCAGGTCGGACAGGAGGCACTCTAGGGGAAAGGGAGCCAGCGTTAGTGGGTTCTCCGGGCCGGCTGACCCAACCCTCCTGAGGAGGGGCAGTGACAGCCCGAGAAGGCCAGTGGGGCTGCTTGCTTGCTTGCCTGCCTGCCCTGCTGGAAAATAGCCCTGATCTCCACATCAGCTGCTGTGTGCCAGACACGTGCCTTACAGACCGGTCCCTGGAAAGACTCCGGGGCAGTGCCCTGTCCTGGGCACGGTGCTGCTGTCCGGTCTGCAAGTCGCTGGGTCTAGGGCTCTCGGCATGGGATGATTCCAGGAGCTTCTGCAGCCCAGCTTGGTACTTTTTTAATGTGCTGGATCTAGCACAAGGGGTTGATTTTGCCCAGGCTCTGGAGAGAGCTGTCCCAGTGGCAGCCTGGAAAACCTGCTAAGGGCTGCCGACTTCTGTTTCCTGTCCTTTGTGCCCCATCTCTGAGTGGGGCCGGGGCCAGGTCCCGCTTGGAGCAGCCAAACCGAGACAGAGCCCACTTGATGCTGGGGACCCTTTTCTGACCCCCCCCCCCCCCCCGCTGCTATTGTGACAACCCAGTGAAGAGCTGAGCCAACTCGCACGGAGACTGCTGCTCAGTGAAAGCTGCCACCCGTCCAGTCAGTAACAGGCTGGAGGGGGGCTGAGCGCTGGGTTTTAATTACCAAAGGGCTGTGGAGCCGTTCTCTCTAGCAAATACATACATATTGCTGAGCCTTTGCAAAGGAAGTGAGTATTTATTCGGCTGGTAAAGGAAGGACATTAAATGACGTTGTTTAAGATGTGTGCTCGTGAATCCATATTGGGCCTGAGCGCCTCCCCCTGCTACAGCGGCTCGGGGCGTGAGGGCCAACATCTCTGACAACCGCACTCGCGTCTTCTGCCGCCTAAGCCCACCGTAGAACTGGGCGGCTCCGTCTCACAAAGCAAACTGGCCTTGGATGGCTGAGTTGTGCTGAGCACGTTAGTGATGAGGCTTGTAGGCCTGCTCTACGCAAGCAGTCTCTGCCACGGTGCTAGGGGCGGCCTCTGCGTTCCATAGAGCAGGTTTGCATTTGCCAGCGAGCTGGGACCGGCGCTGGCCACGCGGGTCGTAACTTTCTGTGCACTGGCCTGGAGAGGGCAACAATGGGAATTCCTGCCTGTTCCATACCAGCGAGCTGAATCTTTGCCAGCCTCACCTTCGTGTGCTGCCGATTGTGGGGGCCGAGAGAGTTCTGTTCTGTCCCCCCTGCAGTCCCCTTGGGCTGGGGCTCTCCGCTCCCTCCCCGTGCACTGGCTTCCCTCAGCAAGACTTCTTCATTTAACACAATTAGAGAGAGCCCCTCGGCTCTGTGCTGCTCCTGCTGCAGCCCACTTCCCCCCGCCCCCTGCATCAGCTGGCTCGCTGCTGGCCCAAGCCCTTGTGCTGGGCTGCGGCCAGGGGGAATGATGGATGCTGGGGTCAGTTGTTCTGCCCCTGGGGAGGCCTGTGGCATCTGATGGTGAGCTCAGTGGGGGGTGAAAGCTGCAGCCCTAGAGAGCTGGTAACTGCGCAGAAGGCTGTGGGGCTCAGGTGCAGCATGCCAACTTGGCTTCTAACTTCCCCGCCCTGGCCGGGTAGGGGCACCCTGCTGCCTGAAAGCAAAGGTGCCGGAAGCACGGTATGCATTAGACCCAAGGAACCCTCTGGCTCTCTCAGCAGGGCTGGGTCTGACTCCAGGGGAATCAGTCCTGGTCAGCAGCAGCTGGGAGCAAACCCCTTTATGGCTGAGGCCTCGTCTAGCTCTGAAGTGCGGTCAGGACCAGGTCCAGCTGCGCTGTTTGCTCCCGTGCCAAGGAGGGTCAGTAGCAGGTCTGTAATGGGGAAGGCTGCCTGCCCTAGCTGTGTGGGGAAAGCTGTTGGCACTTACACCCCCCTCCTTTCTCCTTCAGGGACTCCATACGGCCTCCGCCTCTTCATTGTGGCCAGGGCTCGGCTGCCAACCCCTCTGCGGTGGGGCAGGGGCTCTGGGCCCATTGCAGGAGCTGCGTTGCCCAGACCAGGCCCCCCTTCTGCCTGATGCCAGGAACTGTGCACCCCATTCCACCCCCCGCCCTTCTCGTTCAGGCTGTCGGCCCCTAACTGCTGGGCACATGGACCCCGCTAACAGGGAGGGGCTGTGTGGCTGGACGGTTAGGACTTGCTGAGGCGGTGGAGGCTGCTAGTTCTACTAAGCAGTGCCTTGGTGCCTCCCCTCCCATTTCTTCGGCCCGTTTTCCCCACAGGATGCAAGTCAAGAACATTCCCCTGCAATTCGGCAAGGGACGGGCTGGGGCGCTTCCCAGCCAGTGGCTTTGCCAGCCTGGACCAGGCCCGGCTGGGCGTTTGTCACTTTTCCAAGCAAAGGCAGCTGGGAGCTGCTCCCTCTGGTACCAGCTAGGGCAGGGGCCGGGTGGAGGGGTGTTCCACTTTGGATCTCTGCTGCCCCTCCCCCAGCCTTTAGTGACAGCAAGAAACACCAGCCCTCTGCTCCAGCACTTTTTATTGAGGGAGGGGGGAGAATTAGAGGGGATCGTGCCGCCCTCTTCACATGCCTTTCGGTGTGGCCTCATCTTCGAGCCACGCCCACTCTGAGCCCCTGAGCTGCAGGGTGACGGATGGCGGCAGGGGTAGACCAAACCGGCACGGTTCCCAAACCCTGCTGCTGCGGGCTAGGCCATTCATGCACAGGCAGGGCCACTAGCTGGCCGGAGGTTGGGGGATGTGGTCATGCTGCCGCTGGCCCAGGACAGCAGAATGGGGTAAGGGGCTGGCCCACTGCTCCAGTGAGAACTTCCTAACCCTGCCCCCAGCTGGCCGCTGCCTGGCACTGGGGGCATGGGGCTTCGGGGCACTGCCTGCCCGAGGCCACCTGCTGAATTAAGGCAGCCTTTGTAGGTCCTATTGCAACCCTATGCTCAGAGTAGCTCTCCCACAGAAAAGGCCTCTCCTGTTACAAAGCTTTGGGCAGGGCTGTGTTCGTGTTGACAGCGCTGGCTCCTGGGGCCACCTCTGCTGAGCGGAGGGGCCTGCCCCCACCCTGAGGCTCCAGAACAGTAGAAGCTGGCGAAGAAATGAGGCAGGCCTGTGCCCCCTCCTGCAGCTTGGCCATTAGGTCTCCACTACGGTACCCCTTGAAGGAAGGTCGACGAGGCTGGCTCGTACTTCACTCCTGGGCCATTGCCCTCGCAAGCTCCGCAGCTGGGCAGAGGTTGCAATTTCCTGGGCTGGACGAGCCACGCGGGAGGGAAGCGGAAACGCATCCAAAGGCCAGGCACCGAAACCTGCTGAAACGGACGAACGTCTCCACGGCCGAGGCCAAAATTCTTCTTGTAATCTGCAGGGAGCGGGACGAGGAATCCCACGAGCTGCGTGAGGCTCCTGCCCCGCTTGTCCCCAGGGAGGGGACAAAAGGGCGCTTCCAGGGATGATTCAGCTCCAGAGAAATGAGCCTTTTCACCGACTTCCCAGCAACAACAGGCATGGCAGGAAGAGCAGGCTTAAAAATACCCACCTGGCTAGTGGTGCTGGGAACTAGAGCGTGTTCAGTAAGGGGCACTCGGGGCTGCGAAATGTGCTCAGACGCAGGGCTGGGGCTGGTATCCGCTGTAACCACAGGGGAGGGTGGGAACGGCAGCGCAAATCCTCAGTGGTCTGGTTTAAGCTCTCAAGGCAATAACGGGACAGAACTCCCTTTTCATACACGCCCCGTGGCCGAGGGCAGCAAGGGAACTTCTGCTGCTCAACCGCAGCCAGCTCCCAGGGCAGAGGCCCAGGGGTTTGTTTTCAGGTAGCTCACACAGCACGGGCAACACCAGGAAAGAAGAAACGGGCCCATGTTCGTCCTGAGCAAGCCCAGCCCAGCACCACCAGAACTTTGCTTTCCCTCCCGCGTTCAGAGGTGGGGGTTCTGCTGAGACGGGCTGACTCTTGCCTGGACTGCAGAGCTGCCGGCCTTTGGCCCCAGCACAACAGCAAGGCCGCTGGCCCGCCTGGCGGGTTAGTGGAACAGAGAGAGCCGTAGGTTCTTGTCCGGCCAGAGCTCGGCTTTAGTGTGGATTCCAAAAAGGCCAAATCCCCCGCAGGTTAAAACGGGTTAAGAGGGATTGCGGGGGGCAGCGCCAGTGCTTGGAAGAGGCAGCTCATCAGAAAGGCCGGGAGGGAGCCGGTCGCCTGGTCACAAGAGAGAAAAACAAACACACCCTGTGAGCATCTCTTGGGTCTGAGCATTGGTGGGGGCAAGCCATGGGCCAGGAACCTCCGTCCTGGGTGGCTGGGAGACCGAGCTCAGAGCAGCTGCCTTGAGGATGTGGGGGCAGGCTGCTGCTGCAGAGACCCTACTTGGAGAGCTCGGTGCAGGGAGCGGCCTGGAGCAGAGGCTGACACTTTCCTCCTCCAGCAGGCAGAAGAGCTCCCAACAGACAGTAGGGGCCTTGTGCTAGCTTCACCCTGCTGGGCAGGAGTGGCTGGAGCACCCAGACACTTGGCTTTTAGGCCGACACGACCACAAGGACCCACTGGTGAGTAGCCCCCGAGCCCCAGCCCAGTGGCCCTGCGGGGAGGTGGCAGCTGTGCCCCAGCAAGGGGGCAGTGGTTGATTAAAACCACCACTGGCCCTATCAGCCTCAGACATGGCACCAGCGTCCCCCCATTCCCTTGTGCTTGGGGTGGGGAGCCTGCCCCACAAGCCTTCAGCCACACATCAGGCTCTAGCAGGTTTCCCTACTGGGGCCTGCTGGCCCGTTAATGGCAGTGAGGGGAGCCGCAAACCACTGCAGCGAGTGAGCGCCGTGGACTGGCCAGGCTCTGCCCTGAGCCACAGTAGTGGAGTGCAGGAGAGCCCGGGCCCGCTGCTCCACGGCCTGACGCCGTGCCCCGCGAGCAGAGGGGCTGCTCTGCTGGGCCAGTGAGCAGCATGCCCCAGGCCCTCACACTAATGGCCAGTGCCCTTCCCGGGAAGGGCAGCACAAAACCCCTGCATGCGAATGGAGGCCACGGGCAGCGGGGCTGCTCTTGCTACTGCCCCTCCCGGACGCACACCCTTGTTCTCAAGCGCTGGCGGGGCCACCACCACCCCCCTTCAGCTCCGGGGCCAGCTGCTGCGATTCCCGCCAGCACCGAGGCTGGGGCCAGGGCAGCTGTAGCTAAGAGGGCAGGTAGGGGATTAGTCCATCATCTCTTAGCCCAGCCCTCAGGCTGGCAGTGCAGGCAGGCTCCGTGACCAGCCCAGCTCTTAGGACTCTGGCCTCCCAGCAGCTCCGGGCCCTGGAGAAAGTACAGAAGCCAGGCGGCAGGGTGGCTGCCAGCCTGGGGAGCGACACGCTAGCGAGGCTGTGCAGAGCCCTGCCAGGAGGGGAAAAGGCCAGCTGGCTGAACTGCCTACAGTAGTGCAGCTGCACCAGGTCAAAGCTGGGCAAGGGAAAAGGGGCCTTGGCCCACAGCTGTGCACACACAGGAGAGGTGGATGCTGGGGCTGGCTGTGTACAACGCCCCGGTGTCCTCCCCAATGCTGCTGCCCCTGGCGGCTCAACCAGGGGGCGGCTTTGCCGCCCAGCTGAGCTTTGAGCACTGCACTGGTCCCCAGAGGCAGCCCTGGCGTGCGTGACGAGGCCTCCGGGCCCAGGGGCGGACAGGAGGAGAAGAGAGGGGACAGGAAACTGAACACACCACACAGGGCCCTTGCCACCACTGATTGGTTTCCCTTTATTTTTAGTTTATTAAAAGGGTACAGAACAGAGGCACTTCCATCAGCAAACAGGAGAGAGAAGTGGACAGGGGTGTAGGCAGCCCAAGATGGGGGGACAGACCCACACAGGAATGGCAGGGGAGGCAGAACAGAGGCAATTGGATTATATCAAGAGAGACAAGCAGAGGACCTTGGGCACAGGCAGCGAGAAAGGCCCCAGCTCCGGCAGGCGGGCGAGGAGTGCGTGGGCCTACGGAGCCAGGATGGTGTTGCAGTCCAAGCCCCGAGACCAGGGCTGGAGCCATGGCTGAACGGTCACCAACGTGCCAGGCCTGGTTTTGGTTTCAAGCTGCTTTGTGCAGCCGCAGCCTGGGGGCTGGCTTAGTGCTCAGGTCGCCCTCTGCTCCCAGGCCAGGGCCAGGGCCTCCGCTGGCGGGAAAGAGGCCACAGCCCAGACAGGCTGCTTTGTGGCTCTCGGCATAGCTCTGTGGCTCAAGGCTGCAGCAGAGCCTGGGCCTTGACTGGGATTACAATGCCCAATGCCTCGGGGGCGCTACACAGCCCCTGCCTGCAGCCAGGGGCTGTTGTGCTAAGGCAGCGCTGCCACGCGGAGGCCACCCCACAGCCTTGCCCTGCAAGTTTTCAGGTGCTCTAAGCCCTCCCCTGTGAAGAGTCAAGTGCCCTGGGGCAGTAGCCCCCCACCCCCTCCTTAGCTAGAGCCACACAGGCAGCACTGGGGGCAGCCCAGCCACCTTGCTCTCCCCCCATGTTCAGGCAGCAGGGCCCGTAGGAACCCAGGGCCACCCCTAACCAGCCGGCAGTCTCACATTCTGTTTACCTGCCTGCATTACCCAACCCCTGGGCCGCGATGGTCCTCAGGGCCAGCTGACCTAGGACCCCACCCATGCTCAGATGGGGCAGAGCAAAGCAACCAGTAGCAACAGGAGTCTGCTCCCCCAGGAGCCCTTGCAGGGGGGCCGGGGCCAGCTGCCTTGCTCAGCAGAGGGAGCCTCCCATGGCTCAGGGTGGTTTCCAACCCAGGGCCCTTTGGCTAAATGCTGCTTTCACTGTGTCTGCCACGGCCTAGCTGACCAGAAACCCCAACCAGGGGGCTGGCCCGTGGCAGATGCTGCCTGAGGAAAACCAGGGGGGGTGTCACCTCCCGGCAAAGGGCAGCTGCTCCTCGCCGGGCATTAGATTTAGTTAGCCCGGCGCTAGCTGCAGTCCTGTCATTGCTCATACAGAAAGCTGCCTGCCTGCTACAAAACAGAATCGAGCCTTGCTCAGATTAGCACCGCGCGCAGGGAGGGCCGGGGGGGGTCGCGCAGATCAGTGTGCTGTGACAGAGGGGATTAATACAAACTGGGCCTGGCAGAGGTGGGCTGGAAGAGGAGCCAGACACACGAATCGAGGGGCCTGAACAGCAGGCATGCAGGACAAGCCTGGGCCCACCCACAGACGGGGCAGTTTTCGTTTCAGCTGCCTCTCCACTCCTGTCTACCTCCTCCATTGAGACAAGCCCAAGGCACGAACCCAGCCCGGGGTCCTGGTGTGTTCGACAAAGTGCAAAGTCCCCCCCCGGCAGTGTGCGGCAGCAACGGCCGAGCAGCACGGGGGCACCGGGTTACGGGGCAGTGGTTCCCCCGCCTGCAACACCCTTGCCCACGGCCGAGCTGGGAAAGGCAGAGGGGAGGACACAGCAGCCGTCCTTAGCAGAGGCCGGGTGTATTTACAAGGAAGGAGCCGGCTGTGCCCAGCCCGGAGAAGGAGCCCGCCCCACTAACAGGAATTGGCCGTGGCCAGAGCCAGGCTACCGTTGGAAGGATTTTTACAGAGATTAGATGGGGGTTCCCCTCCTCCTCCCCACCTGAGGGCAGGTGACAGTGGGCGGTGTGGGGCTGCCGTACAGGGCACTTGGAGTCACTAGCAGCCCCCCGGGGGTTAGTCTAGCAAGGAGGGCTCGGCTGGTCGGATAATGGTCGGCCGGTTCGGCGCCGCGGGGGGTCTTCTGCTGCAGAGAGAATGGGAACAGAGGGGAACCGTTAGGGATGGGGCCGAGCGGGAGTCACTGCTGTGGGGTGGCTGGCATCCTGGGCACAGTGTGGGCACCCTGGCTGCCTCGCTGCCCACCCCAGAGCCACAGGGCTGGGTGGGGCGCAGGCCTGGTGCTGCCCATGGCCCCTATCCAGGCAGGGTAAGGGGGAGGGCGGATGGGAAGGGACCAAACCAATCTGCATGAAACAGGGATCCCAGGCTGCCCTGCCAGCAGGAGACCTAAGCCCCAGCTCTTGGGAGCTGCAGCCAGGCTGGGCAGGGCAAGCCGGGGGCCCTGGGGCTCTGCCTGGAGACGAGTGCAAGGGACCGGCCACCTTGGTCATTATGCCGTACCAGGGGAACCCCCTCTGACGCACGCAGCACCGCCACTCAGGAGGCACAACATGGCCCCTTCCTAGCAGCAGAGCCCTGCTCTGGGTTGGATAGCACACAGCGGCCTTCCTGAGCCGAGGCCGGGGGGTTTCCTGTGCCCAGCCGATCTGTGGTGAGGTCTCCCTTCTCCCCCACGACTCCAGAGGGGCTCTGGCCATGCTGCTCACCGTGCTCAGTGGGACTGCAGCCCCAGCACGGGGCCCTGGCTGGAGTCATGCCAGGAGGTGAGGAACCACCAGGCTGCTCTGGGCACGGGATCTTACCTGGGCACGCCCGGGGGGACGCCAGGCGGAATGCGAGCCGGCCGCGACGGAATCTGAGGAGGGGCTGAGAAGGGGTCGTTATTAGCAGCAAAAGCGTTCTGAGGTCCAGGGCGTGAGGGGATGGGAGGAGCCACGAAGGAGGAAGAGACCCCCCCGGCAGGAGTAATGATCAGGGGGGGCCCTGGCGTCGGGCCCCTCACGGCAGGGGGCCTGCCCGGCGGCAGGATGGTGGAGGTAGGTCTGCGCTGAGGCGTCGGGCTGCAGGGGAAGGAAGCGCAGCAGCGTGAGCTGGGTCCTTCTGCCCCCCCCCGAGCATTCCAGCCCCCCGGGCGGAAGGAGCTGCCCAAGCTTGTCTCGGGGAGCCAGGTACAGACCCCAGGTCTCCAGCTTGCCAGTCTTAAACCACTAGGCCATCCTTCCTCAGCCCCTGGGCTCCCAGCCACCCACTGCGCCCTACCTGTGCCCGCTGCTCTGCAGCCAGCCGTCATCCACTGGGGGCGGGACCGGCGTGGAGACCGTGCTGGTGCTGATGTCCCCGATGATGTGCAAGGCCTCCTTCAGAGCGTGGTACATGCGCAGCATCTCGTCCCGCCGCTGCGCCTGGTCGGCCGACTCCTCCATCAGGCTGCTCTGGTCTGCGGACGAGTACAGGAAGGCCAGCAGCTCCGAGTGGATGAAATCCTTGGTCTGCAGGAAGCAGCAGGCAGGTGGCAGGTCAGCGCGAGCCCGGCCCACGTGAGGGCAGGCTAGCACAGTGGTTAGAGCGGGACGCGCCGGAAAGCAGGGCTCCCGGGGTTATTCCAGGCCACGGGATCGCTCTGGCACAAAGCCAGGAACCAGGCTCCGGCCCTTCCTGCTGCAAGCGCCTGATTGCAGGGAGGAAAGGCCCAAGGTCCTTAAACGCAATGGAATGCCTCAGCAGCGAGTCCTGCTGTGCCGAGAGCCCCGCCCGGGGGCCAGGCCCGGCCCTGCTGTGCCGAGAGGGGGAGCCAGCCCGTGCCCCCCCCACTTACGTTGTTGATCATGAGGTGCATGATGGTCTTTGGCATGAGGTCGCGGATGGACTTGTTGATGATCCCCACGTAGGAGTCCACAAGGTTGCGGATGGTCTCCACCTGGCGCTCCAGCTGCGGGTCCATGGAGAAGGTGTTCTCCTGGACCCCCTCCTCGTTCTCCACCTGCTCGGGTGACAGGACCGACTCACTGGGGATCCCGCAGCCGCCAGCGCCCCATCAGCTAGTGGGGGCTGGACCCCCGCGCCCCGGCCAGACACAAACAGGCTGGTGTCGGAGGGAGGGAGGGAGTCGGCAGTCAGGCCCCACCAAGGGGGGCTGAGACGAGGCACCCCAAGCCTCCCTTCTGGCAGGCTGAGCCTTCCTCCTCGGGCCCCCCCCGGAGCAGAGACTGGGTGCCCCGGAAAGGTGGGGCTGGGGCACCCCAGGTTCTAAGCCAGGCTTGGCCACTGACCGCTGCGGGGCCTGAGCTCTGTCCCCCGCATGCCGCTTTCTGGCCTGTTCAGCCTGGCCTAGCACAGCAGGCCAGAAGGGCCATTCGGTCGCCCCGCCCAGAGCAGCTCCCCCCTTACGCCAGTCACTTGGCTCTGGCTGAAGCACGGTCCAGGCTGCACCTGCAGCCCTCGAGGTGGAGAATTCAAGGTGAACTGTGCAGGGCTCATCCTGGCAAGGGCCCCAGGGATCGCTCGGACTGGGCCGGCCACGAGTCCGCTGCTGGTTGCCCACCATGGCGGGCTGCGAGCAAGGCAGAGGCAATGCTTACTTGGTCTTTCTCGGGATACACCCCGGCCCGGAGGAAGGAGGCCTTCCAGCTGTCCACGTCTTCCTGCGAGTCACAGGCCAGCTCAATCTGGCGGAGATCCTTGTACACATTCCTAGGCAGGAAGGCACAGCGGGGCATCAGCGGGGAGGAAGGCCGAGAACTGGCCATTGCCCACAGGCAGCCACAGACTCAGAACAGGCAGGCTCCCTCCCTGCCCCACGGGGCCGCCCCACGGGGCCAGGCCCCATGCTAGCGCAAGGCCCCAGACAGGGCCACCGGAGGCAAGGCTGAAATCCCTTCAGAAAGCCTGTGTAAACATTGACACCCTCTCCTTCCCCAGCACAATCCTCCTCTTGGATCGCAGCTGCTCCCGCCTCCCAGAGCAACCGCCCGAGCGCCCCCGCTGAGCCCCACACGGCACCACTGCCCCCCCTAGCTGAGCCCCGCCAGCAGCGCTTCTCCTGCCCCCCCCAGCTGAGCCCCACACGGCACCACTGCCCCCCCCAGCTGAGCCCCGCCAGCAGCGCTTCTCCTGCCCCCCCCAGCTGAGCCCCACACGGCACCACTGCCCCCCCCAGCTGAGCCCCGCCAGCAGCGCTTCTCCTGCCCCCCCCAGCTGAGCCCCACACGGCACCACTCCCCCCCCCAGCTGAGCCCCAGCAGCGCTTCTCCTGCCCCCCCCAGCTGAGCCCCACACGGCACCACTGCCCCCCCAGCTGAGCCCCGCCAGCAGCGCTTCTCCTGCCCCCCCCAGCTGAGCCCCACACGGCACCACTACCGCCCCAGCTGAGCCCCAGCAGCGCTTCTCCTGCCCTCCAGCTGAGCCCCACATGGCACCACCACCCCCCCAGCTGAGCCCCGCCAGCAGCGCTTCTCCTGCCCCCCCAGCTGAGCCCCGCACGGCACCACCGCCCCCCACAGCTGCACTTCCCCTCCCCCGCTGAGCCCCGCACGGCCCCCAGCGTGAACAAGAGGAAAGCTGCTGAGCAGAGGGGCAGCACATGGGGCACTAGCTGAAGAGTGGCTGGGAGACGCCGGCTCCCCAAGGCATCTACCGCAATCGGAGGGAGGGGGAAGGGGAAGGCTCTCCTCCCCAGCGCTGCAGAGGCAGCCCCCGGAAGAACCAAGGCACCAACAGGGGCTTGGACAGAGGGAGCGCCCTGGAGAAGTGAGCCCGCCAGCCACGAAGCGCCTCTTCCATCACCACATGCAGTGGGAGAGGGGCCCCCCAGGGCAGGGCTAGGCCTTGGCCGCCGAGCTGCTTCCTCTGCCCCACCTCAGGCCCTTACCTTTGCTCAGTGTTGAAGATGGCAAAGACGTGCTTGTTGGACATGAAGCCCTTCTCCACATCCCTGATTTTCAGATTGTCCAGGGGCAACATGTATTTCTTCTCCTTCTCCTGGAGGGGGAAGGGCAGGGAGGGTCAGGCTGGGACCTGGGCAGCGGTTCCTCCCAACCCCCCATGCTGTGGGGGAGAACCCTCCCTCCCTCACAGGCACAGAGCCGCGTGGGGGTTTCCCTCCACATCCCAGCCAGTTGGCTGAGGCACGGACTGGACTCAGCCGAGCTGCTGGGGTCGGTCACAGGACTGGGTTGGTCCAAGGGCCCCAGTGGACCACGTGGACTCTGACAGAGGCTGGTATCAGCCGCTTTCAGCACCGTTCAACTGGCGCTCTGTGCCCGAGGCCAGGCCCGATGGAGGGCGAGGCCTTTTCAGAGCTGCGGTTTGATGGTCTCCGGCGCCACCCCGCTGGAACCCGTTACAGCCCACTGCAAACGCGGGGCCTGCCGCGTACCACGGTGAATTCGGAACCGGGCCGTAGAGACCTGGGGCTGGCCCGTGCCGGTTCCATGGCGGCTCTGTCCCAGGGTCAGGTGCTGCTGTGGCGTGGGCAGGCCGTGCCACTCTGAAGTCAGCTAGATCCTCCCCGAAGGACACGGAGCCATGGAGCAGGGCTAAGGCGAGCAGGGGGACACTAAGACCCAGGGGTGCCCCA
The DNA here is from genome assembly GCA_032595735.1 of Pelochelys cantorii. Classification (NCBI taxonomy): domain Eukaryota; kingdom Metazoa; phylum Chordata; order Testudines; family Trionychidae; genus Pelochelys; species Pelochelys cantorii. The sequence continues at coordinate 15,123,113 of CM064356.1, forward strand.
CACAGCTGCCTGTTCTGCTTACAGGGAAGGACAGTTCTGCCCACCTAACCTCATGCAGTTCAGAAGCCTCGGGGCTTCACGCCAAGGTAGGCGCTGTGCGCGGCAGCACTCTCCAGCGCCAGGCCGACAGCCCCAGTCCAGCACAGGAGGAGTCTAGTCACTAGCCACTAGCCACGGACGGAAGGTGCCAGGCGGCCACTTCTCCACACAGGCTCCGGGCGCAGGGCTTAGCTCCTTCCCTCTCCAGGGAGGTGCTAGGACAGAGGCTTCATTTGTCGGCAGGGACCCGGTGCCAGCTGCAGCACCGCCGTGAACCCTTGTGTGTTCCAACAGCCCTGAGGAACAGCGGCCACGGAGAGCGGCTTTCAGGAATCTGACCCAAAGGATGCTGCTCATTTAACAGGCTGCAGGCCAGCAAAGTTGAGGGGCCACCCAACTGAGTCAACACCAGCCGTCTCGCTGCCGAAACGCCACATCTGGAATTGTTTAGAACGCCGCTGGCCTGCGGCTCCAGATGCTGCGCGCACACAGCCCCCAAAGTGACGTCCGCCTCTGCAGAGAGGCCACGAACCTAAACCCTGCCCCCAGCCACTGCCGCCCCACACCCTCCGCAGGATTTCCTGAAAACCCCACAACGTTTTTCCAGGCTGGATTCGGTTGCAGACTTTGCCACGTCAGACAGGACAAAGCGGATCCTTCTCGCCGAGCAGCGTCTGCTGCAAACCCGGGAGGGGGAAGGACACACCATGGAGCAGACTCCAGCCCAGCCTGCCCAGTGTTCAGACTACCTGTTCAGGAGGCTATAAAGGTGTACAGTAGTCTGCACATTGGTTAGATTGGGTTTGGCAAGGCGGCACCCTGGAGCAGCTCGGCACACCCAGGTAAGGCTGGCAGCGGACACGCACTCTGCTTGCCCTCTTTTACCACGAGCAAAAGGTCTCGTAGCTGTTCTCACGAGCGAGAAGTAACCCAGTGCACGAGTCCCCAGCTGCATGGCTCCTCCAGTCCCACGCTGCTGGACTGTGCCACACTGAACACACGCGCCCGCGGTGGCCTGCCCAGGTCTGCGGGGTGCTATTGTTCAATGCTTTCCTGGGGCACTGGCTGCTGGGGGTTTCTGGAACTTCTCTGTGAGCAGCAGCTCGTTTCTAGTGGCTGGGTGTGCACGCGCGGAGGGGTATGCAATTTGTGCCTGCTGAATACAGAGCCTCATTCATCCGCAGCCTGCTGGTTCTCATTACCCACAGCAGAGGGGCCAGACAAGCGCCCCCAGAGAGGCCTCCCCACAGGAAACGGGCTCCCTGGGATGGGGGTAGGGGAACAAGCTAGACACACTTATCAGCTCCACGTATTTCCTTCTCTTTTAGGCGATAGAGTTAAGCTTTGTGTCTAGATTTACAGACTCTTGGAACAGAGGTTAATCTTTGCAGCTTGCTCAGCTGATGAAGGACAAGAACAAAGCAAGTCTGCGTCTTACTCGGGGAAGGGGGCTGCCTCCTGGAGCAGATGCTAAGATGTACCACCAGACAGGCAAATAAAGTTCTGTTAACATCTCCTCCTCCAATCAGCATGGGCACAGAAACGCCAGCCCCCTGTTCCGTCTCTCCTGCCCTGCGCCGACGCCAAGCCGCTGGAGCCAGCCTGCGAGATGGGCGGCCCGGGCAGGGAAGATCTGGTTTTCAGACTGTGGGGGTGGGAGGGCTGGAAAATGTGAGGCAGCATGTCTGTTCCAGGCACTGAGGAGTGGTGCTTAGAAAGGAGGCTGCCTCCTCTGCTCCTTCCAGCCCCTGCAGTGGAGGAGCTAGGCCAGGCCAGGCCAGATACGCCTTGCGTCGCAGTGCCGGCCCCACCTCCCAGGCCAGGAGGCACCAGCTTTCACCATGACTACACCGACAGAAAGTAGGGGGAGGGGTCCAATCCAGACAGCCTTCAGTAAGTAGCATAGCCTAGTGGCCACAGCATTAGCCAGGCTCTGGGCACCAGGGCCTGCCGGGTGACAGCGAGCAAGTTACTTCCCTCCCTGGGCCTCAGTGTGCTCAGGGCCCGTGACCCTGAGCACCCCGACAGCACTAGGCAAGAGCCAGGTGTTTCAACAACAACTCCCCACAGTCCAGGGAGCCCAGGGCCCCGCCTGCTGCATGACGGCAGTGCAGCAAATAGCCAGCCCCTGCCCAACCCCCTCCTCCAGGGAGACCATGGACAGATGCCGTTCCGCGGAGCTGGCGCTCTAGTGGCCACCTTTGAGGGCCCCCCGCCTAGGCACTGGCCAGCCACTGCCCAGCCCACACGTCTCGCCCTGCAGGCGCTGCCCCGCTCAGCCCGGGGGAACTAGCCCGCTCAGCCTCCCAAGCCACTGTGGAGAGGGGCATTTGACCCCCGCCCGGCCCGGCGAGCGCTCGTGGTCCTGCGAGGCGCACAGGGCTTGGAGACAGGGCAGGAGAACCGTTCCAACGGACCCGAGAGGCTTTGCTGCAGCAGCGCGCCATGCCCACGCGCAGCCTGCAGCGAGGAGACAACCCTACACGACGCCGATTCCCCGCATCTTCGTGCTTGGGGAAAGCCCCTCCACGGCCGTTCCCTTCCTGGCCCCGCACACCGGCACTAAAGCCCTTCTCAGTCTCCGCACGACGCTGCATGCTGCCAGGGGAGCCCTCCCTTGGGTCAGCCCCATTTCCCTGGCACACCCCGTCACAGAGCAGCTCGCTCCGGGGCCCAGGGCTCTGCAGTGTGGGGGGTGCTCAGCATCGGTCAGTTCCATGGCAGGGGGCAGGGTCTCTGCTAGTCAAGGGGTTCATGGTTTTGGAAGCTTCTTGCAATGCTGGCTGCACCAGACCAAGCCCACCAAGGCCTGGGGTGGAGAGGGGGTTCCGAGGACAGTGGCACTCGCAGTGCTGGGGCAGCGTGTCTCCACCACCCCAGGGCAGCTGCCCCTTGGACAAGTCCCCACTTTGACCTGCTGTCACACGACCGACAGCACCTGGAGCCCTGTGCCAGCAGGGACCCTGCCCAGACAGGCCCAAGGAGATGGCAGTCCAGCAGCAGACCCTTCCATGGAGTCAAACCCAGCCAAGAGAGCCAATCCACAAGCCAGTCAGCCTGGGCCAGCCAAAGTTCAGGTTTTCGGTGCCCCCCCCAGCTATTCCCACAGGGAGTCGGCCAAACTTGACCACACTGGCTCCGGGAGAAGGGCTCTTGGGGCTACACCGTGTTCCCCTCTGTTTCATGGGGACCTCCCTGCCCTGCCACACCCACATGGGTCCGGGACCACGCCACCGCCTTGCAGAGGGCAGGGCAGGGCGGCAGCTACAGTCCCAACCCCAGAGGGACTCCAGGAACGTGGAGCAGTTTCCTTTAGTATCAGCCCTGGACACAGTTCTGGAGCATCAGACTTGAGCCCCACAGTGCTGACAAGCCCCAGGGTGAGAGAGAGTCACCCTCAGAAGGATCTAGTTCACGGGTCAAGTGCAAGGGCTGCCCGGCCCCACGCCTGCCCTACTCCCCCAGGGAGCACCAAGGTGCAAGCCAGCCCTGTATCAGTTTATCAAGCTGCTCCTGACAACAGGAAGGTGCCGTCGTGAAGTGGCACAGACACACTCCTGGTGGGCAGAGGGACCCAGGGCTGAAGGCCTGCCGCTCTCCGCACGGTCCCCGCCAAGCCATACCCACCTCCTCGTCTTTGTACCAGGACAAAGACTCTGCCGTCAGCACGAACCAGTACTCCTTGGAGCCGCCCTTCATGATGCTGATGTTGTTGATCGTCAGCCAGCCCCTGCGGATCACCTGCAGGACACAAGAGGAGTGGGAACCCAGTCGGGTAAGGGAGAGACCAGCTGCAGGTTAGCCTGGGAGCCTCCTTTCCTGGCCACCCTCACAACTTTAAGCTGCCAATGCCACCTAGGGCAGGGAGGGTGGCGCTCATGGACTGCGGGCCAAGTTCCGCTCTTTAGCCTGGGCCCTACTGTCCTCCAGGGCCTCGGCGGGAGTGTGGGGCAGCGTCTGCCCCATGGAAAGCTACCAAGGAGGGGCAGGGAAGCAGCCCCACTCCTGAGGGAGCCCAAAGCAGGTTTTACCAGCCAGGCCCACAGCTCTGACTCAGCTCTGTGGCAGGGAGGGGCTCAGCCAACGGTGCTTCTGACAGCCACCCCAGTGGCCTGGCTCAGAGGGCAGAACAGCTGCGCACACATGCAGCATGTTAGAGGGGAGGGGAGTGCCCAGCCTGTAGTTTAAGCCACCCAGGTGCTGTGCACCGAGGGGACCAAAAAGCTTTCAGCCGTAAGGGGCCAGGGCATGGACCCCCTGATCCAGGGTATCTGCTGCACCAGTCCCTCAGGGCAGGGAGGGAACCCACATGACCGTGCGCCCCTTTGAGAATGGCCAGGAGGATCCCGTGGCTAGCTGGAAGAGGGGAGCGCTTCTCCCCCGCTGCACTCACTGACTCACGGCAGGACGCACGTCCGGCTTCCTTCAAGGCTGCGCAGCCTGCTTGCAGGCCCTGCCACTAGAAAGCCTGCAACCCACGGGTCCTGCGTTGCCTTGGACAGGCTAGGCCGCTGCTGAGGGACACAGGACAGCAGCAGCAGGATGGGCCAGCAATATAGCAAAGCCTGACTTTGCAAGCAGCGTTTCACGAGACAAGGAGGAAGCACCGCACTGGCTGAGGCTTGCCCGGGCCAGGGCGAAGTGTGTCTCGTCCCACCAGAAGCAAACAGGCCAGTGAGACTCAGACCCGGCCTCTCGGCTGGGGCTGGGAGGCACCTTCTAGGTCACCTGCTGCCACAGGCCGTCCTGCGGGTCGTCATCCCTCCCCACAACACGCCATCAGGAGAAGGCCGAACTGCGGGTGCATGTGACCCTAGGACTGGACCTAAGAGCCCAGGGCTATTCTCCCCCCTCAGTCTTTGGAGAGCAGCACCCAAGGCACAAAGGCGTCTCAAGACTGGCTATGCCAGGGCTCATCTTTGCTCTTGTTCCCACACCTGGCCTTTGGGGGGGTCTCGGCAGCCCCAAGGGGCCAGTGTCCTCACCAGCGCAGGGCTGGGCAGGCCCGTTCAGTGCCGTGGCAGGAGAGACGTGGGGCCACCAAGCAGCTCGCTGCTCAGCCAAACCAGGGACGGGGCTGTGCCCTGCTCCCCGGCTGTAACTCCCGGGCCCGACGGCAGCCGTGGGGCCTTGCACTGGAATGGCAGGGCCTGGCCCAAACACTGGGCGAGGGGAGCAGCTGCCGGCGTGTCCAATCAGGCACGGGTTAGTCAGGGCCCTTGGGGCTCCTCCCTGGGGCAGTGCAATAGCTCCCGAGAGATGTGCCCAGCAGGTTACTGCAGCTCTGTCCTTCCTTTCCGGGGGAGGATGCTTCTCGCTCTTCATGGCCCAGAGTCCTGTGAAAGCCAGTGACCCACAAGTGGCCCTGCCAGAGCGCAGCACCCGGACACCCAAGGCTAGTCCTTTTACCTGCACCCCCATTTCCAGGTGCCAAAGAGCCTCTACCACTCTGAGTGTTCAGGTTACAGGCCCCAGGGCAGAGGAAACCGCTTACAATGGAGCGCACGAGACGCCTGCTGTGAACTGCTCCCACTGCAGGCCTGGGAGCCAGATCTGCAGGCTGGAGAGCTGCTCTGGCCACAGTCGCTTGTCACGCTAGCCCAAGACCTGAGCACCCAGAGCTTCTTTTGACAGACTCTCCTTCACGAGCTGCCCTCAGAGAGCGGCCAATACGCTGAGCTTTGTCTAGACTGTGCTGCCAGTGCTGGGGCATGGCCCAGGCCGAGGCCGGCCACAGAATACAGGCAGCCTGGCCCAGACGCGGCGACTGTCCAAGCAGGGCTGCTCACAGGAATGCCGCGGGCTACGGTGATCAACGCCATGCTCGGTGCACGGTAACGTCGCTCCCCCGGTTAGTAGCGGACAGACGCTCGGGGAGAGCAGGCAGTGCGCAGCGAGAGGGCTGACTCCAGTCAGTGCAGCGCATGGACAGGCAGAGTTAGAGACCCACATGGCTACGGGGAGACTTTACACACACGATTCTGGGATTTCTTTGCTCTTGCTTGTGCAGGAGCCACCTGTCAGCAGCAGGGAGACGGGCACCGGGAACCTGGGGTGGGAGTGGAACTTTCGTCCGCACTAGCTTTAGCGCAAGAGCTGTCAATTCACGCCTGGCCTGTTCCCGATGCCATTTGGGAAGCAGCAGCTGTTCGCTGGCACAGCTGCTCAGGTGGCTACCGCCATAAGCCACAGCAAAGGCAAGCCAGGTTACACACACAAAGCTCAGCACGCTGGCGGGCGCAAGCTGCTAGAGCTACAACTTAACTCATACAGATTTTCGGGCGGAGGGAAGGAAGGAGCCCTGAAATTGAGACAGCAAAAAGAAAACCAGGTTAAAGATTTCACCCCTTGATTCGTTGGGGTCCCTTAAATTTGAGCTTCTGATTCCCACTGAAGCAAATCGGAATTTGATTTGAGAGACCCGGAGGCAGAGGAGCAGAGCAGGGCGGCTGAGAGAGGCAGAACGGAGTTGGCTTGCAGGCACAGTGCAGAGAAATGAGGCTCCAGTTGGTGGAGCAGCAGATGCAGAGGCTTAAATGTGGCCTCCTGGGGAAGAGAGCTGGTTCTGGAACAGCAGTTCCAGGCTGGGTGGGAGAGCCGTGGCAGCAAGGCCCACGGGTTAAGGGATCAGTTACGTAGCATGAAATTACCAAGTTTTAGCACAAAGGGAGGACTTGCGCCTGGGAGCCAGAAATGCCCAGTTCTACTCCCAGCTCTGGCACGGACTAGCTGGGAGGCCCAGGGCCCCTCCGACAAATACATGAAAGGAAGCAGTTACCAAGCCCCCCGGGAAGGTGGAGCAGGTTAGCTAGTCTGTCCAGCACGTCAGTGACGGGAGCAGAGCAACAGCCGGAAGGAGATTGAGACTGAATACTTCCGCTCTGTGGACGAGCGAGACCAACGGGGGGAGAGGGGGAAGCACATGTGGCAAGCTAGATCCCTCTGCCGAGATGGACTGGGCCTGGTAAACTCAGCCCTCTGGCCTCCAGCTTTGCACCGTGTCAAATCAGAAGCAGCCCAGCGTGACTGGCAGCTCACATCCCCGATTGTCAGATCTCCGCCTTCCCATCACCACGCTACAGTCTGTGTGTCTTACAGCCAGCGATGGAGGGCCAGCCCCGGGGGACCCAATCGGAGACAGGCCCTCGGGAAGGTTCACTCAGTGCTCCGGAAAGGGCCTTGCGATGCCAGAAGAAAATGGAAGCGGCAGAACGCAGACAGCTAACTGCTGAGGGGGGTGTGGAAGTTTCCCGAAGTAGGGAGGAGTCAAGCAGAGCTCACTGGCCAGGTGCCTGGGTGCGAGGGGCTGCAGGAGAGTAGGAATGGGCACCGACTCAGCCGGGGGGTGGAGGTGGGCTGGCCTCAGCACTGAGCTAAGGGGGCGTTGGGTGGGAAGCCGAGCCAAGCGTCCTGCACACCGGGGCTGCCAAGATGCCTGCGGGGCTCAGAAGCCCCAATGTTCCTGCGGGGCTTCTTTCCTGGGAGCTGGGACCAGCCCATGGCTCAGGGTCCCCAGCTTTATTCAGCACCTGCACACAGGCCCCTACTAGCTCTTTACCCAGAGTATGCCAAGGGCTGCGGGAACACCACAGGGGCGTGCGGCAGCCTCCAGGGACAAATCCAGCCCCTCTGCAGCTACTGAGACACGGCTCAGCAGGCTCAGAGCCACCCAGCTAGCAGGGAGAACTGCAGCATCAGGCTAAGCAGCCCCAAGTCGCACCCATTCAACCCACCCCAAAGTCAGCCGGCCCCAGCAGCAGCGAGGCCAGCAGTGAGGAACTCAAGTGAGGCTCCTCCCCTTGCTGCCTCAGCTGCTCGTTAGGGTGGCAGGCACAGCCTCTCGTTAGCCAGGCCCAGGGTGCAGCCAGTCTGCCCTGAGGCCAGCATCAGACATGCTTCTAGTCCCCTGGAAAGGGCTGTTCTCTGCCATCCACCACAGCCTCAGGACGCCTGAGCACTTCCAGCAGAAGGGGTCTTTCCCTGGGCCTGCGTGGCTCTCCGGGGACACAGGGAAAGGAGGGCTGGGACATGCCAGTGGGCACCCTGACCACGGGGCACGCCTCCTCCGGTCACAAGCAGCAGGCATTTCCATTTTCTTGGGCAGGCCGCGAGGAGTGCCCCCGGGTGCGCACCACTCAGCCAGTTACAGCCCACCCCTCCAGAGGGCAAATTGATTTTCAGCCAACAGCGGCCACGCCCTCCCGTCCATGACCGAGCGCACTTACTAGCTGGCGGGCACGTTCCTCCTCCTCCTCCTCCCTTAGGCCACAGGGAGGCCGTCCCCCCGTGGAGCTGCCTGGGGACAGACCTCGGCAGGGGCCATCCTGTGGTAGCCACACTGCGCTAACCTTGGTCTCAGCAGCTGGCATGCAGCCAGCAGAGACCGCCCTGCTAGGAAGCGCCCTGCTCCCTCGCCCCTCTACAGTCAGCCAACCTTGCTCCCGGGCTGCCTCACACCTACTCAAACGCCTGCTCTGCCACGAGCACAGGGCTGGACGCGCTCTTCTAGTCCCGTTCCCTGCACGCAAGGCAGGGATGTGAAGGGGGAACCGGTTAGCGTCAGCCTTACTGGAGGATGCTTCCTGGGTACTGATTAACCAGGAGCCAGAAGCAGCCCCCTGCCCGTGGCCTGCTGCGGGTTGAGGGCTGCTCCTGCCCTGCACAGGGGTCGAGAGCCAGCAGCCTGCTCCCGCCCTCCTCTCCTCCACATGCAGGGCTGACAGCCCCCCCCGCCCCATGCAGTGGGGAGGGGAGAGCAGGTTGCAGCCACCCATGCTGGGATCCCATGCTTCATCCGTTAACCCGTCAAATGCTGGGTCCAATGGGGATTTTACATCCCAAATGCAAGGCAGGGCTAAGTATTACCCAGGCCATTCCCGATGGATGTTTGTCTAACCTGCTCTTAATTTCCAGGCACAGTGATTCTACAACCTGACAGGCAGTTATTCCTAAGGTCCCACCTAAACCTCCCCTGCTGCAATTTAAGCCTTTTGCTTCTTGTCTGGTCCTCAGAGGGCAGAAATTCCCCATAATGCAGTGGGGGAAGGTATGGCTGGAGTCCAAATGCCTCAGAGCACAGAAGCAAACAGAAGAGCACCGGGGGGGGGGGGGGAGGGGGAATATGAGCTCTCACTGCCTGAGTATTTATATGGCTCTACCCCCCCCACATCCCCACGCAGCACTGCAGTGCTATGATCTGTGGCCTGAGTCTCCCCGTCAGTCGAAGAGCAGCGGGCCCATCGGGGCAGGCTGGAGGCCTCTGAGGAGGATGGCAGGGGATAGCCCTGGAGGTTCAAGCGACTGCCCCTCCCACCTCTGTCTCCCTATGGTGGGCCAGCAGGAGTCCAGTTGTTTAAGCCAGATCAGGGGACCCCGTAAGGTTTCCCGCCACAGAAGGGAGCCCTGAAAGAAGTCGCGCTGCTCCACTGGAAGGTGCCAGACAGTAAGTGTGCTCGGTTTTAAGACGAGGTGCGTCCCTTAGATTCGCGGGGGTTGTGTTTTAAAGGCGTCTCCATCACTGGGCTTTACTTCTAGTTCACTATCACACTATACAGGTACTTACCAGTATCTCACCCTTAGGTGCGCAAAATTAGGGTTGCGGGTAAATAAGGGAAAAGGGATGAGACAACAGATAGTGAGGAACACAAAGTGATGGAGGGGGAAGAAGAAGCAGGAAGCACAAAAACAGTAAGAAAAAAAGCAGAAAAAACAGCAAAAGAAACCAGTTACATGCTATTAATTATATTTATACAGTGTTAATGTCATCACAGTGCTTCCGAACAAGAGCAGCGCCCACGTGAGCTCCACGCAGCAAGGCTGACAGCATGCACTGGGACACTGCTAAGCCTGCTCTCGGAGGCAGACCGAAGAGCAGCACCACACTGGACAGCGGTGTGAAGAGATGCTCACAGTTCAGCACTGCTACCGCCCCCGTAATGCCAGCCTTCCCCTGCCTGTCACCCGCCAGACGGCCAGCTAGTGGAAACGGCGCCCCACCTTCTCACCCCCCCCCCCCGGCGCCCCTCCCACTTGTCTAGACTGTCACCGAGGGAGGGACCATACGGAGAGAGGTTACCCTAGAAGAGGGGGCAGGAGGGCCGTCAGCAAAAGGTTCTACCCCATGCCACATAAACCCATCTGTCGTGTCTGCAGCTACACCAGGCAAGACCAACCCTGCACCAGTGTGCCAACTGGTCTGAATCCACTCTCCTGAGACTTCTGGGACTGCAAACCTCAACGCTCGGACTGCAACTACTCGCCCCCTGCCTATGCTCCCGAGGGGCGCTTATGAACGAGCGGGTTGTACCTGATTCGGGATGGCTCTCTTCTTGTTCAGCTGGGTGCTCCTCTGCTGCGCACTGAAATAAAAAAAGCAACCCGGCTTTACAACTGACAGCGCCAGAAACACCCAGCGATGGGGCCGCGGAGCCCGACTCGCATTCGCTAGCGGTGGTCTACGAGGCGAAGCAGCGGCTGGCTTGCATGCTGCCACTCGGCTCACCTATGGCAGGCGGCAGGGAGCGGCGCGCCCCGGTGGGGTGAGGCCTGCCAGACAGCACAGCACCAGCAGGCTCTGTGGCTGGCCCGCGAGGCCAGAGGTTTCTGAACTGCTCGGTGCATCAGCTGCGCATGTCGTCGGGCCCGGGGGCGCTGCTGGTGCTTTCAGACCAGTACAGCTAGGGAGTCGCCGGCGCCCAGGACAACGCAGGGACAGACTGCAGCTCGCTGGGGAGGACGCGCCACACAAGTTGCTGTACCTGGCCCCCAACGGGCACGAGGAGAAGCAATTCGAGGCCTTGCTTAGTGAACCCAGCCACACCCCAAGTTTAGCCAGGTTTGGCCTGCGCCCACCGTTCCTGCTCCCCACCCTGGCATGGGGCCTGCCCAGCAGCTCTCCAGGCTAATGAGAGCTCAGGCTGGAGTGGCTGGAAGGAATTTGCTGGGGAAGGGGGGGTCTGAAGGAGAGCAGCAGGGGGCCAGGGGAAATCCAAGGGTCTGTGTGGGGGAAGAGGGGGGAGACTGACTAGCTTCTGGCTGTGTGCCCGAAGCTACAGGAGAAAGACTCCCAGCCTGTGAGGGAGCAGCTCAGAGCCGACGGTTTGACAAGGGCTCAAGTCTCTCCACAAGGTGCCTAATTTGAAACCAGCATTCACACGGCTCTGCCAGCCACTGGAACGGCATCTCTCGGTGGCGCTGCAAGCAAGAGTCCATCCCCATGAGTCACCCATTACATACTGTTTCCAGCAGGTACCCACCCTGTTGCCAAGTGCTGCTCAGTGTAACAGCTGGGGGTGTTAGAAGATTCGGAGAGTCCAGAGGGAAGAGTGAAGTGGTTCAAAGGAAAAACAGGAGAGATAATGAGAGGAAGGAAGAGCAAATGAAGTGAGAAGCAGAGATTTGGGGGGGGAACCAGAGAAAAATGAAAAGTGAGGTGGGTGGGGAGAAAGGAGCCTGCTGCCCCGAGACAGCCCTTGGGCTGGCTGCATTCGCTCCGAGGGGGCTTCCGTCCTTGGGATGTGCCACTGGGGAGCGGTTCTCACGAGCTCCCTGCGTGGGTACTCTCACTCCAGAATACAGGCAGCCACACAGGGACATCACCAAAGAGCTAAGCCACTTGACATTCACACCCCATTTTACTACAGGGTCGTTTTCAGGTGTAGACAAGTGCTTGGTTCTGGTTTTCCCTTTGCTAGAAGGGGTACCTCAAACCCACTAACAGCTGGAGACATTCAGAGGTCTTGTCTGCTCTGGCGGCCAGACCACGGCACCAGACAGAGACAGTTGATGCTGCCACTTACTGCAACTCTCACTCGGGGCTGTGAGAAGACACCAGCTGCAGCCTAAGAGCCCTGCTCCCCAGGCCGAGAGCTCTCCCAGCGCCAGCGCACACCGGCTACAGCCCTGCTCCCCTTGCCAGCGCCCACCAGCTACAGCCCTGCTCCCCCGCCTGAGAGCTCTCCCAGCACCAGCGCACACCGGCTACAGCCCTGCTCCCCCCGCCGGGCGCCGGCACACACCAGCTACAGCCCTGCTCCCCTTGCCAGCGCCTACCAGCTACAGCCCTGCTCCCCCAGCACCAGGCACCAGCGCACACTGGCTACAGCCCTGCTCCCCCCGCCAGGCGCCGGCACACACCAGCTACAGCCCTGCTCCCCTTGCCAGCGCCCACCAGCTACAGCCCTGCTCCCCCGCCTGAGAGCTCTCCCAGCACCAGGCACCAGCGCACACCGGCTACAGCCCTGCTCCCCCCGCCAGGCGCCGGCACACACCAGCTACAGCCCTGCTCCCCTTGCCAGCGCCCACCAGCTACAGCCCTGCTCCCCCGCCTGAGAGCTCTCCCAGCACCAGGCACCAGCGCACACCGGCTACAGCCCTGCTCCCCCCGCCAGGCGCTGGCACACACCAGCTACAGCCCTGCTCCCCCGCCTGAGAGCTCTCCCAGCACCAGGCACCAGCGCACACCGGCTACAGCCCTGCTCCCCCCGCCAGGCGCCGGCACACACCAGCTACAGCCCTGCTCCCCCAGCCGAGAGCTCGCCCAGCGCTCCTGCCAGGGCCATGCTACCACCTTAAGTGTCTTCACGCTCCTGCGGGTACACAAAGCCGGAGACTGAGGAGCCCTCCTCTCCCTCTCCCTGCTGTCTGCTCTAGGCTGTAAGCTCCTTGGGGCAGAGAGTGTCCATTACTCCGTCCAGCACCCTTCATGAGGGTGCCCCTGGATCCTGGCCAGTCCCCAGGCATTACACCCCACCCCCTCCGGCAAAGGCCTGGAACCGAGGCGAGCCTTGCCCAAGGCCCCGCAGGTCAGGCTCACTTGGGAGAGGCAACGGGACTGGTCAAACCAGTGCTCCCCTCCCCAGCAGCCCAGCAACAGGGAGGCAAAGGCTCAACTGCCACCGCCCAGACTTGGACTGTTCAGCTCCCTGCCTCTGGCCCCGCGGAGTGGCCCCCCTGCAGTGCTCATTCCTTCCTTGCAACCGAGTGCCCTGCAACCCAACACCCGGCTACTGCAGACGGGCACCTACTTGGCAAAGCCAATGAAGTCCTCGTGGTTCGTGTTGATGTACGAGAGCTCGATGTCAATCAGGAGGAGAATCTGGAAAGAACACGGACCCGAGTCACCAGTAACAGGCCACAATGGAAGTGCCCTTTCAGCACGGCAGCGGGGCAGCCAGACTGGGCCAGAAAGGCAGCAGGGCGCAGTGCGACCTGCCACCAGCAGAGAGCGCTGCAGGCCTGCTAGTGCCCCAAGGCAGCTGGCAGAGCGGAGCAGGCCTTGGCTGTACTGCATGGCGCCGGCTGGAGTGTCGGCTTCCCCCCGAACAGCGCCGAGATCAGCCTGCCCGGGTCCCCATCCGCTTGGCCCTCCACAAGGATCACCCCCCACCCCCTCCCCGCAGGAGAGCCGCGCTCCCTCCCTCCCAAGGGCAGCTTACCTGGTCCTTTGTCTTCCCTTCCCGTTCCCTGACGTGAGTGGTAACAATCCTCTCCGTCTCCTCTCGTAACCTGGGGTAGGAGCCAAGCTGAGAGGAAGGGGCAGGTCAGATCACAGGGGCCACACACAGCTCGGCACAGAAAAGCCCCCACAAAACCCAAGAGGGCAGGAAGAGACGGGACTCACCCCCGGCTGCGTCAGGAGGACAGAAGGGGGCTCAGAAGACAGCAAGAGACAAGACAGTTCTTTGCTGTCTGGTGAGATGGGCAGGCTCAGCTTTGGGAGGCCGGACAGCCCGTGGCAAACGTACGTCTCTTCCCCACCTCCCCGGATAAGCTGACCCCCCAGGCATGAAGCACAGCTCACGCAAAGCAAGAGACACTGCCCTCAGCTACTGCAGGTGCAATCTGAGCCTGTCCCTAGGGTGTGAAGCAACACCTATGCAATATGTCTCTGCAGGACCCAGGCCAGAACGCCAGGGCAGCGCTAAGTCTATACTTGTGGGGCATCCTCACACGGACATGGACACAGCTCCCCACGAGGCTAGTTTCATGGCCTCGGCCTCCCTGCGAGCCAATACATTCCAGATGTGCCGATTAGGCAGAAGAAGGAATTAAGACCAGTTACCTTTTCCGCACACTTTTTAATGACTGTGGCCAGCTCTGAGACCACCAGGTCAACACACTTCAAACTGGGCTCTTTGAGCTTTACAATCTGGTTTTTCACTATAGCTTCAAAAGCCATGTCAGGCGTGAAGAGCCCCGTCCTGCCTCATGCAGAGCACAAGAGCGGAAAGAGGAGACACCAAGGCACGCAGGGTGGAAAGGACACAGCAACGGAGACAAGAAGAAAAGAAAAGGAGATTTAGAAAAAGGTTAGTAACGTGCAAAGGGAAAAGCTGCAGCACCTGCCTGGGAAAATTCCTTCAGGTTCATTTGAAAATGCGCTGAATTCATTTACTAGCATCAGTTTCTTAACTCCCTTTCTAAAGGCCTGGACTTCATGAGGGTCCGATTCCCACTCGCCGGCTCATGCTGCGGTGTCCCTTGTGTGATCATTTACCCTGGCGCCAGAATGACAGTGAATCGCTCCCACCCCCCGGCACTTCCAGGAGCCAGAAGCAGGTGATGGCATCCCACCAGGCACTCCATGTCTGGCTCAACTAGGCCTTCGGTACAGACAAAGGTTTCGTTGCTCCTGCCGGTCTCCAGGCCAAGCCGCGAGTTAGCAACTGATCTAGTGGCCCAGTAGGCATCAGGACTGCGGCTTTCACACGGGGAAGGGGACACTGCCTGCTGCCGTCAGAGGGCATGGAGTGCTGGCCTCTTCCCTTGGCTGTTTGAAACAGCCGCAGCTACAGGTCCCATGGAAGCTAGCGCCAGAGACGTTCCCGTGAGAACATCGCGAGCCCGGCCTGAACACGCCATTCTGATTTGAGCTGGATTCTCCCTGGCACAGCCTGCCCACTTACAAGAAGTCATCTGCACACACCCCCCCCCCCCCACGAGCCTCCTACCACCAGGAAGGAGTCAGAGTTTTCCCCACCTCATTAGCTAGGACTGAAGGAACTTTGGCAGCAAGCGCTGGCTTCTCCACGCTACACACATCACTACAACTGCAGCAACACAGAGTACAGCTCCGGACCCAGAAACAAGCTCTCCAGCCTGCAATGCGCGTCACTGCACACGTGCGGAACGGCTCAGCTCAAGCAAGGCACGTTGGGAAGCTGGAGTCAGGGGCTGTGTCACTTTTTTGAAAGGCCTTTTTGCTACAGACCGGAGCCTGGGTCTACTGGGCACTTCCAGAGCTCGACGGCCCGGCTCAGAGCAGGGCATCCATCCAGTCCAGGACCCTGTCTGACACGTAAAGAAGTTTCTCGATCAAGCGAAAAGCAGTCACCCCAAAGAGCCAGTGAACATGGAAGTGGCTGATGGGCTCCTGCCCAGTGCCAGGGCAATTAGCGCTTCCGCAGTGCGAGAAGCCTTTTGAAACAGGCTCGCTAGCGAACGGGAGGATGGATAAGCCAGCCCCAGTGATACCGCAGACCATTTCCAGCGTTTGCTCCCATTCTCCACAGCTTCCCAGAGCCGAGCTGAACCACAGCAGAAGTGACGGAGCACATGCTAAGACAGGCCCCAGCACCCCAGCACTGCCTGCCCGCCTGCCTGCCCGGCAGACTCCACGGCACTCTGAGGCAAGAGCTCGGCAGCCGCTGCTCCCGTTTGCCTCCGAGCCCTGCAGCTGGATGTCACATGGGCATGGGAGGCCCCCCGGGAAGGGAGCCCAGCCGTCCCAGAGGGTGCGCTGTCCTCACTCTTCCACAGCACTGCTCAGGAGCAGAGCAACGCACTCATCCCCCCTTGCGAACAGGAAATGGAGGCGCCGAGGAGCACACCCCAGGGTCACCCTGCAGGCCAGGGAACAGAACCCCATCTGAGACCCAGTCCGGGGCGCTCGTCACTAAGCCACAGGGTGCTGGGCACTGCCTGGCTCTTGGGCAGTGGTGGCCCTCCTCAGACCTGGGCAAGGCCAGGGCCCAGGGTGCTAGAGACAACCCTCACCCCGTCTCCAGGGCCAGGCATGCCAGTCTGGCTGGGCGAGCCCAGAGCAGCGCCCTGCACTCACGCTAGGCTGGGAGGGGAAGGGCCGTGGGACCGGTTTGGCCTACACACATCCAGCTGGGGGGAGCTTTTCCAGGCAGGGGGGCAGGAAGCACCCTACTTTGCCACCCACTGGTAGGAAGGGCTGGAGCCTCCAGCGGTTCGATACCTTACTGGTACACTGTCTAACTGTATTGATTAACTCCTGAATAACAAGGTCGACACACTTCAGACAGGGCTCTTTCAGCTTCACCACCTGCTTTTTCACAATGGCCTCGAATGCCAAGTCTGGCGTGAAAAGCCCCGTCCTACAGGCAGCCGCACGCATGGGCAGGGAGGAAGGGTAGAGAAAACACAAAATGGGTGAACAGGCTTAAAGGCAACGGTCTGACTTGGCAGAGCAGCAGAGACAGAGTCCCCTCCCTGGGCGGCCTGGCCCGGACACCAACAGGCCCCCACGTGCAGCTGTGCTGCCCAGGGACCCCGATGGAGCGGGCCACACCCCAACACGAGCGCACACGCTGCTCTGCCACGGACATGCACGCAAAGCGGCTCTAGTGCATAGGCTCTAGCGTCGGCCTCTCACGGCAACAAGGCAGGTTTGGGTAGGTCCCAGCTCCACTGCACGTGGCAGGGGCCTTCAATCCCCAAGTCAGACCAAGGGACGTTAAGGGCTAACGGGTTAGCTCCGCTGGGCCCCCTGCTCCCAGCCCACGGGGGAACAGAAGGGGGGCCGGGAGCAGTGGCAGTCCCAGCAGGGGAGGGAGAAGGGGAGGTGGGAGCAGCCCTCTCACCCACTCCCCTTGAAAATCGGTGTTAGCACTACCTTCAGCCAATTCCAGATTTGACTTCCCTAGCTGGAACAGCCTGGGGGCACAGGCACACAGAGCGGTACGGCTAAGGGCAGGGCCCCGTAGCTCACTGAACTACAGCCACAGTGTGGCGTGGGACGTGCGGCAGGACTAGTCCTCCATATGGAGCACGGCTTCCCTGACCCAGCTGCTCACAAGCACAACAGGCGGGAATAGCCTGGCTCCTCCTCCTTTAGCTGGGTGTTCAGCTCTCCAAACACTCCCCACATGCTACCATCTGCCCCCGGGAAGGTGCACACGGCAAAGGAGGAATTCTGCCGTCCCGAGCTCAAGGCTCTCGTGCCTTCACCCAACTCTACCAGAAGACGGAGCGATGACATTCAGAGAGTTTGCTCTCAGGACACTGCTCCACAAGGGGAGCCACCGCAGCCCAACTCCCAGAATCCGAGTCGGAGCAAACACTATGCTGACCAGACAACTGCAAACACACACTCCCATTTCCCATAACCAACTTTGGTCTAACCTCCCTTGCTTCCCCATGACCACGCTGGCCACGCAGGGGTTCACAACTGACAGCTACACACGGTTCATGGTACCAAGGTTCGACCCGGAATAACAGTGCGACCAGGACCACAGGCAAAGCAGACGCACTACTGTGCTGCAGCTCTCCTGCTCCGATACTTGCCTTATGCCGTGGATGTTTTTAATCGCATAGCTAATTTCTCGCCTCAAGTCCTTCTCATCAAATTCCATCTGAAAGAGAAACAGGACCGATTACACAGCCTGGCACTGGCGATGCACAATCACGGCTCAGGCTTCCAAGTGAAGGGGCTCGTGTTCAGACCGCCCTCATCCAGCTCCGAGGGGCAGCCGTGCTTCCCCAGCTGTAGAGCTAAGGAGCCTGCCAGGCAGGCAAGCCGTCGAAAGGCTGAGTGAAGGAGCACTGAATTACAGCATATCTTGTCGGTCCCCTAGGTATGGCCAGGGGGGCCTGGGACAGCCAACTGCCCCTCTCCCCATACGACCTGATGCTTCTCTGCTTTGCTATGGGCGGCCAGAGCGGGAAGGCAGAACACCTGTCAGCTTCCTGCTTTAAGTCAGAGCGGAGGCTTTGCTTCTTACCTAGGAACATCAGCACCAGCTGCTGATCTGACGGCCTAGGACAGCTGGTCCAAGAGAACGTCCCATCCCTCCGTCTTCAGAGGGAGGAGACAAGCTAGCCTGGGAGCACCTCCCACAGCGCCACTCTGCAAAAAGCCCTGTGCCAGCCAGCAGTGGATGCGTGGGATATGACGAGGCTGCGTTTCAGCAGAGCAGCAGGTGAACCCAATACCGGGCTGGCCGCTAAACAAGTAGAAAGCCCGAAGACAGGCACACGTATTGGAGACGCTCCCTGCGCGTATGCCAGGCAAGCAGGGACAGTCTGCTGTGTGGAGAGAGAAATCAACCCTGCGGGACAGAAGCATTTGAACCAGCATTAGTTTTACCTTCACCAGCTCGAAGGGGAACCTCTCATGGAAGATGCGATTAATTCTGGCCCCACCAGAGAGTTCTAGTGTGTCCACTTGGTCTCCTGAGCCTTCAATCCGCTTCTCGAAGTCCACCCCGAACTGCTGGACCATCCTGCAGAGACGCAGCAGGAGTAACATGGATCAGCCAAATGCTGCTCAGGCTGGACCAGCCCAGCTACTCTGACTGCAGCCCGCACCATGCCAGCCACACACACTTCCAGGGCCACTGGAGACGTGGCTTCTACTTCCCTGAATCCCTCAGAGGGAATTTCCTCTCCCTGCTGCTACCATTAGGGAAACAGAACAGTCGTGCACTTTCTTTTAGCCCCTACGAACATACATGCTTCTGCCCTGCTTTAATGCAAGACTTGGACCAGCGGGTCACACAGGGGATCATTGTTGTAGGCACGACAAGCGCAAGGCAATGCCAGTTATATGCCTGCAGAGCTTGTCTGACAAGCATCACAACTATAGACGCGAGTCCTCCCAATGTTCCCAGCAGCACTGCAGAGTATTTAGTCTCTTGTATCCATGAGTAGGGATGTTAAATGGCCTTTAATCAGCTCATTAGTTAATGGGGGGGGGGGGGGGAGGAGGGGGAGGGAACCAGGTACGAGCCAGGAATCAGCTGTCCCGGCTCGTGCCTGGTCCCCCCTCCCCCTGCTTCTGCCTTCCCTGCCCCCCTCTTCCCCCCCCGTGGAGATAGTGCTGTTAAGATGGCTCCCTCCGGCTCCTGCTCTCTCCCCCCCCGACCCCCTTGCTGCCTCTGATACAGACAGCAAGCTGGGGGGATGACTAGTTGAGTCCCTAGGCGACTATCTGATAAGCATACATTTATCGGCTAGTCGACTACTCGCTAATATCCCGAGTCCATGAGAACGCCAAATGGCACCTCCTGCTTCACACTGCCCAGCACCTGGCGTTAGCAATTGGCACTCTCTCCTCAGGATCAGCGACCAGCTGGCATTCGAGTGCTTCAGGAAAACCAAGTTCAGTATGGAGCTATGTTCACACCAGTGTCCATTTCAGGCTAGACACTTGCTCTCCCTCCCCACGGGGGGCCAAAATCCAGTGCCTGGCCTACCAAGGGGGGATGGGAGCAACCTACTGTAGCAAGGCTTTGGTTTTCCGTGTGGGGTCATCAGGGCGGAAGTTCTTGTATTCCTCTACTTCCTTCTCCAGGGAGAGCAGCTGGCTCTGCAGCTTGCTGCGCAGCGAGGGCAGGGTCTCCCGGATGTGGTTGGTCAGTTGCTGCGAGAGGGTAAGAGAAGCTGTCAGTGCGGCTGGTCCCCCACCCCTCGCTACAAGCTGTGTTTGAGGCTGCACAGGCGAGCCAGAGGCCAGAGCCAACACTGCACAACAGGGGGCTAGAGGAAGTGCTGGTCCGCTGATAGGGTTTGAATGCTTCCCTTAACTGGCCACTCTCCAAGGGCCACAAGGAGTCAGTCCAGGTCTGCTGCTGTCCCTTTAAAGAGATGTCAGTTTCCAAGACTTCAGAGCAGCCCTGACCCAGCCCACCAAGTCAGATTTTCCAGTTTTAACAAATTTTGCCTTCTCTTGTTGGGTGAAAGACCCACTGAATGAGGGCAGCTGACAAGATTCTGACCGCACACTGGGGGCTAACTGTGCCAAGTAGAAGAGATTCTCCCTCCATTCTGTTGGCTACCAGCATCTCCTGCACGGCCTGGAATGGACGCTGCTAGAGGCTGTGTTCAGACAAGCGGGATGGTCGTTGGTCATTCTGCAGACGGGGAAGCCAAGGCTGGAGAAAAGCCGACTTGCCAAGGATGATACATGAGGTTTTGTGGGCTGGGCACACACTCAGTCTAACTGCCCAGCCCCTGTTCTAATCACTGGACCATGCTCTCCCCAGCACAGCTCAGAGCGGTCAGTCAACAGCCCCTCGAGCCAAGCTGGGAACAGGGCCCACTCATGACACTGGCCTACCTGGTTGAGGACTTTCTGCAAGTGAGGCGTGCCCATTCGATCTGCCATGTGCCTGTAGGCTGGGTGAGAAAGGAAGAACTTGCGTTCTGCAGCCAGCGCTGCTCTGATGTCCTTCTTGCCTTCTATATCCTTCTGGCTCCGGTTAACCACGCCGATATAGCCTGCAACGGGACAATTCCACAGGCCAGCTGTCAGAGCAGGACCCAGCTGGAGCACAAGCCTTTAACTCCCATGCCCCCTGCACAGGCCCCTGGGCTCATCGGTTACGAGTGAGAACTTTATACTGCCTGCACAAAGGGGAGGCCCTGGGGCACGCCCTGCTGGCAGGTACCAAGCAGAGTGCTGGGACTCTGGGCTCCAGTGGGCAGAGAAAGGGAGGAGAGCGGGGACTGCAGCAGAAAGGGCACGGAGGGTGGTGGCGTTCTACCTCTTCTTAAAGGAAGCAGTTTGTTCTCCAGGACGTCTCTGGCATCCGTGCCTTCGTCCATCAGGTCGAGTTTGGTGATCACGCCAATTGTTCGTAGGCCTGAGGTATAAAGATCATTGGAGAAGCAGCAAATCAACCCCACATCCCCCCCGGCCAGGCCTGCGGAGAGCAGTGGACCAGGCCTGCAGTTCAGCATGCAGATACGGGCTCCTGGTTTCTGTAACCAGGAGCCATAACCCTCCCATCCACCTGCAGCACTTTGGCTCCAGTTTGTGTTCACAGCTGGCTCGGAGGCAAGATGACCTAAGTACTAAGGAGTGCAGCAGCCAGAGCAACAAGAATCACACCTCAGCACACCAAGTCACACCCTTTAGCAAAGGCTTGCTTGGCTGACAGCCAAGAGGTCGCCTCATGAGTCTGCCTGCAGGGCCATGGGAGAGAAGCACACGCCTCCCGGAAGTCCGAGGACAGGAGAGTCACGGGGGGGGCAGGGGGGAAGAGAAGAGAGCTTGGCAGCAGGCAGCCTGCCGGGAGCAGCAACCACCGCCCTTAATGGGGGCAGGAGAATCCTAGAACACTAGCACTGGAAGGGACCTCAAGTCCCCTGCCCTCACAGCAGGGCCAAGCACCGGCTAGACCATCCCTGCCAGGTGTCTGTCCAACCTGCTCTCCAATATCTCCAGTGAGGGGGATTCCACAACCCCCCCTAGGCAACTTATTCAGTGTTTCACCACCTGGACAGGCAGGAAGTTTTTCCTATCTCCAATCTAAACCTCCCTTGCTGCAGTTTAAGCCCATTGCTTCTTGTCCTGTCCTCAGAGGCCAAGGGGAACAATGTGTCTTCCCTCCTCGTGACACCTCCCTTTTAGATACCTAAAAACCGCTCTCAGGCGTCTCCTCTCCAGACTAAGAGAGCCAGGACTTTCTTCCAAGCGGAACCCCAGCTCAGCCCCAATGGAATCATGTGGCCAGGGACCTGCGCCCCATCAGTCATGTTCCGTACAAAATCCATCCCACTGCTCCGAGAAGAGCCTTGGCTTGGCTCCACTGGGCAGAGCTAGCCAGGGTTCCCCATGGCAGGGAGAGCTGCACAGCAGGGCACCTGGGAACCCCCATCTCCCTCCCTTTGTTAAAGGGTCCTGCAGCAACTCTTACTGCAGCCAGCAAGGGGGGGGGCCCCCCCACTGGTTTTACCTTGAGGATCTACTTCCTTAGCCATCTTGAGAGCATCTGAGTTTGCCAGATCCATGTTGGCTGGAGTCACGGCAAGAATCAGGCTGCTTTCCCGGCTGATGAACTGCAGGATCATATCCTTGATCTGGTACTCTATGTCCTGTGGCTGGTCTCCCACGGGCACCTTGGTGATGCCCGGGAGGTCGATCAGCGTCAGGTTCAGCACTGCGGAGGGAGGGAAGCGGAGAACTCATGCGGTGAGGGGACGCAGAACCTTCTACCCCGCAGCGCATGGGCAAGGGCAGGGGCACAGAGGATCAGCTAGAAGCTTGTTTGGCTTCCCTACATCCTTGCAGGGCTTGCTACTCAGGAACAGAGCTTGGTCTCTTGGGACCGTCGAACCTCCCTCTGAGTTGGTTTCTTCCCATCCACTGAAGTGGCAACACCCACCTCTCTAGGCTATGGCTGCCTCTAGAAGCCCGCTGACACACTCCTGTCAGCATGCAAGTCTCACTCACCGTGTGGTGAATACACCCTCAGGTTGATGGGAATCGGCGAGATTCCTTTATTGCTTCCTGTGACCCGGTCCGTCTCTGCTTCGATCTCCTGCCGAACCTCATCAAAATCTGTGAACTTTTTGGATTTGCAGTGCAAAAACTCCGCATATTCTGGAAGAGAGAGACCCCCACCCCCCAGGGTCTATAATGAAACAAACCGATTTCTGACTAGCCCCCCAGCCTCTGAACCAGTGTAAACAGACCCAGGCCCTCACAGAATGTGGCCCTTGCCCTCCGAAACTCAGCAATGCAGCATCAGCTCTGCGGGACCTCCGGCTACACCCCCAACGAGAGGCTGGTGCAGAAAGCCAGCAGGAAGTCCCACTACACCTTGAGCATGATGGCATTCAGATGGGGGCATGCAGGCTGGAGAGCCAGGCCAATCAGGAGCAAGGATCGTGAGAGGCTCAAAGCCCCCACGACATTCACCCACCCCCAGAGGGATGCACTTCCTCTCAGGAGCACCACCCTTGAAGGTGCACAAGTCATGAGCTACCTCAGTGCTGTCTGTACAGGTGGAACATAAGAACAGCCTGACTGGATCAGACAAAGGTCCATCTAGCCCAGTGTCCTGTCTCCCAACAGTGACCAATGCCAGGTGCCCCCCAGGGGCAAAGAGAAGCTAGGGACACCAGCCTGGCTAATAGCCATTGAGGGACCTGCCATCCATGGACTGAGCTAGTTCTTTTTGAACCCTGTGATAGCTTTGGCCTTGACAATACCCTCTGGCAAGGAGTTCCACAGGTTGTGTGCAGAAATACTGCCTTTAAACATGTAGCCTAGTAATTTCATTTGGTGACCCCTAGTTCTGGCATTTGAGAGAGCAAGTTACACTTCCTTATTGACTTTCTCCCCACCCATCGCTTTATAGGCCTCTATCATATCACGAGGACAGTGACATCATTTCAGTGCTCTTCCAATGGCTACCACACGGGGCCCGAGCCGAGCCTCCCAGGAACAGGGCTTCAGCCCTTCGCTCACTGCTGCAGCCAGCCAGCCGATCTGTTCCATACCCTCTTCCTACAAGCACCCTTTGCTCCTTGCCCTAGCATTCAGCTAAGCCTTCGTGCAGGGCCCCGGCATCCTAGGGCTGCAGAGTCAGCATGCCTGAAGAGGGGGTTGACGTGAGCAGACAGTCCCCCCCAGAGCGGAGACACAACACCCCTCCCCTCCAGAGCCAGGCTGTAGCATTCACCTGCCTGAGACTGGATACAGGGCCCAGCCTCGGCTCTGCCTGCTGCTCACTCAGAAGCTAGGCGGCTGCCGCCGTGAGCGTGAGCTGTGCTCACTGAGGCCAGTACCGGCGTTATATTAGACTACAATGCGCCTCCTCAAGTCCCCCACGTGCTCTGCAGTGCACAAGATTCAAGGCCTATCTAGAAGCTAAGCCGCCCTGGAGCAGACGGGGCTCCCGGTGCCCACAAGCTGCATTGCTCTTACACCGCCCACAGCAGAGGGTCCAAGCTTGTCTCCTTTCGCCTGGCTTAAGCTCTGGGCATGTATGTGACGTGAGCGTGGCTCCTGGACGCCCCCACTGTGCTCCAGCAGCAGCCCTTTCTGGCCGCCCAAGGGGCAGAATGAGGATGTGGCACAGAGCCAGACGGGCACACAGCCATGCGGGGAAAGCCGGTGCCCAAGAGAGCAGCCAGGTGCTTTTGGGGAGGCTGCTAATTGGCGATTAAACCGGCCTAGCAATCCCCTCTGGCCGAGGCGGAAGGAGCAGGACAGCTCTAGACACGCTGCAGACGTGAGCCGCGGCGTCCCGCACCAGAGGGAAGCGCCGGCGGGGGAGATGTGGAACATGCATGTTGGTTCCAGCCTAGAGAGCTTGACATCCAGCCTGTTGGCCTCCCCCGCCCCTCATCTGTAGCACATCAGTGCCGGGTTCTGAGCCCTGAAGGAAGGGCTGAGTCTAGCCTGCCAGGATACCCGCTGGCTACCTCCGAACGGCTCCTGCGGACGGGGCGGAAGCCAACCGCAGCACAGGAGGGGTGCGAATGCCCCACCAGAGAGCCCTTGGAGTAGAGACAGCGGCATGTTTCGACCACGACACATTCCCATCCAGGGATCTCTCAGTATTGCAGGAGTCGCTGCCATCAGCCCTGCTTGGCCTGGTGCAGCGTGAACAGCGCTTCCAGTGAGGAGCAGCCGGTGTTAATCACCAGCCCTAGGCACTGCTAGTAGGGAGGTGGGTGTCATCCCAGCCCCCGCAGGGAAACTGAGGCACAGTAGCGTGTCTGTCTCACTTCCAGCTCTGCCACTGACACACACATGTACGCAACAGACTTACAGTCCGGGTCACCGATTCCAAGGCCAGAAGGGACTACTGTGACCCAGTCTGACCCCCTGGATAACACAGACCAGAGAACTTCTAAGTCAGGGGTGAGGAACCTAAGGCCCAGGGGCCAGATGTGTCCCCCAGCTTGCCTGGATCCAGCCCGCGGAGCTCAGGGCTCCCCTCCCAGCATTGGGGAGCCCATGCTGGCACTCCAGCCTGGGCTGCCCCCTGCCGGACTGATTTTTCTGTGGGTCAGCAGCCCCCGACCAAAAGAAGATTCCTCACCCCTGTTCCAAGATGAATGTTTAAACCCAACTCCCACTACAGCATTCCCCCCCACCCCCGCCCAATCTGGGCTCGCAGTGCAAGGGGGAGGGGCTCGGCTTTCCCCTCCCAGCGCTCTCCAGTCTCCGGAAGCAGATCATGTTTTGAAGTGAAGTGCAACCCAGGATCTGCAGCACAGAAAAGGCACAAACAGTTTGTACGTTAAGTGCCTGATCTCCGCTTTATGCGGCAAACTGTGGGATTTCCCTGCTTGTGAGTGACACTGACCGCACAGCGTCTGAAATCCAGACTGCAATTTGAATGAGCCATCAGATGCAGTCCTGCAGATGAGCATCTGGGGGGGGGGGGCCCCCCTCAGGGTATGGGCCCAGGGATGGCAATTGATGGGGGTGGGCCATGGGCTCTGGGAGGGGGCACAGGACAGAGGGCTGTGCCATGGATGGGGAGTGGGTTCTGGAAGGGGGCTCAGGATATGAGCCCAGGGCTGACAATTGGGGTGCAAGAGGGGGTGGGCTCTGAGGGAGTTTGGGTGTCAGGGGTTCAGGGTGTGGCCTCCAGCTCAACACTGCTTACCTCAGGTGGCTCCCAGGTAGGCTAAGGCCTGCCTGCCCTGGCCTCTCACTGCTGGCCTGTCTGGCTGTGGGGGGCAGCTGGTGCTGAACACAGTTCCCTGTTCCCACCCAAGGGAAGCGCCTGCAGGCAAGGGCAACGTGCGGAGACACACACCCTGGATGTTTGAGACAGCCCGGGCCCAGGGCAGGCAAGGAGCTGACTTCGCCTGGACTCCGAGTTCGACTGCAGGAGCCTCTGGGAGATGGGCCCAATCCTGGGAGACTCCCAGCCAAACAGGCTGGTCTCAGTCTAGGGTTGCCAGACAGTCAGAGGCCCCATGGCTGACCTGTCAATCACAAACCCCTACCCTAGGCACTAACGAATTTCAATAATTGGACCAGGTAAAGAACAGACCGAGCCTCTCCTGGGATCCTGGGCCCATGGCTCACCAGTGGGGGCTTCCTATCACTGCTAGCAGAAGCCCATTCAGCGAGTGAGGCCAAAGCCTTTGTGCCTGGAAACCCTGCTAGAGTAGCCATGATGTTGGGGGCACTCTGATCCTGGCACCCAACTGGTAACAGCATTGTGGTACCACTGGGGAGGTAAATGGTTAACTGGAAAGCCTCCCCCTTCCCAGGTAACGCTTACCGGTTCCTGTTAAACCAAAGGAAGTTTCTTCATGCAGCACACGGTTAACCTGTGGAACTCCCTGCCAGAGGACGGTGTGAAGGCCAGGACTTGAAGAGGGTTCAAAAAAGACTAGACAAATCCATGGAGGTTGGGTCCATCAATGGCTGTTGCCCAGGCTGGGCGGGGATGGGGTGCCTAGCCTCTGTCCAAGGCTGGGAATGGATGAAGGAGAGGGATCATGCACCACAGATTTTCCCTGTTCTGTTCACAGCAGCCAATGCCAGGTGCCCCGGGAGAGCGGGCAGACAGGACCCTGGGCTAGAGGGACTGTTGGTCTGCCCCTGCCAGGCCATTCTGATGTTCTTAACCAGTAGGGTTGGAGCAGCTTCCTCCGAGGGAAGGGAGCTGCTCCAGTCCCGCATGGCCCACTCTTGCTGGCCGGAGCCGCCCCCGTCTGTGCAGGCCCAGCCCTTGCTGCAAGTTACAGGCTAGTTCCCTGGGAGTGCGGCCAGCCCAGGAGCCCTGAAGCCACCCTGGCTTTTCCCAGAAATGTTTTTAAGCTGCTTTTTACATCCTGCCTGGGAGCCCCTCCCGTGGCGTAGGGTCCCACTGGGCTCAGCTGAGCCAACGCAAAGCAGCGGCAGAGGCTCTATCAGACAAGCCGGTGACTGCCTGCCCTGCCGGCCTCCGTGAGAGGAGCAGGCAGCGAGCTGGGAGAAAGTTCAACATCGGCTCTGTCCTCCCTGGCCTTGCCCACAAACCAGGCGTTTCCTACCCAGGGCAACAGTCAGGAAGAGGCCTCACACAGGCCCTCACCCCCGCTGCCAGGGCCGCGAGAACAGGCCCAGAACAGTGGGCCGGCTGAGGTGCCCTCTCAAAAGGGAGCATGCAGCACCGCAACCCGGAACCCCGGCTCTGTCGCTTGCACCAGCCCATCCCAGAGGGAGCGGCAGTCCCCAGCCTGGCAGAGGAAGGCTGGAGGGACGGGGTGAACGTCGCCCTGTTCTGTACGCCAGGCAGCACTGGCACCGCAATCCTGTCACCGAGCAGCACAGCTGGACTGCCTCAGCCACAGGGGAAAGGATCTTCCATCAGCCAAGACCTGCGCTCAGAGGGCAGGCGGCTCGCAAGGAACCCTGGACTTGGGCCTTGGGAGGTGGAGAGCTTGGCAGCGCCCTTCCACCCGCAAGCAATGGTACTGCAGCGAGCGCGCTTAAATATTAACCCCGCCACATTCCTCCGGCAGGCGCCTTGGGGTGGGTCGCTGGCTCGGCAGGGCTGAGCCCGACGGCGGCCAGCACACCTGTAAGCACACAAGGCAGCGAGCGCCAACCAGGGAACTCTGGTCTATTTCAAACCTCTGCTAGCCACCCTGCCAGGGCTAAGGGCTAGATCAGTGGTCCCCAACGAGGGGTCCGGGACCTCCCGGGGACCCCAAGCAGGTTTCAGGGGCCTTAGACTTGCCAGGGCCCAGGGCAGAAAGCCAGAGCTCACCACACAGGACTGCGGCCCAGGGCCCCGCCATGTGGGGCTGCAGCCAAAGCTCAAGCAACTCAGCTTTGCGGGGCCCTGCAGCTGCCCTGCTTGCTAACCCCCAGTGCTGGCCCAAGCGGATCTATGCAGGACAGCAGAGCCAGTGCAGCTGCGCCGCGGAGTTCACAGCATGTTGGGGGAGGGGCTCAGACACAGAACCCCGAGTTTAGGGCTCCGATTCAAAAGCCATTTAAGTCAATGGCCGCTGATTGTCAGCAGAGACTCTCCATCAGCAGTGTGTCAGAGCAGCACCAACTGATCCCACCTGCTCGCACCCCTCTGGAATCCCGTCAGCCCAGGCCTTGGCTGGGAACCGCCCCTCCCCGCTCCGAGGGCCCTGGAGCTGGCTCTGTCTCGGGGGCCACCCAGCTCCTGGAGACACTGCCGAGGCCCTGGGGGCATGCGGCTGCCGTGGTGGGGGAAAGCAGCAGCAGAGAGGAGCTGGGGGGTAGAACAGCATGAGCACTTCTCTCCAAGAGGGGTGTAGGACAAAGGCACCAAAGTTATTCTCCATAACCAGGGCACGTGTCTCCCAGGTCTCTTCTCTTAAGGGAGTTTACCCAGAACCGCTCACCAAGCCAGCTGGCCAAGCACCTTCTGCCCCAGTCACTGCGGAGCAGCCCTGAGAACCGGGGATGGCCAAGAAGCATCTCTCCGACACACACATCTAGGTGCCTCTCCAGTGACAGCTGTCAGAGGAGCGGCACTTTGACAAGCCAAGCAGCCGTGTGACTGAACTCCTGCAAGTGCGGTGTCTTTGGGACAGAGAGCTCGATGGTTGCTCTATAAATGTTTCAATGCTGCAATCACACTGGAGAGCAGTCACTTTCCATAACATGCTTGGAGGGCTAGCAACACTTCAGCTGCAGATCAGACCCCGAGGAGCTACCGCTCCCTGGGTGCTGGCAGGGGCAATGCGGGAGTTAACACCGCTGGTGGGGCTGGTCCCCTGCTTCCCGCAGAGCGCTGCATGGGAAGTACTCGCGCCAAAGAGCTCGCCCATCTTGCATTCAATGGAGAAGTCCCATCTGACACCACTGCCCCTGGGTCCTAGGCCAGCCACCAGCATGCATGACTGTAGATGGGGGTGGGCAATCGTTTGACAACGGGCCACTCCAAGGGCCCAACTCTTCCATGGTATTAATGGGCTAGAGCTTGGGGTAAGGGCAGGAGAGTAGGGGCAGGCTCTGGGAGGCGGTGTGGGTGTAGGAGAGGAGTACGAGGGGGTGCAGGGTCGGGAGGGGGGCTGTGATTGGGGCAGGAGGGGGTGCAGGGCAGGGGTGGGGTGCAAGGCCTGGAAGAGAGTGGTGTAGGGTCTGGGTGCAGGACACGAGGTGAAAGTGCAGGAAGGGTGCCAGAGGGTTGGGGGGAGCGGCTGGGGTGCCGGAGGCAGGCTGGCTCTGGCCAGCAGGCTCTTACTTGGGTGGCTCCCAGCCAGCAGCCCACCCCAGCAGGTTCCGCAGCGAGGTGGGGGCCATGTGTGCTGCTCTGAATGGTGCGAGCCCATTGGGAGAAAGGCACTCTGCACATGGGCCATTGGGAGCTGCAAGTCTGAGCTGGGGCAGAGGGTGCGCGCGAAGCGCCCCCCAGGCTCGCCGCGTTCAGAAAGCTGCTCTGAGCAGCGTGCGGAGGCAGGGCAGGCAGGGAGCTATGCGTGGGCTGGATCCAACTGCAGGCCGCTGTAGACTGTTCAGGCGCAAGCGGCAGAGAGGCCCAGCCCTCCTGCCAAGAGGACAAAGCAAGGGACTCACCTCCCCTGGAATGCGACGTGCAGGCTAACAAGAGAACCCCCGCCGAGAGCAGGCGCGCTGACACCTCAAGCGTGGGCTCAGGTTAGAGGTGTGCAGCGGCTTTTCAGCCTCTCACATTTATCACGATCACTATACCGGGCAGGGAGGAGGGGGCTGAATGTTTAACCAGTAGGGGCTGGGGCAGGAGGCTGCTCCAGCTCTATGGGGGGCCTGCTCCACCCAGGTGCCCCACAGGCGGGGGCGGTTCCAACCCAGCTGATGCTGCCTGCCCGTGGGGAGGGAGCACTGCAGCCTACTCCTGCCCACCCTCCCCTGCAGTCTGATAAACAAGGTTAACCACTTAACCAATTCAACGGGATTTTACATCCCTAGCAGAGAGCCAGGACGCAGTACCAAGGCCTGTTATCACACACAGAAACAAGGAACTGTCCACGTGGCAGGAGAAGAGACAGGCCAGGGTTTTATAAGCAAGTCTGTTGCGTGAAGAGCTATAGCAGCTCTAAGATCATACACCCCCCGCCTACCCCAGGAGAATGGGGCAGTCCCATGCGCTGGGCTCACTAAGTGCTCAGGATCACGTAAGAAAAGCTAGGATGCGTCAGTGCCTCTGCCATCACGGTCTGGCGCAGCCAGTCAACCCCCCTCTGAAGTACCACGCTGGTAAAGCGGCAACTCCCTGTCTTTTTCATTAGGAGAACAGGGACACACCAGAGTTACCAGCAGGGAGCTCGGTTTGACAGCTCCATTTGGCCTTTTACACGTGCACTGACCCACCTGCCCAAACCCCTGCTCTGAAGAATGAACGTCAGCGAGGCTGCGGGACCCAGGAAGGGCTGAGGCCAGGGACAGAGGAAAATGCAGACTAATGAGGAGCAGGAAACTGTTTGGTAACTGCCTGCAGTGCCAGGTCCCCTGCCCAGACCCAAAGTCAGTTTGTCCCATCCCCTCCCCTCGCACCTCCTGAAATCCCAAAAACAGCTTGGGTCTCCAGACCCCTGTGCTCATCTAAACCCCGGCAAACAGCCAGAGCTGTATGTGCGAAGGCCTGGACCTGTCCACAACAAATCAGAACCCGGTCACAAGGCTGAACGTGTCCTGCTTACCTTGCAGTATCGACTGACAGACTAATGGAGAAACAATCTGCCCCCAGTTTCCACCCAGGGAGCTACGCCGGCTGTACACACGCTGCTACAGTGACAGGACTCATGCCAAGTTACACAACACAAGCCTCCTGTCTCATCGCCGCTCACAAGGTGGCTTCCATCTCCTGAGCCGTACAGGCTCCTTCCAGCAGTTTACAGACCACGTTCCCCAAGCAGCCAAGAGCCAGCGCAGCTCCCGCCATTTGGAAAGGCAGCAAGGGACGCAGACTGACAGCCACACACATTTGTGTTCTGCAGCATGCAGGGTGTGAGACTGGTTCCCCAGCTTTGGCTGCCCTCGAGCCCCCAGCCACAAGGAGCGACTGAGGCCTGGACAGTACCTGTTTTGGAGAAGATCAGCTGAAGAATAAGAGGCCGCCGGGTGACGATTCCGGACCCACGGGGAAGGAAGTCCCTGCAAGGAAACAAGAGATGGAGTCACTCAGGGGCTAACCAGCTCCGGCATCCAGACTCTGCGGTGAGCAGCGCCGCGTTCTTTGTAGAACGGGAATGCCTAGAGACTCCATTGTGGCAGACCCTGCACAAGCATGCTCCCAGCCCTGCTGAGGTTACAGCTGCCTCCATCTTGCACTGTCATTCACCTTTTGCTGTGCCTCAGTTTCCCAAAGACACTGGGGAAGCTGAGGCAGAACCCAATGCTCTCAAGTTCCAGTCCAGCGTTAAGCCACAAGACCAAGCTTCCCTTCTGTTTTTACCGAACTACACTAGCCTCCCAGTCACAGCTCTCAGAGGAAAACAGAATCAACTGGAAACTCATTCCAGGGACGAGTTTCTTCCGTTCTCCTGACTACCAGGCTGCCACCTCTCCCTCTGGCCTGCAGCGAGGCTGCCACCCGTGGTATGCTGCAGCAGAGCCGGTGCAGCGACAAAGCAGCTGTATTTGCAGGCACATCATGGTTTAGTGCCTTCTAAAGAGAGAAGCAGCACAACAGCCCTGTAAAACAGAGAGCGGGACAGCGCCCATGTCCTCGGGCACCCCGTCATACAGCTTGGAAGCAGCTGATACCAAGAATCGCAGCAGTTGGTTTTCCAGCTATCAACATTTGAATCATGAACAGAGCACGGAGGGTTAAAAGTCGTATGCTCCTCTGAATTTTTATACACGGCTAATTCAAATACAGACAGTTTAACAGAGGAAGGAGAATCGGTCATTTTCTTTTTATTCTTGGAAGTCTCATGTGCTTAAGTGTTTCAAATTATTTCCCAGAAGGGCTGGATTTCTGAAGAACAGCAGAATAAGACAAAGAGCTGGCAACAGACCTTGGACGCAAAGAGAAGTCTTGGAATGAGTCACCCCCACCCCTTCTATTGGGTAGAAACTCAAGTGTGCAGGCCATGGAGAGACCTACGTGTCGGATCTTCTGCCCGGAAAGGATGCTCCTCCACATGTTAGGCCCGCTGTGTTGGCAGAGGCAATTACTGCCGACTGAATGGCTCCAGTTTCTCTCCAATAGCACTGGGAACAAGAGAGTTAGAAAGAGCGGCTAGGGCAGGCGTGAGGGGCACCTGAGGCAGGTTCAAAGCAGTTTTTGGTCTACCACTCATGGCTTCACTGGAGTTCCTAGGAAAGACTGCAGAGCCAGGGATGGGCAGCGTAGGCTAGTGACCCTCATTCTCCGTGGCCAACAAGCCCGCCACAACCAAGAGTCTCCTGTGATTAGGTAGCTTTGCTAACTGCACTTGTGCCTAGAATTTAGGGGGGGTGTCAATGGAACCCCCCAGCACTGATGGGAGCTCATGGCTCTTCCAGGCAGTGGTGCATGCAATAGGCATGCTCCCCAGTGCACATGCCTTGGCTTTATGCGAGCGTCACTTTAGCAATACCGGTAGGAAAAACCTAACCTGGTGGAAACCAGCAGAATCTGGCAACCTTGCCGGCACAGGCCACACACAGTAGCCAATGGGCTGCATACAGCCCGCAGGTTGCCCACCACTGCGGAGAGCTTTCCTATGCATCTCAGGGACTAGCCAGACAACTGCCTGCCTGCACTGGCAGACCCTGGCCTTCCTGCACCGCTTGCTTTCATTGCTGCCGTGGTGCTCTGCAGCTCTGCCAGCTGCTCTCACAGATAAGGGGTAAGAGTAATCGCCACCTCCCTTGTGTTCTGTGCCCAAAAGCTGGCCAGCTACCTCCACTACTACGCCCTTTAGCCAATACCCAGGCGAGTGACACGTGTACAGTTGTGTTACGCTGGCGGCTTGTGCCCACGTGCATCGCAGCGCAGTAGTGGAACGCGGTCTTGCACTGCTGTGTGGCTGGGGGGCACGGGGCACGCAGAAAGCAGCGCTAGACCCCACTTGGGTACTGACAAGCAGACCTGGGGCAGAGCTGGAAAGTGAGCCTTCAGAAGGCCAAGGAACTCTGCACCCCAAAGACAAGGAGGAAACCTCTTTCCATGAGACTGGGAATACAGGCACGACATCGACTCCCAACAGCAGGAGGTGGAGGAAGGGTCTGTCAGTCATAAGGTCAGCTCCTCTTGGTTTATATTCTCTTGTGCTCTGCTTTGCTCTAGTGCCACCTTCCAGCCAACACCCTCAGAATAACCCAGGACATGGAAGTCTCACACCAGACCTCACATGCCAGTTGGAACAACCGCTGGTCTCTGGTCCCCAGCTCACTACACAAGGCAACGGGCGCCTGTATTCCATGAAGCCACACCCCCTCCATAACCCAGCAACTGGCTTCTGTGCTAGCCCCATCTACTCCCATCTCGCAGGCGGAGACCGGACTTGTTGAAACCCGTCTTGAACACGGGTGATAAGATCCCGCCTCAGTAACCGGTTCTCTGGCCTCTCTCCTTCGCCAGGGACTATTTCCATTATAGTGCCCAGGTCAGGAGCCTGAGGGATGTGAAGGACTAGTTGACTAGCCAACAAGCAAATGCTTGTCGGATAGTCGACAGATTAGTCAATAGTCGCTTCCCCCACTCTTGCTGCCTCTATCAGAAAAAGGCAGCAAAAGGGGCGGGGGGGGGGGGGAAGAAAGAGAGAAGAGGGGATACTTCAAAGCAGCAGTGCTGCTTGGAGCCTGGGGCCACACCCTGGGCTCCACATAGTGCTGCTGCTCTGAAATGCTGCATGCAGCCCAGGCCAGCTGGGGACTCCCCAGCTTACCCCGGGCTCTGTGTGGCACTTTTGCCTTTGAAGTGTAGCTCCAGTCCTAGGGCTGTTACTATACTTCAAGGCGGAGGCACCCTATTGACTAATCAAAATGCATCGACTATTCGATTAGTCAATTAGTGGATACTTAACATCCCTACTTAAAGCACGACGCACCAACATGTACTATGGGCCTGGATGCCAGAGCAACTGTCTGTTCCGGGGAAGGAACGCGAACATGGCCGCTAGCATCCTGACCGCATCTTTGGAAGACATTCCAAGTGCCATTTTCAAATGGTTCGCCGTTACAGGGGCATGCTCTCTGTATGGGCCCGGCGAGCACAGAGACGGTTCAAGTACCCGCATCAGTCCTGGGCTGCCTCGACCAATCCTTGAATTCTAACTAGTTTTTCTGGCGTTTCTCTAAGGATGTTCCGGGCCATTTGCAGGCAGTGTACATTCTTTTTAAAAGGTTGTCTCCACGGTGAGCTCAGTGGCTGGGTAAACTGCATTAGAAGTAGCACAGAGGCTGCCTTATAATACAACTCTAGCAATCACACACCGATTAAGTCAGGCTATGAACTGAATGGGAGAGGCTAGGAGACCCCAGAACCACCTTAAGGCCTGCGCACTATTTGCCTAGTTATTAAGTTAGGGAACAGGGAAGGCCCAAATAAAAAGTAGAGGCTACTTGTACTGGCAGAGAGGGAAGCAAAATAGCTAGTTTGCACTTGTGTGTTCTGTAACTAGGAGACCAAAAGGTTTCTTGTAACCCATGTTGGTTTTGTTCCTCTAAAAGGCTGCATAATCCAGCCTCAACTCAGTCACCCAAGTTCTCCAGGGCAACCTTCTGAGATTTCATGGGGGCATTCTCTTTACAAAACCTCCCCTTTTCACCTGTTAAATCTTGCTGACATTTGCCTTCAGTGCTCAAGGAAACGACTCCCCTCCCCTACATAACAGAAGTCCATTTCAAGCTCTATTCTCAGAGCCTTTGTGCATGGACCTTGCTCTTTTAGCTTGCAAAGAGCCATGCACACCCAACGCTCACTCTATAAACGGTTAACTCTTTACAATGCCCTAGGAATCTGTTACAGCACAGCAAGGCAGAGGCTGTTAAACACAAACTGCACTGCCACGGACGTGCGGCTAGGCTTCCATAAGCAGTAAGAATACCAGCGTGCGCGCGCGCACCACACACACACACACACACACACACACACACACACTTGCCAGTAGCAAACGCTCACAATCCCCGTGAGGAAGGGAAGCAGGACTGTGGTGCAGTTGCATGGCAAGTCAAGGACAGAGGCAGGAAACAGAACCCAGATTCTTTGG
This sequence comes from Pelochelys cantorii, assembly GCA_032595735.1. Taxonomy (NCBI): domain Eukaryota; kingdom Metazoa; phylum Chordata; order Testudines; family Trionychidae; genus Pelochelys; species Pelochelys cantorii. The sequence goes on from CM064356.1 coordinate 15,158,246, forward strand.
CACTGTCTGAAATTAACATGCAGCAGGAATCAATGGCAAACAAGTTTGTGCTGTATGGCCTAAGTCCCAGGGTCAAAGGGAAACGTGGCTTGACCATGCAGGAGAAAGCAAGGCAGCCTACTAATTGAGTGTAAAGCTTCAAGGGAGACTGCAGACTGCCGTGTAACAAGAGATCACGCAACTGAGGGGGAGTGGGAACGCCTCCGCTGCAAAGGAGATGTGGGCCACGCTTTGTGTGCGACAGACGCCAGCCCATTCCCAACTGGTGTCCGTGAAGGGCAGGGCGTGGGCGTTTTAGAACCAAAGGGCGCTGCCGTATTCACTTCAGTTCCAGCACGCTTATCTCATGGGCAGCAGAAATGGGAGTCATCTTATCCACAAGAAACTTCAGGCCAGAAGAGGAGTCAAAGGGGACTAGGACCCTACATGAAGGGCCTTTCTTCATTTCAAAGTGGAAATGGCTTAGCTGCACACAGCATCAGGCTGAAGAGAGGCAGTCCCTGGACTGGCCAGCTCCGTGGAAGCTATTAGCAACCAGGGTTTAAGCAGAAGTGCATTCCAAAACCCAATAGAAGACATTATCTCACCCAGCAGATCTTTTCAAAACGCTGCTCTGCGCCTGCAAACCTGTTTAAACCTCCCGTTTAAGCTAGACTGGCTGATAATGGGTCCTCAGCTCGACTCTAAGGGCAGAAGGCCACTTTCGGAAGTTAGCAGGATGCCACTTCATACCCACCTGTTACTTGCACTCTCCCCCCCTCCCCATTACCCAAGTCAGCTCTCTAGCCTTCCGTTTCCTTGTCTTTTGCTACTTGGAAGGTCCTGCTTGATTTTGTCAAGCTCATGTGTCTGCATTTTCCCTGCACTGGTCTCCTAGTAGGGTTCAAACCTTCCTGGAACCTTGTTTATCTTGGCAGGTTCTTCATGAGGACTCTACGCCTGCTCTTTCTGGAAAGACAGTGCAAGGAGGCTTCCTCCTCCACCCCCGCCAACGGCAGACTTGCCGGGTGACTTTGACTCTGTTTGTTTTTGATAGTGCCCTAGTCAGGATTGGTCCTGTTGTAGTGGAGTTGCACTGCATGCTGTACACATACGGACAGACTGTTCCTGCCAGAACTTACGCTACAGCTGGGATGATACTTCTCCCCCTAGCGGTTGAGGGGAGGGGGAAAAGGAGTGGTTCATAAATTTGTGAAGTGCTTGGTGAGCCTCAGCTAGAAGGTGCTCAGACTTAGGAGCAAGTCCCTACAGCCATCTTGGGGTCAGAGAAGCTGTTGGCTACATAGGATGGGAAGAGTCCAACACCCAAGATGAAGTGGTATCACTAGGCAGGTGTCTGTGTGCACCCACCTGAGTCTGAGTTACTTGACTCTCTTCTGTGGCTGTTCCTCAAACCAGCTCTCCCCTCTGCCTCGGATCCTCTATTTCTAACTTCTGTTTTTCCTCATACATCGGAGACCACAGGTTATCAGCCACTAGACTCTGGCAGCAGGATAGAGTGAATCATTCAGGCAGAGCCATAATTCAGATGCACCGAGCTGCATCTTGAGAGGCTCTCTTAATGCCAACAAGGCAATTCACTCGACTGACTTCAGACCAAGTCTTAGGAACGTTTGTGAAGTGTTACTGCAGCGCCACTGGACAGCAGAACTGGTCTTTTAGATGTTCATCCTGCCCTGAACCATCAACTCTCCGTCCAACAGAAGCAGCAGCATTCCATGGACATTGCTCTCTACCTTAGATCCAGAGATACAGATGTAGTTATTTGCTGCCTAGCTGATCTATTTCCTCTGACGCTCACCACTGTTGCTTCAACATTTTCACTATTAAAGGAGGGCCACAAGTGTTAGCAGCAGCTTCAGGATGCAGGTTGGGTGAGTGTAGAACTGTTCAGAAGCACAACTGATGCTGCATTTCACCAAGAACAGAGATTTAAAGTTGCTGAGACACCTCAACTGCAGCCTTCCTGGTTTCATGAGTGTTTTATTTACAACCACTAACAGTGTTGATAACATGTTCTGAACAAGACAGAATGGCCACATTGACAATATATTCAAGGAACCAAATGTCAATAGACAGGCCTCCCAACTGTGTGACTCACAATGGTGCCATTGTAGTCCTGGGGCCCAGTGAGCCAAGAACTTACTACAAGTCAATGGTCAAATTTTACGTAGATTGAAATGTCTTTTACAGTTCCATTTGTCAGGATGTCACTGACAGAGTCACTGCAGGGCCAGTGCGGCACATCTGTACGGACACAGTAAGGGTTCCACAGAAGGATTAGTCAGTCATGCACGTGTCATCGTGACATCAACAGGATGGGTCTGAATCCTGCTAGCAATGCAATGTTAACGCACCACTTTCTATTTCCTCCTATGTTTCTCTCCGTAAGAGGGTTGAAATGACTCCTCTCTATTGAGAGGCACACTGCTACTGCAAGACCAACCCTAGTCAGATTCCCCACATTGTTTTCAGTGGGCATTAAGGGAGCTTCACACTGAAGGCATTTTAATGATCTGAATCAGATGCAGGGATTAATTTGCAGTTATGCTGGGACTGAAGATCTGAGCTCAGTTCCTGCTCTGCCACAGCCTCCTTGGGTGACCTTGGACAAGTCATTTTGTCCTAGCTTCAATTTCCCCATGGGGAAACCCTTTTGTTTCATCTATTTAGACAGAGAACTTCAGAGGAGGGGCTGTTTTACTGTGAGTGCACCGTGCCCAGCACTGCAGGAGTCGCCTCTAGGCTCCATCACAAAATAAATAAGTCACAATGGATTTTGAACAACTAACTTACGTAACCAGGATCCAAAGCTCCTCACTGTGCCACCTCCCCGGTATCTATGGCCAATAAGCAGACTAAACCTCAAGGCGGCTTGTGATTAACCCGAGCAGGTAGAGCCAAGCACACGCCTTGCTGTCTGACCAGGAAGCACAGGAGCTCAGTTGCTCTTATAGCTTGGGAACATGCACCACTCTCGGAGCAGGATGAAATCTGGAATGTTCTCATTACTGCTATTTCCCAGGCATTTCTCAGGATTGCTTGGTGCCTATTAACTAATTTGCTATGGGCAGCTCTGAACAGGAGGTAGCCTGAGATGTAGTGGTGTCCCTGGAATCTTGTCCCTTCCTCTGATGCATCTGCAGACAGGATATCAAAACTGCTGGACCATTAGTGATGCTTCCTAGACAGTAATTTACAATCCATACATGAGCTAACCCACCAATTTATTATGTATTAAGCTAGATCAGAGTGATCAAAACACGCACAATCTTAAAGGGAAATTTACCAGCACTAAATATTTCCATTTACGGGCAAGAGGGTCAGTAGTTTCGTAATGCAAAGGATGGAAGCTTTTATTAACAAAGCAGGTAAATTGGAAGATAAAACAGATCAAAATATTCCCTTATCTGTATTACTAACATGAGTCATTACTCCAATATGCCATGGGGAGAGGCTAAAAAGCACTAAAAAGCAGACTGAAAAAGCAAAGTTCCAAAAAAAGTCTAATTTACTTGTGTCTTGCTCACACTTCAAGTCCATGCAACTCCCACAAGCCTCCCGCCACCTTGTTTTCAGCATCAGCCCAGTACTATTTTGTTTGAATGGCAAATATCCCCCAGAGATGTTGACACTCAAACAAAAACTATTTACATGGACATTTAAGTCATTTCTATTAAGAGCTGCCAACAAAGAGCCCATACTGCTCTTAGGAAAAATGTTTGGTCTTCTATTCAGGTTCTTTTGGGACACTCATCCCATCAGACCCAGTTCCTGTACTAGTTTAACCTTACATTCACAGCCTTGCTTGTTTGTGTAAGTGGGACTCCTGAGTGCTTAAGAGTTGAAAGGTTCTGGCCCCCACTGCATGGAGGATTGACCTGACGTTTGTAATGCAGTGCTGGTGTAGCCATGTGGACCTGAAGAAGAGTTCAGTGTAAGGTCAAAAGTCCGCCTCCCCCCCCCGAGAAAGAAATTGGTCCAACAAACGTTATCCCCTCCCTCGGTTGCCTTCGCCTTGTTAGCCTCACTATGGTCTCTCTGCATCCCTCCACCAGCTCGCCCTTCGCTACTGCATCAAAGATAGGCCACTTGTCTTCACTTGCCCCATCATTCACTAGATGTCAACTCCCATCTCAGACCCGCCACGCCAGGCTCCCCACGCCCACTCTCTACTTTTCCAAAGAAGTCCCTTCATTTCAGGGGAGGGACCACGTGAGGATTACCTGTCGTGATCCCTCCCTCTGGGGCATCAGGTATTGGCCACTGTCGGCAGGCAAGGTACTGGACTAGATGGACCTTTGGTCTGACCCAGTGTAGCCGTTCTTATTTATTCTCCCCAGCTGCCCCTTGTATAAACATCCTGTTTCAAACTCTGCTTTAAGCCTTTGTAGGTATCACAACAATTACGCTGCTGGTATGCAGAGACTCCTGCTTCCTCATTGACCAGTCCTGTCTCATTCCTTTGACTTGTCCATTAGTATGCCTGTATCCACCTGTCATTTCCTCATACCTGGGAAGCTTTGAGACAAGAACCAGCTTTTTTTTCTGGCGACAGGAACCAGCTGTACCACTTTTTTTCCCCCCTCAGCATAGAGCACCCTGCCCAATGGAGTCCTGGCTTATGGCTGGAGCTCCTCTTGAGGAGGAGTCTAGATCAGCATTTGTTCCACCAAGTCTGACCTGCCCAACCCCCTCCCGCCAGGTAAGATTTTTCACTGTTGTAACATGTACAGGGTTAAGCACGGTGCCATGCTACAAGCAGAGGGTCCCAGCCTGGCCCGTCAATCCTAATGCTGGGTTAACTGTTTCAGACAGCAACAGTTACAACAGTGCATGTAGTTATAGCTGCGCTCCCTTTTAATCTCATCCCAAACGCTTCTGTAGCGATGAATGGAGAGAACAGCAGGGGAAGTTACCCAGGCCATTGTTCTTGCCACACAGTAGGAACTTTTGATCTTGTGGCTTTGAATGTGGAAACCCTACATTGAGTGTGCAGCATTCAACACAGACAGCATAATTACCCTCAATTACAAACAAAAGGGCCCTGCTGTAATACAAAGTTAGAACTGAAAGATTGGAGTGGAAGATTCCAGGTTACCCAAAAAAACCTTACAAAGATTTTTGTCTCACGTAAAACCTGCCTAATTCAGACACGTATTGAAAAAGATTCTGGAGATTTTGGTTAACCCCTTATTAAAGGCCTCCTTGCTGAAGGCTTAAAAGCTGTGAAACAAAGATTTTTTTAATTACGGGGCAGGGCTTGCAGCGTCAGTGTAATTACAGGCTGCCAGTATATCCACTGGCAGCTTCTGAGGTGGTAATAACTTGACCATGTGGATCCCAACAGTGACAAAGCTTAGCTCAACACATCAGCCCAGGTGCAAGTTTTGTTTTACAAAACTGGATTTCAATTGATCCAGCTGCTTTTTAAAAAAACCCATCAAGTAGTAAAGAGGGAAGCAGTGGGCTTCCAACTCCCCCTCCCACAAGCTCTTTGCAAGCTCTCCATCCAGAACACGGCTCAAACCCACATGATAATAAAAGACCAAGATCAGATGCAACATCACAAGACCCCAGATTCTGATTTAAGACATATGATCACATTGTCACCAACCTAGGAAAAGTTTAAATAAGTGAAAAGATTCAACTGCAGGATCAGAACACTGGAAAATTCCTTGTTGTTGTTTTCCAACAGAAAGAATAAATGACTGGTCTGAGATCATTATGATTAAGAGGCTAAAGTATCCAAAAATGTAGGGAAAACAGCCCAGCCTGAGTCAAACCGAATGCTGCTCTTTTGGAAACAGACAAGGCACAACTTCTACCCAAGCCCAGGCAACTTCTACTCAAGCTCAGAAGAGGTGGGGAGTGGAATTGCAGGACTAAGCATGCACAGTCTACATTAGGGATGGGAAAGGTTGGCCAGTTCCAACTAACCAGTGAGGGCTGGAGCAGCTCCAGCCCTGCAGGGGACCCACCATAGTCAGGGGCTGCTCTCGTGGACAGGGGCTGCTCCAGCCAGGCTTAGTTGGTTAACCAGTTAAGCATTAGGTTAACCTAACGTTTAATCGGTTGACTGGTTAGGCATGAAGAATCCAGGGTTAGTCTACATATCAAGACCTTAATACAGCATCTTTTATGCCAAATGGGGCCCCACCTTGCTGTGTGCTTTAGAGACATATCAAGAAGTCATCCTTGCCCAAAAGACCTTACACTGCCTAAAACAGAACTAAGGGTGGGAGCTGAACAAAGCCAAAGACAAAATGACTTGCCCAAGGTCACCTGGCAGATCAGTGGCAGAGCAAGAACTAGACCCAAGGCCTCCTAACTCCCAGTTCAGTGTCTTATCCACAGGGCCATGCTGCTTCCCACAGTGCCTCAATCTTTATTAAAGCTATTCCCCATCCAATACGATGAGGCACTACCAGAGAGAGAGATTCCGGATATACCCCATTAGTTAGATTGGTAGAACATGACAAAGATATCCTACCAGTAGCAAGAGTCACGCATTAGTTACCAACCTTTCACCCGCACCCTTTAAGCTAGGACAAGCTGTAGAAAAGGCAGAAATTGAACACACTGAAAACTTAGGTCAGTCTAGAGACAAAACAGACCCTTATAAATCCTAAGAAGTGACCTTGTTCCCCAGGTAACAAGGGGTAAGCACCACAAAAGCAGAAACAATTAAAAGTGACTCTTCAAAGTCACACCAGGAGAAATAAGCCTTTAAAAACCCGAAGCTTTAATGGACTCTACAGTCCACTTGTGCAGTAGCTACCCTGTCACCACGCTACCTTGTGACACCCCACCTCAGCCTCAACCCTACCTCTCCACCTTATCCAGTAAGCCCACTTGCTGCACCTTATCTTCGAATGCACTCTCTGAGCAGGGACTGGATCCTGCAGACAGATCCATGAAGGGTGAGACTGAGGCAGGAGCCTAATGATCCACACTAGGGATATAACAGTGCAGTCGACTAGACGATTAACCGATAAGCAGGTCCTTATTGGTTAATGTTATCAACTACACACAACATCCCTCCCCCAGTATATTTTTTAGCAGGCTGACTGACTCAGTTGCAGCATTAACCCCCTGCACTGGTTCTTAGTGCTTATAGTGCAGAGCCACAGTGGGGGTTGATGCCAGGTCCCAGCATAAGCTGGGACTGAGCCAGCCAGCCTGCCTGCACACTGGCTCTTAGTGCCAGGCCCTAGCATCAACCCCTGCTGCGGCTCTGCAGTACAAGCACTTGTAGCGCAGAGCCATAGCTGGGGCAGTTGCCGGACCCGGCAGGAGCCAGGCGTGAGTGGTAGCAGTGTTACTCCTTACTGATTAATCATGTACTCGACAAAATGTTTGTCCACAACACAATTAACCCAATTACACGCTTAACATCCCTAATCCATACAGGTGCACAATTTCCAGGTCCTGGTTTGTACAGCACTAGCAAAAGAGGACCCCATTTGAATTGAGATTCCCCATGGGCATTATTGCCATGGGAACAGCAAAAAGCTAGGACTCTGCTTTAAGACTAAGATTAACTTGAATAAATGAAGAACAGGTTCCAGTTTCTAGAATTACACTCTGGAACCTGTCAGCCGCTCTGACAAAACTGTCCTCCCCACCTTGCAGACACTTGTTCTACTGTAGATCCTTATACCACTTTTTAAAGTGTCCTGAAAATAGCGATTAAGGAATTCAAAGATGCTGACATCTACCCCAACTAATCTGCAAATTAAGTGCCGTTAAAGACACAACAACCAAAGCTGTTCTGTTAAAGCATCACACAGAGCTTGACTTCAGCTCTTGAGCAATCAATACAAAAAACCTCACACATGCATTCCACAATTAACTAACAATCCAGGTTATTCTTAGACCATTGAAACAAAATGCTGACCGAACCCAGCCTGACTACAGAAGCACTTTCTTTTTCACAGGATCATTTTTCAGCAGATTCTAAAGTCCATCTCTGCTCCATTTCCCACTGGTTTGGAAAACTATCACTGAACCAGGGACCATCACTTGAAATTAAATAGCCCATGCAGTACCATAAGTGCAGATCCAGTGTGCTCTGGGTATACCAGAACATTTGTATAATGTACAGTTAGCTGGATCAAGTGGGGCACTGGCTCCTACCAGTGCAGATTAAAGATATTCCTCCTTGGAGTTTAAGGAATTAAAACAAATACTAGAACAAACCTCTACACCAGCTGGCCCACTCTGCTCATATCCTGCATCTTAATGGATCCCACCAGACATTACAAACCACTTCCCCAATTCTTATCCCATTGAAGTGGGTGGAAGACAAACAGGAATTACCTAAGTCTTCTCTCTCTCAGGGTAACATACAGCTCACCAGTGTAAAAATGGAACTGGAGAGGGTAAGGGATTTGGGGACAGAAACAAGAGAGGCCATGGCACCTGAGACCTTATGAAAAGCTCCATGGGGTCTATAAGGAATATACAGACTAGACAAGACCTCAGCTTCTGCTGCAGTAGCTGGCAGTTCACAAGAAGTTGCAGGGGGAAGGGGGAGTTAGCAGCAAACAGCCTCCTCCTAGCCAAAGTGCCAGTCCCAGCACCTTGCACCTGCAAGCTCCAAGGACCCTTTAGCAGGAACAGTGGCCTCTCGGGAAGGGTGCGCGTCTGCAGCCCTACTCCCAAGACTCAGGAGGGCCGGTGCGAGCCCCACCCATCACAGACACCCCCCCTCCAGCCACCAGGCGCAGGATGACAGCTCGGGAGAGGAGACTCCTCCCCCCCCCCCCAACTGAGGAGTCCTGCTCCCTGGGTGGGGGGCGCCCCAGAGCAAGTCATGGCTCCCTGACGGAGGAAGGGGGGCTCCATGCAGGCTCTGGGGCAGGGGACAAATGGGGGGAGCTGCCCTTTGTCCCAGGACTGGGGGACGCTCCTGCTGCCCCACGGGGGCCCCCCCTCGGGGCAGGGCCCTGCGGGGTGACAAGCCAGAGCCCAGCTGCGCCCCACTCCCCTGCTATTCACAGAGCGCGCTACGCCTGCTGCGTCCACCCAGCTGCCGCCCGGGGCCCGGAGAAGCGACCCGGCTGCGCCGCAAGCGCGCGCGCGCGCCCTACGCCAACAGCGCACGGCCCGACTCCCAGCGCGGGCCCCGCTCACGCCAGCGGCGCAGGACCCAAGGCGGCGCGGTCTCGCGGGCAGGCGAGTGACGCGCGCCGCCCGGGAGGGGGAAGCGATTCACAGACCACGCCTGCGCCAGCAGCGTAGCCTCCCGGCCGTTCTCGTCCCGCCGGCTTACGCAAACGGCGTAGGCGCGCCCGCGAGCTTCCCCAACGGTACTACGTCGCGCGCGCGCGGGGAGGGGGGGGCGGCCCGCGCGCGCGCGCTCACCGGCCCACGAAGTTCTCGAGCACCGAGCTCTTGCCAGCGCTCTGGCCGCCCACCACGGCGATCTGCGGCAGGTCCAGGTGGCAGCTCTGCCCGATGGAGCTGAACGCGTCCTGCAGCTTGTTCACCAGCGGGATCAGCTCCTCCATGCCCCGGTTCCCCATGGCGGCCGCGGGGCCCGGCTCCGCAACGGCTCCCGGCCAAACTTCCCCTCACAGGCTCATCCGGCTCCCGCGCCGCCCCGCCTCTTCACCCCTCCCTGCCCCGCCCCGGCCCGCCAGCCGCCCAGCCCATTGGCCGGAGCGGCTGCCGCGCTGCGGGTCCAGCCAATAGGGACGGTCGTTCCATCAGAGCGGGCTGTGTGTGGAGGGCTTCGCCTCATTTGAGCGTTGCTATTGGTCGTCTGCCCTGTCACTGGCTTCTCCCAACCTATAGCGTTCACGCGTGACCTTGTCAGGAAGGCGGGATATTTAGGTCCCGCCCTAATATCTGATTTCTGGTTCTCATTGGAGGAGAAGTCAGTCGCTCTATCTAAGGGTTACTCCCTCTCAGACTCTCACTGCTCCCTGTCCCCATTGGTCAGAACTTTTGCCACTCTGCCACACCATCCATTTCATTGGGAGAGGCGGGACTTTTCGAGGAAAGGCGGGTACATCCGTGATCAGAATGTCAATCATCATGACCCTCCTCATGATTGGTCTCTTGTCCTCTTCCCTCAACCCCCCCCCCCCCGCCGGTACCGTATTCCTTCGTATAGAACGCGCTCTCAATCGAGTACCTCATTTCTCCGTATAGCAACGCGTTACATTAGCATATGTCTTCTTATTGAAGACATATTTAATTTTTGTTACCGTATATCTCCCTCTAGAAGCTCATATTATGTTACGTTAATTCTCCCTATAGAAGCTCTCAGTTTGTCAGCCACTTCTCCATACAGAAGCCCGCTATGAACCACCCCCCATGGGGTAACATAGCTCTTCTAGCTAGACAAGCTACCCTCCCATATAGCATATTGCCCAGTATAGAAGCCCACCATTGGGCTACCGTAGTTCCTCATATAGAACCTGTCCAACGCACGGCCCAGCAGCGCCACACTCACGCTGAGAAGGACGCTTATCCTAAATCTCTTGCCCGACTCCAGATAGGTGCCAGAACTGTTTAAAAACATTGTCACTTTATATGCATTTTATTTGCGTCGCCGTTCTGCCTTGAGACCACACTCAGTCTGCCCCCAGCTTCCTGCTACCCACCACATGCATCCTTGGTAGATTAGCAATAGGAAGATTCCCAGTGGGCGTCGCAGGTAGCCCCTGCCCACATTCCAGAAGGGCGCCACGGCGCACCCAAAGGTACAGGACAGTAAACCGAGTCTCTGGCTCTACCCCCATTTTCCCATTGGAGGACGTGCTAGTGATGGTATTTTGGCCACTCTCTGCTGCTGCCCATCATCCCAGGTCTCTGGGCACCTTCCACCCAAAGCAGTAGCAAAGCCACTAGGGGATTTCAGGGAGGGTCTGCCACTGCTTCCTTCTTGGGACCAGGGAGAGAAATGTCTGCCTTAAATGATAATGCATTTAAAGGGCTATTGGTCTCAGGAATTTTTGTGGCTGGTGGGGTTTACTAAGTAGAAGGAGAGGCTCAGAGCTGGGCACAAGCAGGACCAGATGTCCTGATAATATCAGGATGGTGCCACTATTAGGAGCTTTGTCTTCTATAAGTGATCTATAAGGCCCCCCCGCAGCACCCTGATTTTTCACACATGCGGGCTGGTCACCCTATTGATAAGTGTCAGACCTAGGGCAGAACGGGCAGTTTTTCCAGCATTCCTAATGCCATCAGACTGGGGTTGGACCTGCTCTCTGCTAGATGTTTGCCTGAAGCCAGCTTCCCCTCCACAGAGCACAGCTCCTGCCTGCTTGGGCATCCTGACTCCAGCTCAGGAAAGTGTCTGCTCAAGCCAGGATGAGGCCAAATGTGCTGAAGGGTTTTTCTGCACAGGGACCTTCCCCACAGGCTCTAGGAGCTGTGGCAGCCCAGCCAAGCTCAACACCCTGGCCGCTCACAGGCAGGGATGGGGTCAGGGACCCAAGCCCTGTGCACCAGGCCCGAGAAGTGGCAGCAGAGCGGGAGCTGGTTGGGGAAGGAAGGGCTGTTCTGCACATACAGTGCAAGCCCCAGAGAGAAAATCAAGTCAGTTTCCTACTGAATGAGGGGGCAGCCAGCTGGGAGGGGCAGCCCCTTCTCATCCACACCAGAAACCCAAGTCTTTTCAGCAGTGTCCTGGGAATCACATTCCCAGTGGTGCCCCCATTCGCACGGCCCCAGACTCAGCTACCGCTGGGCAGGCAACTTTCCAGGCAGAGCAGCGTGTGCAAGAGTGTGAATCAAAATGGGCAAAATTGTTGCAACCCTAAGGAAAAGAACCTGGGAGGGACAAGCCCAATGGTTTGTTTCCATAGTCACAAGTGTTTGATTTTGACCTTTTTAAAAAAAAGGTGGTGGGGGGATTTGGCAGAAAGATTCCCAGCCTGGTTGCCCCAGTAATACCCTCTCAGCCTGCTAGTTCACCCTTACGCCCACTCTCCCTAGGGACTCGGGGAGCAGGACAAACGCTCGGCCATGCTGGAGGCCCACCCCGCTCCGGAGGAAGTTGGGGTGTTGTCACTGCTTTGATCTCAGTTGGATGGCACGGCTGTGTGCTAGGGCTTCTCAGGGCACAATCCACGGTCCCTTGCACAGGGACTACACGGCAGTGCTCCCCCAGCACAATTCCTGTGCTCACAACAGAATTAGTGTGTTGTCTTCGAATGGCAACTGAGGCCCCATTGGGGCAGGTGCTGCAGAGATAGAGAAACAAACCATTGACCCTGCCCTGAAGAGCTTGCCAACTAAGCAGATCCAGGGTGGGAGGGGAAACTGAGGCACGGAGTGGCTGCTCGAGGTCTCCCAACACATCCGTGGTAAAGCGGGACTAGAACACAGATCTCCCACGTTCTTACTAGCAGGGGAGAGGCACAGGGCTCATTGATTCTCCCTTGGCTTTTCCTTGGGGGCTGCTTGACCTGGCTCCCCTGGTACCAGAGGGCGTAAGGGGTACAGTGTTTACAGACTAGCACGTACGGCCCTGGTAGCAAGTGTTAGAGAAGGAGGGGGGGTTAATGGTTTCCAGGGGACCAAGGCCCTTGGGTGAGACACAAGTTTTCAGGTTCCACAGAGCTCTCCCAGGACCAGGGCCAAGAGCCCCGCCCCGGCCCCCAGGACTCACACAGTGATCCTGAAACCATTACAGCCCTGCTTAGTGGAACCGCCCCCGGGTGACTAGTGATGGCAGGAGAAGGGGGTGCAGGGAGGGGGCACCCCTGTAGCAGGGCCATGGGGGATGCTCCTCCAGAGTGCTACCAGGAGTCAGCTGTGCCCTCCTTCCCCCCCAGGCTTCCCAGCAGAAGCAGGTTCTGCCCAGACCAGGAGCCCACAACTCACCACAGCACCATCCCCTACCAGAACGGCTGCCGAACCTACAGCCACCCCTGCACTGACCCATACCCCTCCCCCACACACCTCTGGGGGCCCACGCACACCTAGCCCAGCAACACAGGTGAAACGAGACACTCGCACCGCCCCCGCGGGTGAACACAAAGCACATCCCAGGCTCCTTCCAGAGAGGAGTCTGGGAGCAGAACGTCGTCATTTGGCTAGACTCCAGAACCCAAGGACGGGAGGGCCCTGGCTTTACAACCTGTAACCCACTGGCCCCCCAGGTTGTGGGCCTGCTACTGCAGCAGTGCTAGCTGACAGGGGCTCTGAAGACATGCATCCGCTCTTCACGCCAGCCCCCTTGGATTCCGCTGGGATGCCAGGAGCCTTTCCCAGCTGCAAAGGGCAGTCAGGTGAGCTCAGGCGCTCGACTTTCACCCCCAGCTCTTGGGCCCCCCCGAGAGCGCTCCCCCGCCCCTGCCCCCCATCTCTCAGGGACCCACCGCAAATGCTGGCAAAGAGGCAGTGGTGCCTGCTGTTTGAGACTAGATCCAGGTACCCGCCCGAGGAAGCCGGCTGCAATTTCCCCTCAGACAGGTGAGTTTGAACACACCAGGGCTACGTCTACACTCTCAGCTTCTTGTGCCAGCAATATGCAAATGAGGCTAAGCGTGGAATATTGCTGCACCTCATTTGCATACCTAATGAGCCACCATTTTTGCAGACCAGGCTCTTGCGCCAGAAGGAGCTGTGTACACGGCCCCTTTGCGCGCAAGGCCGTTCTTCCTGAAAAGTAATTGGCGCAGCGGCATTGCGCAAGAGGGGCTGTGTTGTGCAAGAAGGGGCCCTGTAGACCGCTCCTTCTGGTGCAAGAGCCTTGTCTGCAAAAATGGTGCCTCATTAGGTATGCAAATGAGGCTCAGCAATATTCCACACTTAGCCTCATTTGCATATTTCTGGCACAAGAAGCCGCAAGTGTAGACATAGCCCATAAGAACTTTGGGCAAGTTGAGCTGCTTTTTGGGGGGGGAGGAGGGAGAGAAGAGAAGAAGAGACCTGCTCATTAACTCCCTCTAGAGCCTGCCCTTATCTACAATGCATTTGGGAGAGTGTGCGCCCACCCAATTTGCCAGGCCACCGGCAAGAGCTAGGACCACCCAATTTGCCAGGCAGCTTCCTCATCTAACTTGAAGTGGGTCAGGGTTTAGTTGTGCCAGGACAATGGGCCATGCCTGGAATTCAATTGTTTCTCAAAGTGGAAAGGGAAGGGTTAGGCAGGAGGGTGAGTTATGCTGCAGAATGACCGGGGGGGGGGGGGGCTAGAGCTGGGGACCACTGGGCCAGAAGAGGGTCAGCTACTGTACATTTCAGAGTGTATCTGTCCATCCCCCAGCCAGGGGACATGCCCCCCTCCTACCACCTCTGCCCACTGCAGCAGCCAGGGAGAGGCGCTTCTCACCTGGCCCCAAGGTGCTGCACTGAGCAAGGGCTGAGGTTGTCCCCTCTGCCCAGGGCAGCCTGCACCCCTCAGCACTGATCAAAGTGAAGAAAAACAGCTTCTTGGAGTCAGGGACCCGCACAAGGCCAGGTAAGACTCTGCTTGTTGTTCTGTGGGTGGCCTTGGTCTCCCATATCCATAGCCTCACCGTGCAGCAGGGAGCTGGAGTTCGGTTTGTAGCAAGGAGGGCAGCAGAGGGCTGGGTGCCCCACCAAGTGGCAATGCCCAACGCTGACAGGCTGCTGCATATGGTTCCTTTGGGACCAGCAGGCCTGTCAGCCAGCAGCAGCCCAGGGCTGGACAAGCACCCAGCAGGCCAGGGCTGAGCCGGAACAGCTGCTGCCAGCCTGGCCCAAGAAAGGAAGGCTGCAAGACTGTACTTTGGTTGGGGGGCAGAGGCTGGTTGCAGGGAGCGGATCCACAGACAAGGCTGCTGCCTGCAAGCAGGTGATGGGGAGATGTCCCCCAGCTCTGGGGTACCCCCAGGAGCACCACCGGAATAGGTTTGCTTGCACCCTGGAACAAGTTGCAGTCACTTAGCCTACTCGCTCTCATTTGGCCCCCTCTAGTGGCGTAAGTGCCATTAGCTGAGGAAAGCCCCTTAGCTGGCCGGTCCCTGTAACACCACTCCACGAGACCCTCCTTCACCCACCCCCACCCCTCCAGGCAGGGCTCCAGGGGCAGGAAAAGGGGCAACCACGGCTCACGTGGAAGAGTTTTATTTGTAAAAATCCAAGCCAGTTTGACATCATCCAGTGCAAGGAAGGGAAGCAAACATGGTTCAGATCCCAGGGTCCAAGTCCCAGCTCTGCCATGGAGTGCCCGTGCCTCAGTTTCCCCATCTCCCTCCTGCACCTCACCTAAGGCTCTCCAGGAGAGGGTCAGTCTTGCTCACTGTGCATCACCCAGTTTAGGGGGGACCCAAACTCTATGGGGTCCATCAGAGCTACCATGACACCCACCGAGCCTGCCTGGCACTCATGGAGGGCCTGGCCCCCCAGGCAAGGGCAGCCTGAAAAAAAAAAAAGTTCCCTGGAGCCCTGACAGTGAAGCGTATTTAGGAATCCTCCAGTGACCCAGAATCTGCAGAGGGACATGGGGGCTTCTGGCCATTTGTGCTGAGGATTTCCGGTCTCTGCCAGGTTAGTCACACAGCTGGATCCCAAGTACAGCCCCTCCCCCCTTGGGGACACCAGCCATTCCCCGAGGTGAGTCCCCACCCAGCCTGGAGCAAGCTTATCTGCCCCCCAAGTCATTCCTCACAGGCCCCTTTGCTAGCCCCTGCCTGGGGCTGCTTCCCGTCCAGCTCCGGCTGCATCCAGCACCCCTGGCACGCAGCTTCACCTGCCTTGGCCTTGCTGGCAGGGGCCTTGGCCTTGCTGGCAGGGGCCTTGGCCAGGGGCGCTCGGGGCTGTGCGGCCTGGCTGGCTGTGCCCTGAGGTGAGGGTGACACAGAGCCCTGCAGCCCTGTCACAAGCTGACTGAGCCCTGGGGGGAAGTGGCCAGTACACAGCATCTCCATGCTCCTCCTGGGGCTCCTGGAAGAGAAAGAACCATCAGCTCGAGGGCACAGCTTCCAGAATACCCCCCGTGAATGCACCACTGCCCTCCACTGGATGACCCCAGAACTGCTCTCCTGTGTCATAAGCCCTATAGCACCAATAGCTAATGGAGATTCTCCTGGGGCTCTGTGTCAGCCGCTTCCCAAAGAGCTCCAGGTCCTATCCTCATGGAGCGCTGCATGGTCACAGCACATAGCCTACAGGCCGCCAAGTGACTGGGAGTCTGCATCGATTGCCAGCTGCGTGGAACAAGGCCATGTTTGTCCAGTGCCTAGTGTGACGGAGCGCTGCTCCCGTGGGGCTCCCAGGCTCCAGCATAAGGCCAAGTTGGAGCACTGCATACTGGGAGTCCGTTCCCATGGACTGGCGCCAGGCTACGCTGCATACGGGTCTAGGAGGAGCCGCCCCAGCGTGTTACCTGAGGCCCGGAGTGCGCTGGGGGCTCTTGGCAGGCGAGAAGGGGAAGGCCGGCAGGGAGCGACGCTGGCGCGACAGGTAGCCTCTGGGCAGATCTGGGGGCAGCTCCACATCCAGGCGCTCCAGGGGCAGAGCCATCTCTGGGCATGGGGAGGACAAGGACGGATCAGCCCAGCCAGGAGTGGGAGGGTGCCTGACCCACTGACCACCCTCTGGGCCAAGAGCCGGGTGAGCCACCCCACCCGGCAGCACTGGCCCAAGTCACCGGTGTAACCCAGGTTCCTGGATTCCAGACCCTCTGCACCCAGCTGCAGTGAAAGGAGGTGGGGGGCCCCCCTGCAGGCATGGGCCCAGCTGGGGGCAGGAAGCCTTTGGAGCCCCAGCCCAGGAGGGCGAGCAGGGCTAGGCCAGGGACCCTGGAGAAAGCACCATGGAGCAGGGCTGGACAGAGGAGCCTTGTCAATTGCAACCAGTCTCCAGCCACCTGATTTGCTGCCTGGCTCTGATCTGGGGCCACTCGCATCCCACCCCAGCCTGCAGCTCAAGGCCCAGGCGATAGAGCCCTTGGGCCCCAGCAGGGCAGAGGACCGAATCCCCCTCCATTTCCAACCCCTCCCCATTCCAGCCTGTCTCCCCCACCAGGCCCTACCACTGCGGATTCGGCTCAGCTCTGGCCCCAGCAGCTTCCCATCCAGTGTCAGCAGGACGTATTTCTCCACCTTGAGCTCCGGGCTCAGCTGATCCACTGTGCGCAGGTTGGGCCGCTCCAGCGCCTCCCCTCGCAGCATGGCCAGGCGCTCCGAGCGCAGAGTGTGCACCACATTCATTGCTGGCTGGGGGAGAGCAGGGGGTGGCATGGGCCAGCAACCCCCCCAATCAAACGCCCACCCTCAGGCTACAGCCAGTGGCTGGGGCCCTTCATGTGCTCCAGGGAGAAGGCCCCGAGGCTGGCATGAGTGTGGCAGTGACCCCTGCCCGCATGTTGGCCCTCGGTGCTTTACCCAGCCCCACATGTTGCCGCCGCACGCCCACGGCTGAGTCCCAGCTCCGAGTCACAGGGCCTGGCCCGGGCAGCCCCAACACAGCAAGCACCACGCCTCACGCACCCGCGTGCTAAGGGACATTGCCCTCATCCCACGTGGCACCCAGAGTGCTCAGTGGGGCCCTGTCCCACGCACGGTGGCCAGGGCCCACTGCCAGCCCTGACAAGGCCGGCTTGAGCCCCACTGCCAGCCACCCCCTAGGACAGCATTAGTGTTCCCCTCCCCACCATGGGAACACCCTGACCCAGAGCCCTTCGGCATCTGCTGCTCGCTGGGCTGTCTCTCCTGAGGCTAGGCAAGGCTAGCATGCAGCCCCCCCCCAGCCAGACTGCCAGCCCTGCCGAGTGACCCACAAGCAGCATGTTAGCCCCACCCCCAGGGCAGGACAGCAGCCAGGACCCCCTGTGCTGTGCCCACCCCAACGAGCTCAGCCTATGTAGAGTCCCTCCCCAAGACCGGCCCACGCCCCGAGACAGGCCTGGAACCCAGATCTCCAGCTGGGCTCTTCACCCCCACCCACTGCTCAGCCCCTCCCGAGAGCAGCAGCTCAGGGGCCAGACTCCCTCCCTCTGCCTGCTCAGCAGGCTTGGCCGTCCCGGCCGAGCCTGCGCCCTGCTCTGTGCCACCTCGCCGCCTGCAGCGTCCGAGCCTGGACCGGGTTCGCCTTCCACACCAGCTCAGCTCAACACTGACACATGGCACCTTTCCTCCGCCCGGCACCTGCCAGCCGCATGCCCCCGGGGCAGGGAGCCCTGCTCGCCGCCAGCAGCTCACTGAACCCCTTTTGCAGTGCTGGAGGCCAGAGGAGACCTGCCCATCCCCCGGGGACTGGGAGACCCCATGCAGTGGGCACTGTAACCCCGTGAGGGCAGGGTCTCGCCCGGCCGCCACGTCCGCAGGGGCCGAGCGGCTGCGCAGGTGAGGACGCCGCGTTCCAGCGGCGCAAGATAAAGCGCCACGCTCGGGGTTTGGCCTCCCACGGGCCCAGAGGGATCAGCAGGGCAGGAGGATGAACGGGAGAGGTGGCAGGGGAGCCGTGAAAGGAAGCGATGGGCCAGCCGCAGCAAACGATTTTCCTCTGGCTTTCTGGGCAGGAGGAAGAACTAATTAAATCCCTCGCCGGACTGAATCTATTGCCTGCTTCCCTCCGGGGCTCTGCTCGGGCAGCCAGAGCCCTCCACGGGTTTGCTTCCAGAGTGCACACAGGGGAGGCTCAGACTGGGAAGTGGGCCGGGCTGTTCTGCAGGTTCCTGCTCCTCCCAACACAGGGCCCTGCTAGGAAGCCACTTGTGAAAGGCCAAGGCTCAGCCTGCAGGGAAGGCTGCTCCCACGCTCAGCGCGTCAGGCTAGATCTCTGGCAATAGCAGTGGGAGTCCTGGTTCTGCCGTAGGCTGCCTAGCAGGCACCTTGTGGCAGCCATGTGCCTCAGTTTCCCCATCGGGGCCTGGCAGAGGTGAGGTTTCCCAGGTTGGTCAGGCTCTAAGACCAAGTCTCACCAGGTACATGTAGCAGCCAGCACAGCCAGCCCTCTAGCAGACAGAAGCAGCACCTTCTTTTCATAGCATCCCCCAGGCATCCACCCCCAAAATGCTGCCAGCTGGAACCGGTGTTCTGGAGCCAGGCAGGCAGCCTGGCACTGCTGGGCCAGAGGGAGGGTTCCAGGTAAGGCTTGCTCCCAATCCACTACTGGCTCACAGAGCAGCAGGCGCTAGGTCCTGTTGCTGCATTGGGATCAGGTGAGCAGGGGTGGGTGGGCTAAGGCAGCTCCCTGCCTGTCCTGACTCCTAGGCATGTGGGTGAGAGCACACAGGGCTCCGTGCACTGCCCCTACCCTGAGCACCCATTGGCTGGCAACCAGCTGCTTCTGGGGGCAGCATGGGCTGTGGTGCCATGAGAGGCAGGGAGAGGCCTTAGGGCCCCCCCACTGCATCAAGGTAAGCCCCTCCTGCCCCCCCAAGCCAGATCCCCCTCCAGTACCCCAAAGCTCCAGCCTCAACCCCAGCCCAGAGCCCACACTCTCTAGTCACATTATATTGGGCTGTGGCATCAACAGTTTTCATCAACTGGATCATGAGAAAAAAGTTTGAAAGCCCCTGGCCTAGTGCATGGGTTCCCAAACTGGGGGGCATGAAGAAGTTCCAGGGGGCATGAGGCAACCCAGCCCCCCCCCCCCTTCCTCCCCCCCCACAAGTTTTGCTGCTATTTTGGGGAGGCATGAGGGTTTCCCAAAAGTCAAAAAGGGGGCATGATGCCAAAAAGTTTGGGAACCACTGGCCTAGAGTCTGGGCATTTCAGGGTGGGGGAAGACATCTCTCGGCAAGGCCACAGCCTCTCTAGCAACAGAGCAGCTGCCATGTGAGCCAAACTTGCACCCCAAAGCCCTGGCAAAGCTCACCTGGCCAGAGGTTTGCTACTCACAGCCTGCCTCGTAAGGGAGTGCCCTACTGCCTACAGGAGGGTAAGTTTCTGGAGCTCTCCTGAAAGCTTTACAAAAAGGGATTGGTGAGAAGAACTCCAGAGCGCCCTGCCAAAGCCATTTGGTATTTAATAGGGCCATGAATCCTAGGACAACAAACTTCACAACACTTGGAAGCACATTCCCCCTTGCCCAGCCCGAATGGGCCACCTTTCACTGTAACAGCCCCCTTGCTCCTCAGTCAGAAGATGGGGAGAGCAACCATTTGCCAGCTGTTTTCGAGACAGTCCCTTACACATACTTTGCGTACCTATTCTCCCTCCCCACCTCCAGAGTGAGGTAGGTACTGACTGAACCCCCCCCACCTGTCAGAGGGTCCCTACCCCAAAAGGCTACCAAGTATAGCTCACATGCCCAGCCACCTCCCCCCAGGCAGGATTAGAAAAACAGCAGCCAAATCTCATGCCTAAGGCTACCTATTGTTTCATCCCAACATCACCTGCAAGATGGGCTCCCTCCTACAGCCAGCACAGGGGGAAAGGCACTGCATGGTCAGCCAAGCACACTGCTCTGAGCAAAACCCCCCCCCCCCCACTTACCCCCAGTCGTTTTCCCTACCCCCCAGCTGCTGCTCCGGCCCTATATACTAGGAGACTTGCTACCCTGACTCGGAGGCTGACTCCTCACACCTGACCTCGCCCCACCTCATTCAGTCTGCCCCTTGTTAGCCTCCCCCACAGCCAGACCCACCTGCTTTGGGAGGAGGGTCAGGGAGGTGATTTCTCTGAAGGACAATAACTTGCTCTGCTGGGGGGCAGAGCGGGGGGGGGGGGATCCGGTGCTGGGGGGGCCGCGCTGTGGGGCAGGAGGGGGATCCGGTGCTGGGGGGCAGAGCGGGGGGGGGGCCGTGCTGTGGGGCAGGAGGGGGATCCGGTGCTGGGGGGCAGAGCGGGGGGGGGCCGCGCTGTGGGGCAGGAGGATCCGGTGCTGGGGGGCCGCGCTGTGGGGCAGGAGGGGGATCCGGTGCTGGGGGGCAGAGTGGGGGGGGCCACGCTCTGGGGCAGGAGGGGGATCCGGTGCTGGGGGGCAGAGCGGGGGGGGCGCGCTCTGGGGCAGGAGGGGGATCCGGTGCTGGGGGCCAGAGCGGGGGGGGGGGCCGCGCTCTGGGGCAGGAGGGGGATCCGGTGCTGGGGGCAGAGCGGGGGGGGGCCGCGCTCTGGGGCAGGAGGGGGATCCGGTGCTGGGGGGCAGAGCGGGGGGGGGGCCGCGCTGTGGGGCAGGAGGGGGATCCGGTGCTGGGGGGCAGAGCGGGGGGGGCGCGCTCTGGGGCAGGAGGGGGATCCGGTGCTGGGGGCCAGAGCGGGGGGGGGGGGCCGCGCTGTGGGGCAGGAGGGGGATCCGGTGCTGGGGGGCAGAGCGGGGGGGGCGCGCTCTGGGGCAGGAGGGGGATCCGGTGCTGGGGGGCAGAGCGGGGGGGGGGCCGCGCTCTGGGGCAGGAGGGGGATCCGGTGCTGGGGGGCAGAGCGGGGGGGGGCCGCGCTCTGGGGCAGGAGGGGGATCCGGTGCTGGGGGGCAGAGCGGGGGGGGGGGGCCGCGCTGTGGGGCAGGAGGGGGATCCGGTGCTGGGGGGCAGAGCGGGGGGGGCGCGCTCTGGGGCAGGAGGGGGATCCGGTGCTGGGGGGCAGAGCGGGGGGGGGGGCCGCGCTGTGGGGCAGGAGGATCCGGTGCTGGGGGGCAGAGCGGGGGGGGCCGCGCTGTGGGGCAGGAGGGGGATCCGGTGCTGGGGGGCGGAGGGGGGCTCTGGGCAGGAGGGGTTCGGACGGGGGAGGGCGGGGTCACGTGGCTCTGGGGCACGCGGGAGACCGTGGGGGCGGGGCCTGGGCGCGTTGGTGAGCTTGCACGTGACAGCTGCTTTGTTCCCCCTACTTCCGCGTTGCCCCGGCAACGCCGGCGCTTGGAGTCACGTGATGCGAAAAGGCGCATCATTCCGGCGGGACGCGTGGGGACCCGCCCCGCTTATGGCGGCGTCACGTGACTCCCGGCCAAGATGGCGGCGCCCAGCGGCGGCCCGGCGCTGTCGCTGCGCGTGGTGGCCGAGTGCGGGCGGAGCAAGGCGCGCGCTTGCGAGCTGCGGCTGCCGCACGGGGTCGTGCCCAGCCCGGTCTTCATGCCCGTGGGCACGCAGGGCACGATGAAGGGCATCACGGCCGGGCAGCTGCAGGGGCTGGGCTGCCGCCTCTGCCTGGGCAACACCTACCACCTGGGCACGCGGCCGGTGAGTAACCCCCCCCCCCCACCTGGGCACGCGGCCGGTGAGTAACCCCCCCCCCCCACCCGGGCACGCGGCCGGTGAGTAACCCCCCGGCCCCCACCCGGGCAGGCGGCCGGTGAGTAACCCCTCCCCCCCCACCTGGGCACGCGGCCGGTGAGTAACCCCCCCCCCCCACCTGGGCACGCGGCCTGTGAGTGACCCCCCGGCCCCCCACCTGGGCACGCGGCCTGTGAGTGACCCCCCCTTTCTGTCCCCCTTGCCTACCACCTGGGCGTGCGGCTGGTGAGTGATTCCCCTCTCCTCCAAGGGGCCTAATCCCCCCACACTTATCTGCCACCTGGCTATGAGTGAGGCTTGTGGTTGTCTGACCCTCCCTGCCCCCATTCCCAGCTGTCTGAGAGACCACAGAATGTCCATTGTAGGGTCACACTTGTGGGAGGGTACAACCCTGGTGGGAGGGGAGCAGGGTTGTTACCTGGGGCGTCTCCAGAGCTGAGTTGTGGAGAAGTCCTGGGTCTGCATTTGAATTTCTAACGCTGCTTTTCCCCACCCCCAAATCCCCCTCAGGGCCCTGAGCTCATCAAACAAGCCAAAGGCCTTCACGGCTTCATGAACTGGCCCCGGAACCTGCTCACAGTGAGTGCCGCTCCCCAGGGCTGGGCGAGGAGGCGTGTGCTGGGCGCTTGATCCCCACACAGGGGTGGCGGGTCAGAAGCCAGGCATTCGGGCAGCGTCTCCCGGGAGCGAATCGGGGCAGCCTGCAGGGTGGGTGGACGGGATCGGGGCCCCTATGGGTTGCGTGCCCACTGCATTGCAGAGCTGGCTTGCAGCATGGAGCCTTGGTACCTCTTCCCATGTCCTACATTCTACCATAGTATATCTAATAATGCACAGCCCCGGCAGGATGGGCCCTGAACTACCGTAATGCACCTAATAGATCAGACGCATTGGTGTGGTGGGAGGTCCCACGTTGGGGCGGCTTCTGTACGGCTTGCACAGGCTGAACCAGCGGACGTGGGCGGAGCGAGCTCCCTCCAAGATACTGTCCCAGTGTGGCCTCTTGCCCCCCAAAAGCCTCTGTTGCCTTGCTGAGCACCAGGAGAGGGTGGCTAGCAAGGGCCCCCATGGTGCAGTGATTGGTCTGGGACTCGGGGTGATTTAGCTTTGATTCTTGGCTCTGCTGCTGACTCCCTGTGGGGGACCATGGGAAAGTCAGCAAGTGTCCATGCCTCAGTTTCCCCACCTGTAAAGAGGGCATTGAAAGAAAGCTCACTGGAGATTGTGAAGAGCTTAGATACACCTGTGCTGAGCCCATGGAACAGCTGAAGTAGATGGGGCTGAGCGGGACTGTCAGCCTGCAGTGGGCTCCTTCTCCGTGAGTTGCACCCACGGCCGGTGGCTCTAGCATAGGACTCTGCGCCCCCCTGGAGCCGGTGTTCTCTAGCTCTCGGTGGGTGTGTTCGCAGGACAGTGGCGGGTTCCAGATGGTTTCCCTGGTGGAGCTGTCCGAGGTGACGGAGGAGGGCGTCCGCTTCCGGTCCCCGTACAATGGGGAGGAGATCCTGCTGACGCCAGAGAAATCCATTGAAATCCAGAACACGCTGGGTAACTCGTGTCGTCTGGGAGGCGCGGGCTGGGTCTGCGTGCCGGTCACTGAGCAGAGTGGGGTCACTCTTTAGAAAGGCAGCCCCCAGATTCAGAGCAACCGTGAGCAGCGATTGAGAGTCTGAGCTGGGATCTCAGTGGGGGTGCTCGCCGCTGGCAGGGCTCAGCAGGGGGCACTGTCCCTTTGGAGGCAGCTACTGTGGGAGCAGGGTGGGTAACTCAGCAGGGGGCGCTCACTTGGGTGTGTTTATCCCCGTGCCCAGGGCAGTGCCAGGGAGCTGGGGGGGGCAAGTGAGATCTCCCCTCCTGTGGTTCTCAAAGCTCCGGTCCCCGTACAATGGGGAGGAGATCCTGCTGACGCCAGAGAAATCCATTGAAATCCAGAACACGCTGGGTAACTCGTGTCGTCTGGGAGGCGCGGGCTGGGTCTGCGTGCCGGTCACTGAGCAGAGTGGGGTCACTCTTTAGAAAGGCAGCCCCCAGATTCAGAGCAACCGTGAGCAGCGATTGAGAGTCTGAGCTGGGATCTCAGTGGGGGTGCTCGCCGCTGGCAGGGCTCAGCAGGGGGCACTGTCCCTTTGGAGGCAGCTACTGTGGGAGCAGGGTGGGTAACTCAGCAGGGGGCGCTCACTTGGGTGTGTTTATCCCCGTGCCCAGGGCAGTGCCAGGGAGCTGGGGGGGGGCAAGTGAGATCTCCCCTCCTGTGGTTCTCAAAGCTCCCCTTGGAGTCAGGGCTGTGGGGTGAGCCTGGACCAGACCACCCCCCTTAATCCCCAGTCCTGTGTCCTATTGCTTGCTTCTGTGGGTGGCATGGTGGCATGCATACTGCCTAGCCGGGCCATGGGCCGCATGGTGCCTGCCAGCTCCGAGTGGCCAGTTCGAATCCAGCTGGCGGCAGGAATGACTGAAAGGCGCCGCTGCCATGGGCCGGTTGCTGAGTGGAATGAGTCTGGTGGGCTACACTGTGTCCGTGCCAGCTGCCCTGGGGGGGTAATGGAATAATCTCCCCCCCCCTCCCCTGGCCAGCAGCCACAGCAACCATGGAGACAGCACAGTATTCTCCTTTCTGTCTGCAGGGGCGAGGTGTGGGCTACATAACAGTAACAGGTGTCGGCCTTCATGGCTTGGCTCCTTGAAGGAAGCAAACGGCCAGTGGGGGAGTGGGGAGGACATGCTCTCCGGGACAGAGGAGATGGAATTACTGGCTGATTTCTTCAGTGGGTGCCCACCCCCCTGTGACTTGGAGCAGAGGCTGGGGAAAGCGTTGGCTGGCTTGAAACGCCGTGCTTGGTTTTCACAGTGCCCCGGAGCAGGCCAGGCCTTCGGAGGCTGGTTTCTCCATCCTCCTGCAGCTGCTTGGCTTGCCGGGCGGGCAGAGCCGTGCCGGACGGAGCCCCCGTCCCCTGGAGCAATCCGTGGGCTGGGCTGGGCTCAGCTTGCTTCTCCCTCATTGCCCCAGGCTCGGACATCATGATGCAGCTGGACGACGTGGTGAGCAGCACCGTCACAGGGCCCCGGGTGGAGGAAGCCATGTACAGGTTTGTGGCTCCCCCCCCTGCCTGATGGCTACACCAGCAGAGCCTTCCCCGAGCTGCAGTGGCCGGATGATGGGCCGGTGCCCCCCTCGGGTCCCTCCACCCTGGCTGAATCCCTCACCCCAGGAGCCAGGTGGGCTGCCAGGCTTCTTGCCCCCCAGAGGGGGTCGCCCCCACTGTGGGCGCATCGAGGTTGCGCCATTTGGCTCGCCTGGGTCACCCCGAGTGGGTCGGAGTCGTCTCTGGAGTCTGCCGGCCGGCCCTGACTGCGTGTTCCTCCTTGGCAGGGGCGGGAGAGAGAGACGCTGCCGGGGGCAGTCTGGCCCAGTGGGTAGGCCGCGGGGTGAGAATTGGCACGCCTGGGTTCTGCGGCTGTCCCATGACATCAGTTGTGGACTCTGTGCCTCATTCCCCCCTCGAACACAGGGCCGGCGCTCAGCCCTAGCTCCCAGCTGAGCTGTGTCCATTGGGCTGGAAGCTGGGCCAGCGTGACTCCCCCCACGTCACGGGTGCAAACTGAGACATGGGGCGGTGAAGTGGCTTGTGCAGGGTGGGGCAGAACCAGGACCCAGCCCTGGCTCACGAGGCCCTGCTGCCTCGGACTCTCCCTTGGGGCTGCTGTGGGGTGGCAGGGACTGAGGGGACCGGGGGTGTTGCAGGTCGATTCGCTGGCTGGATCGCTGCATCGCCGCCAACAGCAAACCCGCTGAGCAGAGCCTCTTCGCCATCATCCAGGGTGGGCTGGACCCTGCCCTGCGGACCAAGTGCTTGGAAGGTAACGGACCCTGCTCCCCTCCACTGGGAACAGCGGGGCTGGCCAGTCTGGGTTGACCGTGGGCAAGTCCCTGCCTCCCTCTGGGCCCCACTTCCCAGCTGGACACACAATTCTCCCCGTGGCCTCCTTCCTGCCGAGCGCATCCATGCTGTGGGGCGGGGGGGTCTGGTCTGGGGCCTTAGGAGCTCTGTGGGGCCTGACACCCACAGAGGGAAGCCCCCAGCTGGCTTTGGGGTGGGAAGTGCAGCTGGGCCCGGGACAGGGGCATGCCCTCGCCCGGGGGAAAAGCTGCATCTGCCCCGTAGCTGTGGAGACCCTGCGGAGGGTGTGGGCCCGGATTGCCCCCCCTCCCCCGCCACAACTCTGGTTCTTCCCCCAGAGATGACGCAGCGGGACGTGCCTGGCTTCGCCATTGGGGGCCTGAGCGGCGGCGAGGCCAAGGATCAGTTCTGGAGGATGGTGACGCTCAGCACTGACTGTCTCCCCCGGGAAAAGCCTCGCTACCTCATGGGGGTGGGGTAGGTGTCCGCGCCGGGCAGGGCCTGCTCCCCCTTCCTCTGCAGCTCCCAGCTGCGTCGTGCCCGCTGCCAAGCTTTGCCCAGCCGGTGGGGCAGGGGCTGTCCTGCGTCGGAGCCCAGGGGGTTCAGACACTTGGGGGTAGGGTGGAGACCAAGGAGTTCAGGAGCTTGAGGCCTGGTGTATTAGCTGAAGCCTAAACATGGCCGCTTAGTTACCCACCTCCCCGGGGTAGCGGGAGGGGAGCATGGACTGTTGGCCAAGAAGAGGGTGCCTGGGGCTGGCAGGGCCGGGCCCCACCCCACCCACGTGCCTCGCCCTGCCCTAGGACTGGGGTCCCCAGCTCCTCGTCCCGGCTGTGCTGGGTGTCTGTGCTGGGCTGCTCTGAGCTGCCTGCCATCTCCCCCCAGCTACGCCACGGACCTGGTGGTCTGCGTCGCCCTGGGCTGCGACATGTTCGACTGCGTCTTCCCCACCCGCACGGCGGTGAGTGGCTGGGCCCGGGCTGCCCCCTGGGCTGCCCCCTAGGGAGGGGCAGCCAGCTGGGGTCAGCCCTTAGTGACCAGCCAGATCCTTCCCCTCCCAGCGCTTCGGCTCAGCCCTGGTGCCCTGGGGCTCCCTGCCGGTGAAGAACAAGCAGTTCGCCAAGGACTTCCGGCCCATCGACGAGAACTGCCACTGCTCCACCTGCCGCAGGTGCGTGCCGTGGGGCGGGGAAGCAGGGCGTCCCCTGCCCGTGGCCACGGCCTCGCCACGAGGGGCTGGGAGCCAGGCACCTCCAAGCAGGTTGGTGCTGCGGGAAGGGCTGGAGGACAGAGCTAAGCCTGGGTCCCTGCCCTGGCTCCTAGCAGTGGGCTCCCAGTGGCTCCCGAGCGCTGCCCCGGGGAGGTCAGGTCCAGCCGCCTGTGTCTCTCACCAGGTGTTTCTCCCCTGCCCCAGGTACAGCCGGGCCTTCCTGCATGCCCTGGTGCGCAGCGAGACGGTCGCCATGCACCTGCTTACCGTGCACAACATCGCCTACCAGGTGGGTCCCCGGCGGTTCCCCAGACGTGCAGAATGAATTTTGTTCTGTGCACCAATGGGGAGAGGAGGTGTGACTTGTCACCTCCATATTGTGCCCACCACAGAATTCCTGTGGCAGGGGTGGGGCTTGGGGACAAGTGTGGGGGGGTAAAGGCTCCAGCTCGGTGTGCAGGCTCTGGTGCGGGGCCGGGGATGAGGGTTTGGGGTGTAGGCTGCCCCGGGGCTGCAGGGGGAGAGGGCTCCCCCAGGGCTGCAGGGGGAGAGGGCTCCCCCAGCTGTCTCCCTGCAGAGGAAGGAAGAGGCGCCTCTCCGTGACTGCGGCAGGCCCGGGTGGGGGCAGTTCTCCCCTTCCCGCTCCCCCAGCTCTGAGCATTTCCTGGTGCTCAAGAGAAAGGTGCTGGCCATGCAGCTTAGCAAGAACCTGGGTCCCCAGGGCATCTGGACCTGGGCCCAGCTGCACGCCCGCCTGCCTGGTAACCACCTCCCTGCAGTGCTGCTGCCTCCTGCCCCAAGCCAGGTGGCTCCTAGATGGGGGGTGAGCCTGCGGGGAGGGGGGCGGTCCAAGCTGTTCTGGGTATAATTCACCTCCCTCCTGTGCCCCAGCTGAATCTGATGCGGTCGATCCGGGAGAGCATCGTGGAGCAGAGGTTCCCGCAGTTCGTCCAGGATTTCATGAGGACCATGTACGGCAGCCGGGAGCAGTACCCGCCGTGGGCCGTAGAGGCCCTGGCCTCCGTCAATATCACCCTGGAGTGACACACGTGGGGGGGGGTAACCCCCCCCTTCAAACAAGCTGAGCTTGGAGGGGCAAGAGAATCTCTCTTGGCCTGGATTGTTCCAACCTCTCCCTGCCCCCCAGCAGCTCCTGCTCAGCCCCTGCGTGCGGAGCCCGGCTGGCAGGAACAAAGCCCCCTCTTCAGAGCCCCTGTCTGGAGCAGCTGGTTTCCCAGCATCTCCAGCGGGGGCGGAGGAAGGTGGGCAAACCTGGAGCCCAGAGCTCTGTGCAGGGGACGCTGGGAAGCCCAGGAGCCCTCCTGCTGGTGCGTGACATTCCCTGGGGCAGGAGCCATGCCCCCTCCCCCCGGGGTTAAAACCCTGCAGCCAAGCTCATCTTGAAGAGGGTGCTTTTAAACTTTTTTTACTATCCCTCTCCCCTTGGGATGGGGTTGTAATTAACGGTTAGCTTTTTAACAAGAAGGGGTTGGGGGCTTGCCCCCAGGCCCTAATAAAAGCTGTGAAGCTGCCCATGGAAATCCACTCTTTTCTGGTCTGGTGGGTGCATAAAATCCCCCCCCCCCCCCCCCCAGCTCCCTGCAGCTGCTACAGGGCACCAGCACCATGAACGCGGCAGGGCCTGCACTGCTTGTGCCCCAGGAGTGGGCCAGTCCCCCCGTACGGCGTGGACAGGGGTGGTGCTCCAGAGCCGTTCTGCCAGTCGCCTCTAGGCTGGGGCGCCCGAGCTGGCTGTAGCAGGGTCCTCCCCCCGCTGCTCAGACGCAGCTGCTGCGGCGAGGGGAGAGGGCAGCTGGCTCCCAGTGCTTGTGCTGCCCGCTTTGGAGGTGACGCCGGCAGGAGCCATGGAAGTCAGGACGTGTTCCCGCAAATCGTCTCCGTCCATGTGGAATAAATTTTTATGTGCAGTGAGGCATGTGGCAGTGTGCACCACCAGGAGCCCTGCGGTGCGCCCGCCACGCCAAGCTGTGGGTACTCTGCTATTCATCTGGGCAGCTTTTACATCTCCCCCGAGTGGCCGTGCCAGCTCCCGGGAAAGCTTTGGGGCTCACTGCTGACTGTGAGGGGGTGGGGGAGGAGGAGGCGGCTTCCTTCCTGGGGGAGCATCTAGCCTGCATCTCTAGTAGTAGCCTGTTACTAGATTCCCCCTACCCCAGCAGTGGGCTCGTGGGGGGAGGAAGCACATCCTGCTGGGAAGAAGACCACCTGGGCCCCAGCATCTTGTCCCTACTGTGCCACAGCTTCCTGTGTGGCCTTGCCCCAGTTGCTTAGTCACTGTGCCTCAGTTTCCCCCATGGGGCCACTGGCCCAAACAGCCCTGCCTGGAGGGGGGCATGCCGTGAGGGCAAATGCAGCTGAGTGGGAGGGGGTGAACAGGAGCAGCTGCAGCTCACAGTGCTGGGGTGGATCCCCCACTTACTGCCCCGTTCCCCCCACCTGCAGCCTAGCCCTGGAGCCTGCGTTTCCCCAGGGATCCCAGCCAGCTGCTGGGAATGGGAGGGTCCCCTCTCGGCCAGCAGGGGGCAGCAGGTGCCCGGCGAAAGCGGCAGCGCCCTGGCGGTTCTGGGCGGGGGTGCATGCGTGTGGAGGGGGGGGGATCCCGAACGAGAAGAGCCCAG
The DNA here is from genome assembly GCA_032595735.1 of Pelochelys cantorii. Lineage (NCBI taxonomy): Eukaryota > Metazoa > Chordata > Testudines > Trionychidae > Pelochelys > Pelochelys cantorii. Next base: position 15,188,099 of record CM064356.1, read on the forward strand.
GAATCCAGGTCCCAGCCTCCCTTCTCTACCCCACCCGACTCCACTCCCCTCAGAGCCAGGAGTCCTGCCCGCGCTCTACCCCCTAGACCACACTGCCCTCCGAGAACAGAGACACTGGCTGGCCTGGTGGGGTCCCTCTGCCCGCCCGCCCGCCCACCCCCCGCCTGGGGGGGGGGCCTTGGGCCTGGGAAAGCAGCCAGCTCAGCTGCCCTGCCTACGTGTGACCAGGGTGCCTCTGGCCCCTGCCAGCCGGGACGGGGCGGGGGGGTGCTGGGGAAAGGGGGCGCTGCCCAGGCAGCTGGGGAGCTGCGCATGCACGAACCTGGCCGTGGGCCCCGGCAGGGCTGGGGGGGAGGAGAGCCGCCCCTGCCGGGCATCGCTGCCGGCAGCGGTTACCTTGGGGCAGTGGCAGGGGGGTGAGGCTTTCGGGGGTAGGACCCAGGACGGATCCTGTGCCAGGCTGCACCTGGGCTCATTGGCACAGGGGGGTGCTGGGGTACCCGGGCCTAGAAGGGGCAGAAAGGGCCCAGGTGAGGGGGGAGACTTGTGCCCAGCGCACAAGCAGGAGTGCACGCAGTGAGACACGCTTCAGCGGTGCATAAGTGCGCCCTACAGGCTTTGTGGCTCCACGGCCACCACGAGGTGGGCAGTGGGGTGTAAGGGTTAGAGCGGGGGAGCCAGGACGCCTGGGTTGTGCGCCCGGCGCCGGGAAGGGAGTGGGGTTTAGTGGGTAAGAGTAGCGTGGGGGCTGGGAGCCAGGACACCTCGGTTGCGCGCCGGGAGGGGAGTGGCGTGTAGTGGGTAGAGCAGGGTGGGGGCTGGGAGCCAGCTGGCGGGGAGGACCAGGCGCGTCTTGTGCCGCCTCCCGGATCCGGAGCCCGAGGGGTTAAGGACGCGCCGCGCGGGGGCCGCAGGTGCCAGAGGAGAGGGGGGGTCGGCGCGGCCCCTCCTGCCGGAGCCCGCCTCCCTCCGCCGCGGCTGCTCGGGGGCCGGAGCTTCCAGCGTCCCCCGGCCCGGGGCTCCGTGCCATGGGCTAGGGCCCGGCCGGCCGGTCCGAAGGGGGCTGCCCCCAGCCGCTGCAGGAGCCTGGCCAGGCGGGGCTGATGGCCCCGGCCGCCCAGGCAGAGGGCTGCGGGCTGCCCGTGGGCGCCGGGCGTAGCGGGCTGCCCGGGCACCGCTGAGCCGCCCCGGAGCGCCAGCATGGTGGAGCTGGAGAAGGAGGTGCTGCCCCTACCCCCGCGGTACCGCTTCCGGGACCTGCTGCTGGGCGACTGGCAGGCCGACGAGAGGTGAGGGGCGCCTGGGCAGGGCGGGGAGCGGAGCGTGGAGCAGCTGGTGCCCGCCCTGCGTTGCCAGCCCGCCGGGCTATGAGCTGTGCCCCGAGCGTCCTGGGGGCACCTCCCGCCTGCCCTAAGCACTACCCCCTGCCAGCTGGGCCCTTCGTCCAGCCCTGCCGATTCCTCTGTCTCCTGCCTGCTGGGGTCCCGCTGGCTGGTGATGGGGGGCACCAGGACTCCTGGGTTCTCCCCCAGCTGCTGGAGGAGGGGGCATCTCTGGGCAGGGTGGGTGGGGCGCCAGGGCCCAGTGCCAGATGGTGCTGGGCAGCGAGGCGGGACACCAGCTGCCTCTCTGTAGCACCCTGGGGTGTGGCCTGGTGCCTGCCTAGCTCGGTGCAGCCCGGCTGGGGGGGGGGGCACGGGGATTTTCCGCACTGTGTGTGGGGCTGGCTGGTTTCCCTGGGGCTGCCAGGGGCGGGTTGCGTGGCCCTGTGGCGCACAGAGCAGTGGGACCCTGTCTGCGTGGCTCTGCCTGGCATGCACTGGGCATGGCACGGAGCAGCCCCCGACTACTGCAGGGCGCTGGGAGCTTTCTCCATGGCATCGCCTGGCTCTCTGTGGGCCTCCAATGCCCCCAGTCTGGCCTAGTGGGAGCCCCAGCTGAGCAGAGGCCAGGCCAAGGGTGAGTCTCTCTGGGCAGTTCCCTATTCCCAGCCCTGCCTTGAGGGGTCTTGGGGGGATATGCCATCTCCATGGCTCAGGGAGCCCCCCACATCTCTGCCGAGCCAGCCAGTCCCCCTGAGACCAGCCTGGGGTCAGCTGAGAGCTGGTGCCCCCTTGAGGGGAAAGGCCCCATGTTCCATTCCCCACCCCCTTGCTCTGGGACTGGAGGGTGGGGGGCACCACAGGGCTGCCAGAGCAGGGGCTGCAGATCGGGAGTGAGGGGCACCAGCAGGGCTGGGGGGGCAGGGCTGGTCTGGTAGGGGCTGTGGGTCTGGAGTGAGGGGCACTGGGGGGGGGGCTGGGCTGGCAGGGGCTGTAGGGCAGGAGTGAGGGGCACGGTAGAGCATGTGTGGGGGGACCCCAGCATGGGGCTGGTTTGAGTCTGTTTTTTCCAGGGACCCGAGTCTCGGTGTCTTGGGGCTGTTGGGATCCAGCAGCTCTCAACGGGTTAACGAAGCTGCGAGCCCAGCCTGGGGTGTGTGTGTGGGGGGGGTTTCAGAGCTTCCAGGGAGCCCATTTCCTCCTCCCCCAACCACCCACTCCCCTCCTGCTCCAAGCCTGCTTCCTGCAGCAGGCCCCGGCTGTGACTGACTCTACCGCCTGATGGTGGGGAGGGGGTGGGTGGGTTAGCTACATCCTGGCTGCTGCAGGGAGGTGGGGGGGGTGGATATGGGGTAGAGCAGACTAGCCCCCTTCAACCTTCACTCATTTGCCCCCATCAGGTCCCTCCCCAGGTGCCAGCGAGGGACCAGCAGCCTTTTCCCATGGCTTTAAGTGCCAGCCTGGACCAGGCCCTGCAGGCAGCAGCTGCTGGATATTAGAGCTGGAGGAGAAATTAGGAGATCGCACTCCAAAAGTGCACACTGCCCCCCAGCCCCCCCATCTCCCCAGAAGCAGAGTGAGAGCACCCCCCCCGAGAGCTCACAAAAGGGGGAGCTGAGGCCCAGGAGTGACAAAGGTGTCGAGAGGAAACTGAGTCACGGAGCAGGCAATGACTTGCCCTGTTTGCTTGGTAACACAGCTGGGGAGAGACCCAGAGTCCTGTGTCCCAGTGCCATGCCCTTCTCACAAGCCCCTGTCCCCCACTCCTGCTGGAACGGCATTCAGAGCCTCTCTCTGCATCTATTCCCTGATGGACAGGCAGCCCCCCCAGCGCAGCCTGCCCCCCGCTGCCTGCCCTGGCTGCTGGGCCGTCCCTGCCATGCTGCGGAACGCCCGGGGCGATGAGTCTCTCGACTCGCTGGAGCGCCACGGCCGTGCTGACGTCACACTGACAGCTGCTGTTCGCCAGGCCCCCCCTCCGCCTCGGAGTGCCCCCCGTCACCCCCAACCTGCCTCTTCCCATCCCCCGCACCCTCCCCAGTAGATGAGGCCTGGACCGACATGCTCCCGGCCTGCTGAGACTACAGCTCCTGACATGCATTGTCACCTCCCTGGGTTTATGCTTGGCTAGTGATACGCTGGGGGCTGTAGTTCCCATGGGTCGCGGCGCTAAGAGCGGAGAACAGGGTGTCACTTGGCTGGGTTGGGATCAAGAAGTAGCAGGGTGCAGCGCGAGGGTGTGCATGCACAGTGCTTGGAGCAGGGAGGCTGGAAGCCAGAACTCCTGGGTTCTACCCCTCTGGGAGGGGAGGGAGGAGGGTTTGGGGGGGGGGACCTATTCAGAGCCCCTGGGTCCAGCCTTAGCTGTGAGAGAGAAGGGGGGGCAGTGATTAGACTCGGGGAGGGGCTGGAGTTCTGGGTGCTAATCACAGTTCTGCAATTCTTTCGGTGCCTCAGTTTCCCCCCTGGCACACTGTTAGTCGCACCCCATCCTTTCCCACGCTGCTGAGCTGTGGGTCCTCTAGAGCTGGATGGGGCCCTGGCAGGAAGGGGCAGACCAAGCCTGGCCTGGGTTGGCACTGGGCCTCTTGGGATATTTGCCACTGGCCTCCTGCTCCTAAGGGAACTGAAATCTTGCTGGTGCCGGCCTCCCTTGGTGGAGGTGTCAGTAAGCCGGGAGAGGATGGGGCAGGCTCTGCCTTCCTGCCCCTTGGCTCTCCCAGGGTGAGCTCCCCCTGCATCTCTTCCAACCTCAGTTTCCCCATCTGTAAAAGGGGGACAAAAATCCTTCCCATGCCTAGTAGATAAGGAGCGGGCTGGGGCTGTCTCGCTGTGCGTGCACAGTGCTGTGGGGCTGGGCAGCACCCACATGACAGGTCCCCCAGCTCTGCAGCATGATCCTCACAAGACCCAGGGCTTGACATGTCTTCCTTTTACTCCTCTGCTCTTGCCGGCTCCGCCCTGGGTCCGAGCTGAGTGGCCAGAGCCCAGGAGTGGGAGTCCCATTTCCCAGGGCCGGCGGGGAGACCAGGAGCAAGGTGGGGGAGAGGGAGGGGGGGCTTTGCAGGCCCCTGCATTAGAATCAGCTGGGACGAGCTGTGGGCGCATTTACCGGGTTATGCTCCAGGCTCTCTGGCCTGAGCTGTGCAAAGGGTCAGACCAGCTGATCACAGCAGTCCCTTCCGGCCTTGGCCCCCCATTTGCACTGGCTGGCTCCCCTGTGCCCAACACGCGCTGCTTGCCAAGGTCCCTCCAATCCCCCCCACGGGCCCCATGCACCCACCTGCAGACACCTCTCAGTTTCCCCCCCCAGCGGGGTCTGCACAGGGTCAGGCCCCAACTTCCCAGAGTTCATCCGGCACGGTACCCGAGCCAGCTTCAGCCCTGCGGCTGTTCCCAGCAGAGGCCAGTTACGCAGGCCTGCGGCTGAGGCTGATTTCATCAGCCCAGGTGCTGGGGAGCTGGGAGCCCAGGGGCTGAGACGTGGGGCCTGCCTGGCTGTGATGTGCAGCGAGCACCCAGCGTGTCTGGGGGGGGGGGTGAGCCACCTGGCTGTTCTCTGAACCGCCCCCCCAGACCGTGCCTTGGCAGCAAGGCCTAAGGGGCGCTGGGACGCAGAGGCTGTGGAGCACGGGAATGACTGGATCTGTCACGGGCAGGGGCTGCCGTCCCATGGGGGAGGTGCAGAGGGATGGGGCATCCACGCAGGGCAGCACTTCAAGGGCAGGGCCTAGAGACCCTATAATAACAAACAGGCAGAGAGACTCCTGTGGGACCTGCCACTAACACAGGGGTGAAGGTAGCTCCTCTGCTTCTAACTCGCCCAATGCAAATAAAGCTCTATAATGGTCTGAGCACCCTCCGATAACAAACCAACCAGTGCCCTGCTCCGCGCACCCCCAGGACGGCCAGTGCCCTGTTCCACACACCCCCCACGATGGCCAGTGCCCCGCTCCCCGCACCCCCACGACGGCCAGTGCCCCGCTCCCTGCACCCCCAGGACAGCCAGTGCCCTGTTCCATGCACCCCCACGACGGCCAGTGCCCCACTCTGTGCACCCCCAGGACGGCCAGTGCCCTGTTCCACGCACCCCCAGGACGGCCAGTGCCCCGCTCCCTGCACCCCCAGGACAGCCAGTGCCCTGTTCCATGCACCCCCACGACGGCCAGTGCCCCACTCTGTGCACCCCCAGGACGGCCAGTGCCCTGTTCCACGCACCCCCAGGACGGCCAGTGCCCCGCTCCCCGCATCCCCAGGACGGCCAGTGCCCCGCACCCCCACGACGGCCAGTGCCCCACTCCGTGCACCCCCACGACGGACAGTGCCCTGTTCCACGCACCCACACGATGGCCAGTGCCCCCTTCCCCGCACCCCCACGATGGCCAGTGCCCTGCTCCGTGCACCCCCCAGGACGGCCAGTGCCCCGCTCCCCGCATCCCCAGGACGGCCAGTGCCCCGCACCCCCACGACGGCTAGTGCCCCACTCCGTGCACCCCCAGGACGGACAGTGCCCTGTTCCACGCACCCACACGATGGCCAGTGCCCCCTTCCCCGCTCCCCCACGACGGCTAGTGCCCCACTCCGTGCACCCCCAGGACAGCCAGTGCCCTGTTCCGCGCACCCACACGATGGCCAGTGCCCCCTTCCCCGCACCCCCACGATGGCCAGTGTCCTGCTCCGTGCACCCCCCAGGACGGCCAGTGCCCTGCTCCGTGCACCCCCATGATGGCCAGTGCCCCGCTTCCCGCACCCCCAGGACGGCCAGTGCCCCGCTCCCCACACCCCAACGACGGCCCGTGCCCCACTCTGTGCACCCCCAGGATGGACAGTGCCCTGTTCCACGCACCCACACGATGGCCAGTGCCCCCTTCCCCGCACCCCCACGATGGCCAGTGCCCTGCTCCGTGCACCCCCCAGGATGGCCAGTGCCCTGCTCCCCGCACCCCCATGATGACCAGTACCCCGCTCTGCGCACCCCCATGATGGCCAGTGCCCCGCTCTGCACACCCCCGTGATGGCCAGCCATAAAAGGCGAATCCAGCCTGTGCAGCCCAGTGTGCCTGGCCGTGTGGTGGGGGCTGATGATGGTGCCAGTTCCGCCCCCTTGCTAGCAGGCGGGGGAGGTGTTTAACTGGCAAATTACTGTTTTTCTTGGACTGCGGCAGGCGTGGGGTGCTGGGTGGGTGCTGCTCGGGAACACAAATGGTAGGAGATTCCCTTGGGCTGCCCACCCCTGTGCCATGCCGCAGTTCTGGCAAGGCAGAGCCAGCTGGCGCATTGCCACATGCCAGCCGCCAGCCACGCCTGGGGAGCTGTGTTCAGGGCTCCAGGGTCCGGGCCCAGGGAGGCAGCTGCTCAGGCAATGTCAAGGGTAAATTTGTATCCCCAGGGAGAGAGGATCTGCCCGCTCTAACCAGTGGTCCCCACTCCGCTCTCAGTGACAGACAGAACCCAGGTGTCCGGGAGTCCTGCAGTGCCAGGGGGTGCAGCGGCCTATAAGATGCTCACGGGGATGCCCTGTGCTCCTCATGGGCCTTCCCTCCTCCCTGCCCCCCACACCCTTCTTTCCTGAGCTGCGGCCAGCTTGAAATGCTCCGCGCCAGCACCAGTCATTCTGCTAATCTTGCCTTCCCTGTGCGGAATAATTTTGCTACATGCACTGAGGCATGTGCAGATGTGCACCACCAATGGAAACAAACCCAAGATGTGGGCACCCTGCTAATCTGCCGGGTGGCATTGGACTCTCCACAAGTGCCCAGCTTTCGGGGAACACAGGCCAGCGCCCCCTCCTGGCGGTGGGGGTGTAACACAGGAGCACGGCTGCACCAGGTGGTGGGCAGGAGAAAGTAGGGCCACACGGGAATTGCAGGTTTTGAAGGGCACCGTACCTGACATCTCTGGCAACCCATCAGTGCCAGGTTGTGGAACTGCCCAGAGCCAATCAGAAGGTGGGTGTGGTATTATCCCTGACAGCCAATCAGAGTAAGGGCGTGGCACTGTGGACAACCAATGAGAAAGTGCCTGTGGGTGGTCCCACACTATAAGAAGGATAAGGGCTGTGGGGCCCCCCCATCACACAGTGCTGAGACCTCCCCAGCGTGGGGGCTGCCCCCTGGGAGAGCAGCCCCACCTGACTTTTGCTGCCCTGGTGGTGACAGGGGTAGCCAGGGTCTAGCCAGCTCCCTGCCCCCCTGGTTCTGTTCCCTGCCCCCCAAGGCTGAGCCTGGGTGCTGGGCCACTCGGCCCCAGGCTGTCTGCTGCGTGGCTGATCTGTATTCTGGGCAGGCTGCTGGCTCCAGGGACCTGCTCCAATGGCTGGTGCTTGGGCGGCGAGGGGCCTGAGCGCACGGGCAGCGTTAACCCTTCCGGGCCAGGCTGAGCCGTGCCCCGGCAACCGTCTGGGGTCCTGAAAGAGCAAGGGGGAGGGGTGAGCCCCAGGCAAAAGCAGCCAGGCCACCGGGGGAGCTGCCATCACCTCCCAGTTGCTCCCCCACCGCAGCCAGGGCAGCGAGACGCCATCTGCTGCCGCCCGGCCCGGCTGAACCCTTTGCAGCCAGAGCCCTGGGGTCGGCATCCCCCTCTCTGTGCCAGGGCAGGAACCCAGGGCCCTGCGAGGGGAGAATGAAGCAGCCAGCCATGGGGCTGGTGGAGGGGGCCCCCCCACCTCAGTGCACTGGAGGGGGGTCTCCTCAGCAGGGGCCGAGCCCCCCGGCATCACAGATGCCCCCAACCCCCATGCCATCCTCCCTGGGGCTGCCTGCTCCCCCACCCAGCCTCCCCCTGCCTGGGGCAGCTGCTTGTGTCCTGTCTCTGCAGCGCCTGGCGTGGCTGCCTGCACAGACCCCCATCCTGCCGCTCCGTCCACAGACACCCCTGGGCACAGACCCCCACCCTGCCGCTCCGTCCACAGACCCCCCCCGGCACCTTGTACCCAGGCACTTAAACAGCACCAGGAAAGCTGGGGCGGGGGCAGGAATCCCTTGGGCTGTGGAGGCAGGGCTGGGGGAGTCCAGGGGCTGTGGGGCGGGAGTGAGGGGCTGTGGGGAGCCCGGGGATGGGTGGGTCTCCCAGCCTGAGCTCTGGATTTGTTGGTTTGAGGGGGCCCAACAGGCCGCAGCTGCGGACTGGCCTCCAGCAGGGTGTCCTGGGCCGGGCAGAGGGCATTGCCAGCTCGTGAAGCAAGACAAAGGGGGAGCCCAGCGTCCCAGGGGGAGAGGCTGGCACGTGCTGGGAGCGCTGGGCCAGGACTCCGCCATCTGGGCTGGCCTCCCGCTCTGCCACCGACTCCCCAGGGGGGCCGTGGGCGAGTCACTGGTCCTGCCCTGCCTCCCCAGGCGCTGCGGGGACCAGAGCCCCTGCGCTGTCCTGGGAAGGGGGTGCCCTCGGGTGCTGCCCCAGGCCTGGCCCTTCCCCCGCTGACCCCTCCTCCCTCTTGCAGGGTCCAAGTGGAGTTTTATGTCAATGAAAACACCTTCAAGGAGCGTCTGAAACTCTTCTTCATCAAGAACCAGCGCTCCAGTGAGTGGTTCCAGCCCTGGCGCCCTGCCTGCGGGGCCAGTCTGGGCTGGCTAGAGCAGGGCACAGCCCCTCAGCCTTGGCACCATAGCCCCAGCAACGGGCACTTCTGGGGGTCAGCAGCTGCTGTCTGCCGGGGCCCCCACTGGGGTCTGCCCAGGCCTTGGGAGATGGGGCCAATTCCCAGCTCAGAGCCCCCGGGAACCACCTGTCCATCCTCGTCTCCTCTCGTCCCGTGGGCGTCCTGACTTCCTGGCGCCCGGCTGGCTCTAGCTCAGCCCTGGAAGGGGACTTGCGGCAGGGATCCAGGACTCCAGGGTTTAGCCCAGACTGGGAGAGGAAGTAGAGTCTAGTGGTTAGAGCATCGAGGGCCGAGTGTTAGGAAGGGGAGTCATGTCTAGTGTCTCTTCACACCAGAATGAGAGGGGCCCCAATGAAATGAACAGGCGGCAGGGTTACACCAAACCAAAGGCAGCTTTTCCTCACATAGCACACCGTCAATCTGGGGAACTCCTTGCCAGAGGATGTTGTGAAGGGCAGGACTTTAACAGGGTTCAAAAAAGAGCTAGATACATTCATGAAGGTTGGGTTAATCAATGGCTGTTGGTCAGGCTGAGCAGGGCGGGAGTCCCTAGTCTCTGCCAGAAGCTGGGAATGGATGACAGGGGAGGGATCCCATGATGTTTCCCTGCTCTGTTTACTCCCCCTGGGGCACCTGGCACTGGCCACTGTGGGCAGCCAGGGCACTGTGCGGGATGTCTAGACTGCAGGGTTTTTTCGAAAAAAGTGGCCTTTTTTGGAAAAAACTTCTCCTGCGTCTGGACTGCTGCCATGTTCTTTTGAAAGTAAATCGAAAGAGCGCGGCAGTTTTTTCGACTGTGGAAAACATCATTTTACGAGGAAGAACACCTTTTTTCAAAAGTGCTCTTTCAAGAAAGGCGCTAGGTGATGCAAACTGGGCTTCTTCCAAAGAGAGCGTCCAGACGGCCTGGGCGCTCTCTTTCGAAAAAGCGGCTCGCTTTCCAACGTACGGGTTGTTGTCTAGATGCTCTTTTTCGAAAGATGCTTGCAGTCTAGATGTAGCCTGGGTGAGACGGACCTTTGGTCTGGCCCAGTCTGGCCACTCGGATGTTCTTGGGGATTGGGGCAGGATGCGTCTGGGTGTCAGGATTCCTGGGTTCTCCTGTAGTGCATGGGGGTGGGGCTCTGCCAGCAGGGAGGGCAGAGCCCAGCGGGGCACTGGGGCGCTGCCCATCCCCCGGCCGGGAGGGGAGCCCAGCGGGGCACTGGGGCGCTGCCCATCCCCCGGCCGGGAGGGGAGCCCAGCGGGGCACTGGGGCGCTGCCCATCCCCCGGCCGGGAGGGGAGCCCAGCGGGGCACTGGGGCGCTGCCCATCCCCCGGCCGGGAGGGGAGCCCAGCGGGGCACTGGGGCGCTGCCCATCCCCCGGCCGGGAGGGGAGCCCAGCGGGGCACTGGGGCGCTGCCCATCCCCAGCCAGGAGGGGAGCCCAGCGGGGCACTGGGGCGCTGCCCATCCCCCGGCCGGGAGGGGAGCCCAGCGGGGCACTGGGGCGCTGCCCATCCCCCGGCCGGGAGGGGAGCCCAGCGGGGCACTGGGGCGCTGCCCATCTCTGTTCCAGGTTTGCGGGTGCGTCTGTTTAACTTCTCCCTCAAGCTTCTCAGCTGCCTCCTCTACATCATCCGGGTGCTGCTGGATGACCCCCAGGAGGGCCCCGGGGGCTGGTGAGTGAAGCCCCCCTGGGAGAGACTAGCCCAGCCCCCCCCCCTGGACTCCCCTGGGCCAGACTAACCCAGCCCCCCGCGCTGAGCCCCTGCTGCAGGTGGCCTGGAGAGACAGCACTACAGGGCCAGGAGCTGCCCAGAAGCGGGGGGCGGGGATAGGCCCCCCGGGCAGGCCCCCAGGTGCCTCATTACCCAGAATGCTTTGTGCCGCGGCACCGCTTGGTTTGCTGGCTCAGTCCAAGACTTCAGTCTCCCCATGTGGCCCAGGGACTGGCTGTGTCCCCTGCATGGAGGGCGGGGGGCAGCCGTGGGGGGGAGATCACCGTGGGGGGCTGGAGCCAGGCCCACCTGGTGACAGCATGAGCCTCGGGCAGAGGTGGCCAGGGGCTCCGATGTCGCCTGTCTGTCTGCCTGTCTGTCTCCTGCTTTCCAGCTGGGGCTGCCCCAAGCTCAACCACTCGGCTCAGCCCCTGACCCGGTTTGACTGGTAAGTGCCCGGCAGTGGGGCCAGGGCCGCGGCGCTCTTGGGCCCGTGCTCCATGGGGCTTTTCTCTTCCAGGGCCCCGATCATCTGGGTGAATCGGCCGCTGCCCCTCTGGGGGCTGCAGGTGAGTGGGGGTCTCTGGGGCTGGTGACTTGGGGTAGCTGAGCATCTGTGCACAGGGGCTGCTTGGGGGTCTGGTGGACACAGGGAGGGACCCGGGGACGGGGCTGGTCTCACCGGTTCTGGGGGGGTATTTCTGCTGTTTCAGCAGCCATTGTCCTCTCAAAGCAACCCCGGGGTCACTTCACCCAGCCCTGACTTGCAGCCACCTCTGGGTGGGAACGGGCGGCTTCGGGGCAAGGGTGCAGATCAGGCAGCGAGGAGAGTGGGGGACGTGCGCTGGGGGAAGGGCTTGGGCTCCATGTGGGGCTGTCGGCGTCGCTCCCTTGCTGACCCCCCCTCTCCCCCCGCTCCCCCTAGGTGCTGGTGGCTTTGATCAGTTTCCTGGAGACGATGCTGCTGGTGTATTTGGGCTACAAGGTACAAGGGGGGGGGGTACAAATCGCCTTGGCATGACCCAGCTCTCCCGTGTCCCACAATGGCCCTGAGGGGCAGGAATCCTGGCCCAGGACTTTCCTGGGAGGCCAATGTCGGGGCCACGGCAGGGGGGCGGGGGCAGGGGCAGGGGCAGGGGGACCGGGGCTGGGGGGCCAAGGGGGATCAGTTACTATTTATCCTGGCAGGTGGGCCTTGCGCTCTGATTTCCTCTCTCCTGTCGCCAGGGGAACTTGTGGGAGCAGGTCCTGCGGGTTCCCTTCATGCTGGAGATGATGAACACGGTGCCTTTCCTCATCACGGTGAGTCGGTGCCATGGGCCCCCACTCTCTGCCCCGCTCAATCCCCCCTCTCCATCCCAGCCCCAACTAAACCCCTCCCTGATCTCGCCGCTTCCCTGGGTGTCCCCCCTTAGTCTGACTGGCCTGTGCCACGTGGCTGTCCTAGGCAGAGGCTGTGGTGGCAGAGGTGGGATCATTCCTGCAGGACACACTCCCCACCCCCGCCCTGCCCAGGCCTCTGTTCCCCACGTCCCGCAGATCTCCAGGTAGATTGGGGCTGCTGGGAGGCCCGTCCTGTGCCGGTGGCAGGGTCTCAGCAGCGGGGAGCAGAACCCTGCAAACCGCCGCTCCCCTGCTCAGGTCTTCTGGCCCCCGCTGCGCAATCTCTTCATCCCGGTGTTCCTGAACTGCTGGCTGGCCAAGCACGCCCTGGAGAACATGATCGTGAGTCTCGGGGCTTGGGGGGGGGTCTTGCCTGCTGGCCCTGCTCAGACTGGCCTAGCCCACTCGCCCCCTCTGGCAGGGCCCTGCACCCCCAGGGCTCAGCCAGGCAGGGCTCGGGGTATGTGTGTGTGTGTGTCCTGGCTGGGCAGGGCTCGGGGTGTGTGCGTGTGTGTGTGTGTGTGACGGCTCACAGGTCGTGCTCACGCTCAGTCCGTCCGTCCCCGGGCAGGACCCCCCCCAGTGCGGCAGCCCCTTCTCAGGGAGTCTGCTCCAGTGCGGTGACCTTCTCTTGGGGGGCCCACTCTCACCTGGGGGGGTCCGCCCCTTCGCCTCCGGGACAGCGCCTCTCAGGGCCTCCAGCCGCCTGCCTCGGCCGTGAGCCCCCTGGGGGGTCCCCTCCCTCTGGCCCCCTGGGGCCTCCCCTCCCAGAGGGGCAGCGCAGCCCTGCTCTCCAGCCAGAGTGACTCCCAGCCAGCACCCAGCAGGAGGGGTTATGGAGCTTTGAACGCAGCGAAGGATCCCTCAGGCGGGTCGGCCTGGGCCCCCCAACCCCCCACGACTGAGTCTCCCCTGCACTCGGTGAGCTCTGTCCTCAGTCCCCCCAAAAACAGCCCCCGTCTCCCAGCAGAGCCTCCAATACCCCCAGCAACAGCCCCTCCCCGGCCAGTGTCTCTCCCCAGGTAACAGGGTCGCCTGGGCCCCTCTTCTCCCCTCCCTCCCCGTCCAATGTTCTCCCCTCGCTGGGACCAGCTGGGCCGGTCGCTGGGGTCCCCCCTCTGCAGCCCCTTGTCTGGCGTCTGGCCGGACCCGGCCTGTCCTCTGAGCGGGTGTGTGTGTCCCAGTTGTGCAGGGCTCTGTGGGTGTGGGTGGGTGGGTGGGTGTGTCCCAGCTGTGCAGGGCTCTGTGTGGGCGTGTGTCCCAGTTGTTCAGGGCTCTGTGTGTGTGTGTGTGTGTGTATGCGTGTGTCCCAGCTGTGCAGGGCTCTGTGTGGGCGTGTGTGTCCCAGTTGTTCAGGGCTCTGTGTGTGTGTGTGTGTGTGTGTGTGTGTGTGTGTATGCGTGTGTCCCAGCTGTTCAGGGCTCTGTGTGTGTGTGTGTGTGTGTGTGTGTGGGTGGGTGGGTGTGTCCCAGCTGTGCAGGGCTGTGTGTGTTGCCTGCCAGGCTGGGGAGGGGACGGCAGCACTGAGCCCCTCAGCCCCCCCTCGTTCCAGCAGAACGACCTGCACCGCGCCATCCAGCGGACGCACTCCGCCATGTTCAACCAGGTCCTCATTCTGGTCTGCACCCTGGTCTGCCTCATGTTCACCTGGTGAGCGGGGCCTGAGGCCCGGGGCCCAGGGGCGGGGCTTAGAGCACTGGGCAGGGGAGGGGGCCGAGGTGCCCCACCACACCAGCCCCATGCCCTGGGCTTGGGAGGAGCGGAGCCCCGTTCTGCGGGCTCCTGGGAGTGAGTAGAGCTTGCTGACAGAGCCCGGGCAGGGGTGTCACCAACCTTTGGGGGAGCCCCCAGGCCCTGCCCCGCCTGCAGCCAGGGGGCTCCACCCAGCTGGCAGGGAGCACGGGAGGGTTCTTGGCTCCCAGGGACCCAGCGCAGCACAGACTGGGCAGATGGGCCCAGAACCAGCGCCCTGCCCCTTCCCTGCCTGCCCAGCCTGACCCACTCCAGGCCCCTGGTCCCCACCCCCAGCATCCCAGGCACAATGTGTCACCTGCTCGCTCCCCTCCCAGGTGCAGGTTCCGAAGCGAGTTGGCCGCTGTGTGGGAGGAGGAGGCAGGGGTAGTGGTGCAGTGCCCAGGGAAACTGAGGCACACGCCTAGGGTTACTATAGGTCAGGAGGGCTGACATTCAGCGTACCAAGGGGGAAAAATCCCCACTGTCCCAAGAGGCCGATGGGGGCAGGGCATGGACAGCAGCTTGGCCCCGCCACGATGCGCCCAGGCTGAGCTTGCGGCCAGCATTCCCCTGTCCTGCATTGGTGCAGCCAGCTCTGGGGTGAGGCCCAGCACTCACCAGGCCGCGCGGCACCAGGGCCTTTGCCAGCCCTGTGACCCTGGCCGTGCCCCCTCCCCCCAGCATCTGCGGGATCCAGCACCTGGAGCGAGCGGGCAACAACCTGACCCTCTTCGACTCACTCTACTTCTGCATCGTCACCTTCTCCACCGTGGGCTTCGGGGACGTCACCCCCCGCATCTGGCCCTCCCAGCTGCTGGTCGTCATCATGATCTGCGTGGCCCTCATCGTGCTGCCCATCCAGGTGAGCTCCCCCCCTTCCCTCCCCGCGGCAGGAAGGTGTGGCCAGGCCCCAGGCCCAGGGCGGGGCTCTGGCGTGGGAAGCCGCACCCCGGGAAAGGCCTGGCAGGATGGCAGGGGGCTGATCCGCCGGACAGGGGTCCCCCCCGAGGCTGGCCCCCCTGGGCACACTGTGGGGGCGCCGGAGCTGAGCTGGCCGTGTGTGGGTCTGGGGGCCGTCGGTCTGTCCCCGCTCAAACAGGAGGGTGGCAGGGTCGGGAGAGGCTGGGCCCCGGTGGTGACCGGGGGGCTGGCTCCATGGGGAGCAGAGGTTTGCTGACGGGCTCCTCAGTCCAGGTGCCACATGGGCGCTGGGGGCTGAATCTGGCCACGTCTCGGCTGGCCGCACGGAGCCGATGTCTGCCAGGGAGGGGGTCTCTGCCTCGGCTGCTGGGAGCTCGGGTCTAGCCGCAGCCAGCCCACAGCATCTTGGGAAGAAATGACGACTCTGGCTGGGGGGCCCTGGGTTCCCCAGGGGCAGGGTCCAGCCGTCGGGGTGACCCCAGGTCAGGTTGGTGCTGGCCGGGGAGGAGAGGGTGAGTCAGGAGGGGGAAATCTGGAGCCAGGGATGCTGCCGAGCTCTCTCTGCAGGCCAGGCGGGGGCGACCTGCCTTCCCACTGCCCTTTCTCAGCTCCATCTTCGTGCAGTGCACAGACAACCTGGGGAACTCCCTGCCACAGGATGTTGTGAAGGCAGGACTGTAACAGGGTTCAAAACAGAACTAGATAATTCAAGGAGGTTATGTCCATGAATGGCTATCAGCCAGGATGGGTAGGAATGGTGTCCCTAGCCTCTGTGTGTCTGGAAATGGATGACAGGAGAGGGATCACGTGAGGATTCCCTGTTGTGTTCCCTTCCTCTGGGGCATCTGGCATTGGCCACTGTCAGCAGCCAGGACACTGGGCTGGATGGACCTTTGGTCTGACCCAGCCTGGCCCTTCATATGTTCTTACATTCATCCTGATGGTTTACTGCATATGGCTGTCTGCATTGTGTGTGGCTGTGTGTTGTGTGAGAATTGCAGGTGGCTGTATGTTCACTGAGTGCGCATTGCATGTTTGTTGTGTGTGCAATGTGCGTGACTGCATGTGCATTGTGTGTGGTTGTGTATTGTGTGTGCTTTATGTGTAGCTGCATGTGCATTGTGTGTTGTGTGTGCATTGCATGTGAGTTGTGTGTGCATTGCGTATGACTGCATGTCCGTTGCATGTGTGTGGCATGTCCACAGTCCCTGTCAGGCCTGGAGGGGGCCAGGTACATGCCACCCATCTCCTTGCTCCAGCACTGGGGTGTGGGGAGCCCCGCCTGGCGGCTTGGAAGCAGGAGGCCTCACGAGGTGCCGGGGTGGGCGAGGACACGAGGTGCCAGCTCCTGCTGCTCCGGGGGCGTTGGCTCAGAGCTCCCAGGGCTGGGAACAGCCGGAGCCTGGTGAGAGCCGCATGGGCCCCGGGCCCCGCTGCAGGGCCCCTCCGACTGCTGCCAGCTCTTCCTGGTGAGGAAGGTTGGGAGGGATGGGGCGATAAATATGAGGAAGGGGGGGGTCACCTCTCAAGCAGGAGGGAGGGGGCAGGACCTTTGCTCTACCCCATAGATACCTGCAAGAGCTGGGACCCTCCCCCCCCCCCCCGCATCACTGTGACCATGCAGCTGCCTGCCCCCTCTGCCCCACAGAAAGGGAGCCAGAGACCCCTGTCCCAGGGAACTGCCCTCCGCCCCCAGGGAATAGCCCCCACAGCTCCAAGGAGTTGGACCCCATCAGCCCCTGCCCCAGGGAACTACCCCCTGCTGGGCCCCGCCATGGGCTGCACGGCACAGCGCCCCCTGCTGGGCCCCCCGCCATGGGCTGCGCGGCACAGCGCCCCCTGCTGGGCCCCCCGCCATGGGCTGCACGGCACAGCGCCCCCTAGTGCTGCACGGGGCCCAGCAGTGACTTGGAGGGGCACCCCCTGAGGCCGCCCTCTCGGCAGTTCGAGCAGCTGGCCTTCCTGTGGATGGAGCGCCAGAAGTCGGGGGGCAACTACAGCCGGTACCGGGCGCAGACGGAGAAGCACGTGGTGCTGTGTGTGAGCGCCCTTAAGATCGACCTGCTCATGGACTTTCTCAACGAGTTCTACGCCCACCCCCGCCTGCAGGTGAGCGGGGGGGTGCCAGGCAGGGGGCTGGGGGGCTACAGTACTCACTATGTGCCCTGCCCCCCCTACCGACGGTGCCAGCTGCTCTGGGGGGGCGATGGGCAGTGGCCACTGACGCTCATGACTTCTCAGCTCTGCACAGGCTCGTCCCTGCCAGGGCTTGGGGGCAGGACAGGATTTGGGGGACAGTGTGGGGCTGGGGGGCAGGACAGGGTTTGGGGGGCAGCATGGAGCTGGGGGCAGGACAGGGTTTGGGGGGCAGCGTGGAGCTGGGGGCAAGACAGGGTTTGGGGGGCAGTGTGGGGCTGGGGGGCAGAACAGGGTTTGGGGGACAGCATGTGGCTTGCTGAGAGGACTGGGGTGCTGTTCAGGTTTGGGGGGGCGTATGTTCCCTCCCACACTCGCTACCCACCCCCCCGCCTGCTTCCCCCCTGCCTTCCGCCTCCCCCTGCCTGCACTTTCACTCCCTGTCAAGTCAGGAGCAATGCCCTCGATTATCAGAATGGGTGATTTGCATATTCATATATGCAAACGGGACGCCCCCACAGACTGCTGCACCTTGTCATGCATGGCCCTGTCCTGGCAGAGCCGATGTGGGCGGTTGGCACCGGATGCTGCCCCACCCATTTTATCTGCCTTGCGGCTGGGCTGGGGGGGGCACAGGGGGAGACATCTGACTAAATGCCCCTCCCCCCAAGAAAAACATGCTTTGGAAGCTCTCAGGGCCTGATCCTGGGTTCTCAGGGTGAATTGAACATAGCCACTGTTAGGGGAAACTGAGGCACAGGGCGTGCAGCCGGGACCAGCATTCTGCCCTCTGGAGGGCTTGAGGGGCCAGTGCCCTACTGGAGAAGAGGTTTTGGCCCATTGGTGGGGTGTTTCTGCAGCCCCACTGTAGGGCTGGCCCTTGCAGGCTCTAACCCGGGCCTGGGGCCCACGAAGCTCTAGACCCTACCCCGTACCACAGTGGGCAGAGCTGGCTGCCAGGGACATGAGACAGCACTGAGCCCTGATTCCAGCTGGGGAGGTGCAGGGGAACCAGCGGGGGGGCTGCCCAGGGTCCCTGAAGGGGATGCCCCCGCCCCGGTGGCTGCCTTGGCCCCATTCGGCAGGCAGGGGTGGGGTTCTGGGCAAGGAAGCCACATGGCATGGCCCCAGGGGCTGGCTGAGTCCGGGCCGTGTAGGGATATGGCCCCGGGGGCTGGCTGAGTCCGGGCCATGTAGATATATGGCCCCGGGGGCTGGCTGAGTCTGGGCCGTGTAGGGATATGGCCCCGGGGGCTGGCTGAGTCCGGGCTGTGTAGGTATATGGCTCAGGGGACTGGCCAGGCTGGGGGGTGATTGGCTGTACAGGGACAGAGGCTGGTGGGAGGGCTGGGCTAGGGGGCTGGCTGTGCTGGGGCAGAGGCTGGCGGGGGGGCTGGGCTAGGGGGATGGCCGTGCTGGGGCAGAGGCTGGTGGGGGGGCTGGGCTAGGGGGCTGGCTGTGCTGGGGCAGAGGCTGACGGGGGGGCTGGGCTAGGGGGCTGGCCGTGCTGGGGCAGAGGCTGGCGGGGGGGCTGGGCTAGGGGGCTGGCTGTGCTGGGGCAGAGGCTGGCGGGGGGGCTGGGTTAGGGGGTTGGCCGTGCTGGGGCAGAGGCTGGCGGGGGGGCTGGGCTAGGGGGCTGGCCGTGCTGGGGCAGAGGCTGGCGGGGGGGCTGGGCTAGGGGGCTGGCCGTGCTGGGGCAGAGGCTGGCAGGCGGGAGGGACACCCCGGAGGTCCGGCCATGCCCTGAGCCTGCCCCGCATCCCCTGGCAGGACTACTATGTGGTGATCCTGTGCCCCACGGAGATGGACCTGGCGGTGCGGCGGGTGCTGCAGATCCCGCTCTGGTCCCAGCGCGTCATCTTCCTGCAGGGCTCGGCCCTCAAGGACCAGGACCTCATGCGGGCCAAGTGAGTGGCAGCCGGGCAGGGCCGCCCGCCCCGGGGCTCCAGCGGGCAGAGGGACTCGGTGGGACAGGCCCGGGGACTGGAACATCTTGGCCGCTCGCTCGGACAGTTGGCAGGTGCACATGGGCGCACAGCAGTCAGAAAGCAGCCAGGGTGTTGGGAGTCATTAAGAAAGGGTTAAGACAGAGATCCTCTTATTGCCGCTCTACAAATCCATGGGACGCCCACAGCGTGCAGACGTGGTCGCCTCATCTCCAAAAAGATCTCTTGGCATTGGAAAAGGACAACAGAAATGATGAGGGATTTGGAACAGGTCCCATCTGAAGAGAGATTAAAAAGACTGGGACTTTCAGCTTAGAAAAGAGGAGACTAAGGGGGGATAGGACAGGGGTCTATAAAATCATGACTAGTGTGGAAAAAGTGAATAAGGAGAAGTTATTGACTTGTTCCCATAATATAAGAACTAGAGGTCACCAAATGAAATGAATAGGCAACAGATTTAAAACAAACAGAAGGAAGTTTTTCTTCATTCAGCGCACAGTCAACCTGTGGAACTCCTTGCTAGAGGATGTGGTGAAGACAAGGACTTTAACAGGGTTCAAAAAAGAGCTAGCTAGATTCATGGCAGTTAGGTCCATCAATGGCTCTTAGCCGGGATGGGCAGGGAGGGTGTCCCTAGCCTCTGTCTGTCTGGGAATGGGCGACAGGGGAGGGATTCCCTGTTGTGTTCACTCCCCCTGGGGCATCTGGCATTGGCCGCTGTAGGCAGACAGGACCCTGGCCAGGATGGACCGTTGGTCTGACCCAGTCTGGCCATTATTATGTTGCAGGGGCCTGGCCCACCATGTCGATGTGGGGTGAAAGAGGGGGGCAGGCCTTGTTGGGGGGGAGGGGCAAAGGGTCCCATCCCATCCTATCGCCAGCTGCTTTGCTCCCCCAGCTGGTCTGCTCTGCCCTGCTGGCGCCTGGTTTCCTGCTAACGGCCCCTGTCTCTTCTCCCCTGCCCCGGCGGAAGGATGGATGACGCGGAGGCCTGCTTCATCCTCAGCAACCGCTTCGAGGGGGACCGGAGCGCTGCGGTAGGTGCCACACCTCGAAAACTCCCCCTCCACCCCTGTCCCAAGCACACGCGCCAACGGAGGCTGCTAGGAAAGAGACAAATCCAGGAGCCCCAGACACAGTGGGTCTCCGTGCGCGGAGCAGACGGTGGGGCAGGGAGGGCTTGATCGATTGGGAACCGGGGCAACTTTGGGGAAAGGCGGGGCCTGTGCAGGAAGGTTGGGCTCCATGTAACCTGCAATGGAACCAGACGGCAGGTGTGACGGCGCGTCGGGGAGCCCCCCCGACCCTGCACCAGGGCCGGCTCGAGCCATTCCTGCGCCCCGAGCAGCAGGCGCACGGCGCATGCGTGGCCCCGCCCCCAGGCGTGCTGCGCCCCTTACAGCTGCAGTCGGGTGCGCGGCGCCCCTTACAGCTGCCATCAGATGCCCCCCATAGGTTGGCGCCCCGGGCAGCTGCCCGGCTAGCCCCCCCCCATTAATCTGGCCCTGCCCTGCACCCCCATCCGCAGCAAGATGTGACTCCGCCAGCCAGCAGAGTAAAAATGGGTTTATTGCTTCTCCAAGGTACAGCCCAGCGTAGGTTTGATGTAGGCACAGGATAGGCCGACAGCCCTAGTTCCCTTGGGGGGAAGGGTTCACAGGCCCCTGAACCCCCTATACTGGTCTTTAGTCTCCTTCCTCCATGCTTCCCCACACTCCGACTGCCCAGCTCCCAGGCCCTGCTCCCCAGCCAGGTGGCATCTCCGCCTCCCTTCCTTTGTCTCTCCCTCTGGGAAGAGCCTTGTTATCAGTCCAGGCTGGGCCTAGGTGTCTGGGCCAATGTACATGCGGGTGTCAGTGGGAATCACACAGCACAGTGCAGGGGGACACCGGGGTACAGAGCAGACAGCCCCCCCCCCCGCTACGTCACAGTGGGCACTTCTCATCGCAAAGGCCGTAGGGCAGTTTTTACACTGAGGGCTGGGGGAAAGCTGACGGGGCGGAGGAGACGCAGATCGGAGAGCGACATCCCCCAGGGAGGGTCTGTTCAAAGAGAGTCTCTGTGTCCTAGTGAAGAGGAGAGGGTGGAAGACAAAAATGTGGGTAGGATCAAGAAGTCCCATTCGGTCCCCGCAGACAGCTGAAAAGTGACCAGGTTTTGAAGTGCTGATACATGAAGGGTAGACGTCTGAGAAATACAGGGACTCCCATCGAGTGAGGATATTGATATACTAGGCACCGCGGACACTTGGTGGAACGAGGCCAATCAATGGGACACCGTCATCCCAGGGTACAAAATCTATCGGAAGGACAGAACAGGTCGTGCTGGTGGGGGAGGGGCGCTGTACGTGAAAGAAGATGTAGAAGCAAAGGAAGTAAAAATCTTAAACGAGCCAAAATGTCCCATAGAATCTCTGTGGGGAGTAATTCCATGCTCTGATAATAAGAATATCGCAGTAGGGATTGATTATCGACCACCTGATCAGGACAGTGCTAGTGACTATGAAATGCTAAGGGAGATTAGAGAGGCTATTGAAATAAAAAACACAATAATAGTGGGGGATTTCAACTAGCCCTGTATTGACCGGGGACACGTCACCTCAGGCTGGGATGCAGAGAGAAAATTTCTTGACACCTTAACTGACTGCTTCTTGGAGCAGCTGGTTCTGGAACCCACAAGGGGAGAGGCTGTTCTTGATTTAGTCCTAAGTGGAGCGCAGGGTCTGGTCCACGGGGTAAATATAACTGGACCCTTTGGCAATAGTGACCACAATATCATTATATTTAACATCCCCGTGGTGGGAAAACACCTCAGCAGCCCAGCACTGTGGCGTTTCATTTCCAAAAGGGGAACTACACACAAATGAGGCAGTTTGTTAAACAGAAATTAAAAGGCACAGTGACAAAAGTAAAATCCCTGCAAGCTGCACGGACACTTTTCAAAGACACCATCATAGAGGCCCAGCTTAAATGTATTCCCCAAATTAAAAAATGCAGCAAGAGAACCAAAACATGCCACCCTGGCTTGACAAGCAAGTCAGAGAAGCAGTAACAGATAAAAAGACACAGTTTAAAAAGTGGACGTTTCCCTTGTGAGGAAAATAGAAAGGAGCATAAACTCTGTCAAACGAAGAATAAAAATATAATTAGGAAGGCAGAAAAGGAATTTGAAGAACAGTGAGCCAAAGACACAAAATCTTAATAGCAAATTACGTTAGGTACCTCAGAAGTAGGAAGCCGGCTAAACAACCAGGGACGTCTCTGGACAATCGAGATGCTGAAGGAGCGTTCAAAGACGATAAGGTCATTGCAGAATGAATCCTTTGCATCGGTCTCCATGGCTGAGGACGTGAGGGAGATTCCCACACCTGAGCCGTTCTTTGTAGGTGACAAATCTGAGGACTCGTCCCAGATTGAGGTGTCATTAGAGGAGGTTTTGGAACAAATTGATAAACTGAACAGTAACAAGTCACTGGGGCCAGACGGCGTTCACCCAAGAGTTCTGAAAGAACTCAAATGGGAAATTGCAGAACTACTAACTGTGGTTTGTTACCTATCCTTTGTCAGCTTCTGTACCCAATGACTGGGCGATAGCTAATGTGAAGCCAGTTTGTAAAAAGGGCTCTAAAGGTGATCGTGGCGATTAGAGACCAGTAAGTCTAACGTCAGTACAGTAATTCCTCATTTAACACTATCGATATGTTTCAGAAAATGATCGTGTTAAGTGAAAACGTATTATGCAGGGTCAATTTTCCCATTGAAAATAATGGAAAAGGTGGGGGGTTGCGTTTCAAGCGGTGGTGTCTGTTGGGACTGGGACATAAGGTTGGGGGAGAAAGGGGACTGGGTTACAGCAGGGAGGGGAAATGTTTGGTTCTGGGGAAGGGAAGGGGAGGGGGCTTGGGTTGGGAGTATGCCCCTATGATGGGTCTGCCGGGACCCGCACTGCGTCCGTTGAGGGGGTGTCGCTGGGGAATGGCGCGGCGAGCAGCGAACCCTCCACCGCTTTGCAGGGAGGCAGGGGGAAGCCCCGCGCAGCCGCCGGCAGTGGGCCAGCTGGGGAAATCATGTTATTATGGGGATGGTTGTGTCATTCAAAAAACGTTCCCTAAAAAAAAAATCGTGCTATTGTAAAAACGTGTTAAGCGGGCACATATTAAACAAGGAATTACTGTACCAGGAAAGTTGGTTGAAACTCTAGTAAAGACCAGAACTGTCAGACACAGAGATGAACTTCATTAATTGGGGAAAAGTCAACATGGTTTCTGTAAAGGGAAATCTCGCTCATCTGCTAGAGTTCTTTGAGGGGGTCAACACACATGTGGACGGGGGGATCCAGTGCAGACAGTGTGCTTAGATTTCCAGAAAGCCTTGGACAAGGTCCCTCACCAAAGGCTCTTAAGCAAAGTGAGTTGCCATGGGGTAGGAGGGAAGGGCCTCTCCTGAGCTGGTAACTGGTTAAAGGACAGGAAGCAAAGGGCAGGACTAAAGGGTCAGTGCTCAGAGTGGAGAGAGGTGACTAGTGGGGTCCCCGGGGGCCGTGCTGGGCCAGTCCCAGCCAACATGTCCCTCACTGAGCTGGAGAAGGGGCGCAGAGCGAGGTGGCAAACTGGGCAGATGTTACCAAAGTGCTCAGGAGAGCTCAGCCCCAGGCAGCCTGGCCAGGGTCTCGAGAGGCGCTCGCAGAGCTAGGGGACTGGGCAGCCAGGCGGCAGGTGCGGTTTAACGTTGATAAACGCTCAGTGGTGCCTATTGGAACCCAGAGTCCCCACAATGGGTATAGCATGGCCGGGACGAACCGGCCGGTCCCACCTGAAAGAGATCTCGGCGCAGCTGTGGGGAGCCCTCCGAACACCCCCTCCGCGGGCCGCGCCCGCCACAAAGCCACAGGACCTCGGGACTCGCTAGGAAGGGGCTGGAGAGTAAGACGGAGAATCGCTCGTGGGTGCTGTACAAATCCATGGGACGCCCCCAGCTGGAATCCTGGGGGCAGATGTGGCACTTCATGTCAGAAGAGATCCAGTGGCACTGGAAAAGGGGCAGAGAGGCCAAGAGAAATGAATTCAAGTCTGGAGCAGCTTCTGTGTGAGGAGAGAGGAATCAGCCTGGAGAAGAGGAGACTGGGAGGGATTTGGTAGAGGTCTGTAGCATCGTGGCTGGTGTAGAACAAGTGAATAAATAAGAGTTATTTATTTCTTCCCATGATACAAAAACTAGAGTCATAACATGAAATGAGTAGGTAGCAGGATTAACACAAACACAAGGCAGGATTTCTTCATACACCACACAGCCAACCTGTGGAACTCCTTGCCAGAGGATGCTGTGAAGGCCAGGACTTTAACAGGGTTCAGAAAAGAACTAGATACCTTCGTGGAGGGTAGGTTCATCAGTGGCTATTTGCCACGCTGGGCGGGGCTGGTATCCCTGGCCTCTGTGTGTCAGAGGCTGGGAATGGGCGACAGGGGAGGGATCCCTGGATGATCCCCTGTTCTGTTCACTCCCTCTGGGGCACCTGGCGCTGGCCGCTGTGGGCACCAGGACACTGGGCTGGCTGGGCCTTTGGTCTGACCCCGCCTGTCTGCTCGGATGTTCTATGGGTTACAGACGGTACCAGGGGGATTTATTACGTGGCAGCACCCAGACCCTCGCCTGAGATCTGGCACCATCATGCCAGGTGCTGCGCAGCCCCTGACTGAGCTCGGGGGCTGTTGTGCTGGGATAGGCTGGCTCCTGGGACGTGCGCTGCAGGGGCCGGGTCGTACGATTCTCCCCCCTGCAGGGCCGAGACACCGGGTGCCGTGGGTTGCTGAGTCCCTGCGGGGCTGTTGGGGTCTCTGCACAGCACACTGCCCCGAGGGGCGCGTGGGGGGGAGGGGGACCTGGCCTGGCTGTGACGCTCTTGCCTGTCTCCCTCCCCAGGATCATCAGACCATCCTGAGGGCCTGGGCGGTCAAGGACTTTGCCCCCAACTGCCCCCTGTACGTGCAGATCCTGAAACCCGAGAACAAGTTCCACGTCAAGTTCGCAGGTGAGGTGCCTGCCAGCCACGTCCCTCCTGCCCGCCGGGCCTCCTCTTGCCCCCCCCAGCCAGGCCCCCTCTTTGCCCCCACCCACCCCTGCTGGGCCCCCTCTTCCCCCTGCCCTGCATCTGCCTCCACTCTGCCCGAGTGCCCCCTCCTGACCCCACCCCTGTGCTCCCGCTCTAGCTCCAGCACCTCCCCCCACTGCTATGGCCCTGCTTCTGCTGCACCCCTGCTCCCACCATCAGGGCTCCCACCCCCCAACCAGTGGGCCTGGGGGGTGATCCAGTGGGAGACAATTGGGGAAGGGAGGGCAAGCGATAGGGTGTGGGGACGGGTGAGTGGATGGGTGGACAGGTGGAAGGATGGACGGGTAGATGGATGGACGGATGGACAGGTGGATGGATAGACGGAAGGACGGACGGGTAGATAGATGGCTGGCTGGATGGAGAGGTGGATGGACGGACGGATGGACGGCCAGGTAGATGGATGGATGGACAGGTGGATAGACGGACGGACGGACAGATGGATGGATAGATGGCGGTAGGCAGTGGCACGAATGGCTGGCTGGCCAGACAGAGGGTTAGGTGCCGGGATGGATAAATGGGGGGGGCTGGAGAGGTCTGCGGGAGGGGCTGGGTGGGCGCAGGAGGCGGGACGCTGCCAAGAGCAGGCTGGCAGCCGAGTGGCAGCCGAGGAAGGGAGCTAGCCTTGGGGGGAGCTGCCCAGCCCCTCTGGGGCTGCCCTGGCCCCGCTCCTGGCCCAGGTGCGTCTCCTCTCTCCAGAGCACGTGGTCTGCGAAGAGGAGTTCAAGTTCGCCATGCTGGCCCTGAACTGCGTGTGCCCGGCCACCTCCACCCTCGTCACACTGCTGGTCCACACCTCGCGCGGGCAGTGAGTGGCTGGGCCCTGCCCGCGAGCACAGGGGGCCGGGCTGGTTGCCGGGGGCGGTTATGGGGGGCGGTGGGGAGGAAATGTCATAGGGGATTGGGGGGGGCAGGAGGTAGAACCAGGGTGGGGAGACTCGCCCAGCTGCCCCTGCCTGCGGGCACAGGGGGCCGGGCTGGTTGCCGGGGGCGGTTATGGGGGGGATGGGGAGGAAATGTCATGGGGCATTTGAGGGGGGCAGGAGGTGGAACCAGGGTGGGGAGACTCGCCCAGCTGCCCCTGCCTGCGGGCACAGGGGGCCGGGCTGGTTGCCGGGGGCGGTTATGGGGGGGATGGGGAGGAAATGTCATGGGGCATTTGAGGGGGGCAGGAGGTGGAACCAGGGTGGGGAGACTCGCCCAGCTGCCCCTGCCTGCGGGCACAGGGGGCCGGGCTGGTTGCTGGGGGGGCAGGGCTGGGGTCGGTTCTCACGTGGCCCTTGGTGCTTTTGGACAGAGCCGCTCCCGTGGAGCCCTTCCGGCAGCAGCCAGGCCCCTGGCAGCCCCTGTGCAGGTACGTCAGGGCGGGGGGAGGGTTGCAGGGCGGGTGCGCTCCCTGGGGGGGCGGGGGGCGGGGGGGGTCGCGGGCCGGGTGTGCTCCCGAGGGGGCGGGCGGGCGGGCGGTGGCAGGGTCGCGGGCCGGGTGTGCTCACGTGGGGGCGGGCGGGGCGGGGGGGGGGTTCGCGGGCCGGGTGTGCTCCCGAGGGGGCGGGTGGCGGGGGGGGTCGCAGGCCGGATGTGCTCCCGTGGGGGGCGGGCTGTGGGGGGGGGGGGGGTCGCGGGCCGGGTGCGCTCCCGTGGGGGCGGGCGGCGGGGGGGGGTCGCGGGCCTGGTGTGCTCCCGAGGGGGCGGGCGGCGGGGGGGGGGTCGCGGGCCGGGTGTGCTCCCGAGGGGGCGGGCGGCGGGGGCAGGGTCGCGGGCCGGGTGTGCTCCCGAGGGGGCGGGCGGCGGGGGGGGGTTGCAGGCCGGGTGTGCTCCCAGGGGGGGCGGGCGGCGGGGGGGGTCGCGGGCCGGGTGTGCTCCCGTGGGGGCGGGCGGGGGGGGGGGGTCGCGGGCCGGGTGTGCTCCCGAGGGGGCGGGCGGCGGGGGGGGGGTCGCGGGCCGGGTGTGCTCCCGAGGGGGCGGGCGGCGGGGGGGGGGTCGCGGGCCGGGTGTGCTCCGGGGGGCGGGCGGCGGGGGGGGGTCGCGGGCCGGGTGTGCTCCCGAGGGGGCGGGCGGCGGGGGAGGGTCGCGGGCCGGGTGTGCTCCGCGGGGGCGGGCGGCGGGGGGGGTGCGGGCCGGGTGTGCTGCCGCGGGGGGGGGCGGCGGGGGGGGGTCGCGGGCCGGGTGTGCTCCGGGGGGCGGGCGGCGGGGGGGGGGGGTCGCGGGCCGGGTGTGCTCTCGCGGGGGCGGGCGGCGGGGGGGGGGTCGCGGGCCGGGTGTGCTCCCGAGGGGGCGGGCGGCGGGGGGGGGGGGGTCGCAGGCCGGGTGTGCTCTCGCGGGGGCGGGCGGCGGCGGGGGTTGCTCTCGTGGGGGCCGGTGCGCGGAGCACGGCCCCCCCGTGATGCACACGGGCGGGCTCTCCCCCAGGGCCGGCCCCGCCTCGCCGGAGCAGTGGCAGCAGACGTACAGCCGCTGCTCGGCCAGCGAGGTCCATCACGTCCGGCTGGGCGACAGCAAGTTCCTGGGCCAGTACGAGGGCAAGAGTTTCACCTACGCCTCCTTCCACGCCCACAAGAAGTGAGCAGGGCCGGGGGGCGGCGCCTCATGCCACGCGTGTCCCCTCCACGTGCACGGCGTGCTCTCACACTGCTGCATACCCTGGCACGTGCGTACATGCGGGCAGGCTCGTGCACATGTTCACACACATGCTCGCGCACATCCTTTCGCACCTTGGCGCGCACACTCATGTTTGCAGCCCCCCGCTTGCCTGCCCTTGCACGTGCACAGATGCACTCACGAGCACAGAGCACACTCACGCCCAGCCGGGCCTGCAGGCCGTTGCAGTCCCTCGTGCTCTGAGCAGGCTTGTGCACTCGCCTCCTTCCACCGGCCCCCGGGGCCGAGCCCACTGAGCCCTGCTCCTCGGCTGCCCCGGCAGGTACGGGCTGTGCCTGATCGGCGTGTGCCGGGAGGACAAGAACATCCTGCTGAACCCGGGGCCCTGCCACATCCTGGCCTCCTCCGACACCTGCTTCTACATCAACATCTCCAAGGAGGAGAACTCGGCCTTCGTCCTGCGCCAGCAGGAGCAGCGGCGCCAGCGCCGGCTGCCCACCACAGCCTACCACGGCCTGACACGCCTGCCCATGCACAGCATCATCGCCAGCATGGGTGAGCCCCCCCAGCCCCTGGAGCGCGTGGGCCGCCGCCCAGGAGAGATTCACGTGGCTCTCACAGCCGGCAGCCTGTTTCTGTTGGTGGTGCACATCTGCACATGCCTCGGTGCACGGCACAAAATGTATTCCACGCATGGGTGGCAAAAATTAGAGGGAACACGGGTGAGCTCCTACATTGGCCCCTGCCTCCCCACCCATCACCCTGCCCCAGCCAATCAGGTCAGGGCTCTGGCCCCCAACCAGCCCTTCAGACCTCTCCAGCCAATCACCACCTAGCCCTTCCCCCAGCCGCAGCCAATCAGCACTCAGCACCAAACCCCACACTTGTCCACTGATCCCCCACTGCTTTGTCAGGTCTAAGCCAATCACTGCTCAGGCAATCCCAGAGTCCCCCACCAATGCCCAGCCAGCCCATTACACCTCCTCAGCCAATCATCTTTGAGCATGGGGCCTGCCAAACTCCCACCAATTGCCAGCTGGCTTGTCACATTACCCTAGCCAATCACCATCCAGCACTGGGCCCGCCCCTCCCTTATCTATCCCCAGCTGCCCTGTCACACCTCCCCAGCCAATCCCCACCCAATAAGAAGCCACCACTTCCCTGGCCAATCCCCAGCCAGCCCTTCACGCCTTCTCAGCCAATCATCCCTCAGCATGGGGCCCACCAATCTCCAGCCAATCCCCATCCTGCAAGAGCCCACCACTTCCCCAGCCAATCCCCAGCCAGCCCTTCGCCCTCCAGCCAATCCCCATCCTGCAAGAGCCCACCACTTCCCCAGCCAATCCCCAGCCAGCCCTTCGCCCTCCAGCCAATCCCCACCCAGCATGTGCCCAGCTGATGGTGGTGCAGCGCATGGAAGGAGTTTGCTGGGGCTCAGCCTGCCTCTCCTGGGGACGTGGTGCCAAATCGCCCCAGCTGCCCCATGCGGGCAGGGGGAGGCATGCGGGGGCAGCTGGGCTCAGGGTGCTGCCCCTTGAGGGGGTCCTGACCCTGCCCCCGGCCGTGCAGGGACGGTGGCCATGGACCTGCCGGAGTCCGGCAGCAGCCCGGACAGCGCGGACGGGATCACGCTGGGCCTGCCGGCCGACTCCGAGAGGCACCACAGCATCGCCCCCGTGCTGGAGGTCGCAGACGCCCTCCGCAGCCCCACCTTCGAGCTCCTGAGCGACCAGTCGGAGGACGAGACCGGGCACTCCGACGACGACGCGGCCACCTCTGGCGCGTAAGGGCCTGCCCCCCCGCCTGCTGGGGCCCTGTTTGACAGGGCTGAGCTGGGGGGCTCCGCCGACAAGCCCCGTCCCCGGAGAAGCCATGGGCAGGGAGGGAGGCAGGGACCAGGGTTCCCTGGAAGCTGCGTGCGTGGGCAGCCGCCCAGGGGAGACTCACCCGCCACCCAGCCGCTTAGCAGAGCTCTCACAGGTGGCAGGTGTGTTCTATTGGTGGTGCACATCTGCACATGCCTTGGCGCACAACACAAAATGTATTCCGCACATGGATGGCAAAAATTAGAGGGAACAGTGGCAGGGACTGGCCCATGCCGTGCTGCTCAAGGGTTAAGCACAGGCGGCTCTTGCCCCTCCTGCCCGCTCTGGGCTCTGCCCCCCAGCTGGAGAGGGGGTTATGCCCATGCTGCCCCCCTCCCCGCCGCACTCTGCAGTGCCCCCTGCTGGGCCCTGACAGGAAGTGTTTATAGTGGAGGGGAGGGTGGCTTTGCCGGGATCCGGGGCTGCGATCCCCCGCAGCATGGGGGCCCTCGGGGGTTACCAGTGACAGCCTGGGCGTGGGGTGCACCAGGTGCACCCTGCCCTGCAACTAACCCCGCTGAACGCAGCTGTCCTCTGCCTGCTCCAATGTGCCCAGCTGGCGCTTTGGGGCATCCGGGATGGGGGGTTGTCCTGGGCTCCATGGCCCTATGAGGAGCAAGGCCTCGCACTGGGTGCCAGCCTCCCCCTCCCCCTGCTCCCAGCTCCTCCCCACTCTCTCTTGCTCTTCCAGCTGGGTGAAGGGTTACCCCCCCAACTCACCCTACATCGGCAGCTCCCCCACCCTCTGCCACCTGGTCCGGGAGAAGATCCCCTTCTGCTGCCTGCGCCTGGACAAGGTACCGCCAGGGCTGGGCCCTGACCGGGGTCCCTGGGACCATCCCAGGGGCCCCTGCCCAGCCCTGGGACCCCTGGGGCCAGCGCAGGGACACTGGCCGGTGCCCCTGGGAGGCTGCAGGTGGGGGGCTGGGCGCAGGCCTGACCATGGGGGCAGGTGCTACCTGTGGCCTGTCTGGGGCACAAGTGGGCAATGGATGCTGCCCCCCCCCCAGATCTCTAGGCCCAGGAAGGAAGAGGCAGGGAGTGACTCCCCACAGTGGGTCCCAGCTGGGGGAGCAGTGGGTTTAACCCCCGCAGTGCTGGCCCTGCCCGGGGAGTCACGGGGGCCGGGCACTGGCACACAAGGGGGCTCATGCCCCTGGGAACCCGCTTGCCCCCCCAGAGCTGCCCCCACTGCCCCTACGAGGACGCCCGCGCCTACCGCTTCCAGAACAAGCTGCTCATCCTCTCGGCCGAGAGAGCCGGCAACGGGCTGTACAACTTTGTCGTGCCACTGCGGGCGTACTACCGGCCCCGCCAGGAGCTCAGCCCCCTCGTGCTGCTCCTGGAGACCGCGTGAGCGACCCCCCGGCCACGGGGTCCCGGGCTGGGCTGGGGCAGGGCTGTCAGGGATCGGCAGGGGTGCTGGGCTCACATGGGTGGGCATGGGGGGGCGGGGGCAGTGGGGCAGTGTAGAGTCTGTGGGTCGTGGGTGTGTGGGGTGGGGGCAGTGGGGCAGGGTAGAGGCTGTGGGGCGTGGGCATGCGGAGTGGAGGCAGTGGGGCAATGTACAGTCTGTGGGTCGTGGGTGTGTGGGGTGGGGGCAGTGGGGCAGGCTAGAGGCTGTGGGGCGTGGGCATGTGGGGTGGGAGCATGCGGGGTGGGGGCAGTGGGGCAGTGTAGAGTCTGTGGGTCGTGGGTGTGTGGGGTGGGGGCAGTGGGGCAGGCTAGAGGGGCGTGGGCTGTGTAGAGGCTGTGGGGCGTGGGCGTGTGGGGTGGGGGCAGTGGGGCAGGGTAGAGGCTCTGGGGCGTGGGCATGCGGGGTGGGGGCAGTGGGGCAGTGTAGAGTCTGTGGGTCGTGGGCGTGTGGGGTGGGGGCAGTGGGGCAGGCTAGAGGCTGTGGGGCGTGGGCATAGGGGACAGAAGATGGGGGATCGGGGGGGTGGGGCTGAACACTGGGAGCGGGGATCTGAGCCCCCCTCCCCAGGCAGTGCCGCTTGGGGCTGCCTTTCCACTCTCCCCCCTTTCCTTGCAGGCCCGAGACCCATTTCCTGGAGGCCATCTCCTGGTTCCCCCTGGTCTATTACATGGTGGGCTCCATCGATAAGTGAGTCGGTGCCGCGCGGGGGGCTTATGTCCATGGCCCCGAGGGGGCACCAAGCAGCGGGAGCCGGGCCTGGGGCTGAAGGCAGAGACCTCGACCTGCCCAGCCCCCGGGGAACCCGCCGGCCCAGTGCCAGCCAGCAAGGGGCTGCAGGGGCTCCCGGGGCTGGGGCTGCAGGGGGGTGGCCTTGGAGGCCCCCAGCCGTGGGAGCGGGGGGCACAGGATTTGCCGGGGGGGCCAGGTGGGGCAGCAGGGGCATGGGCCTGGCGTAACCGTGACCCGCTGGCCCCCAGCCTGGACGACTTGCTGCGCTGCGGGGTGTCCTTCGCCGCCAGCGTGGTGGTGGTGGACAAGGAGAGCTCCATCGCCGAGGAGGACTACATGGCCGACGCCAAAACCATCGTCAACGTGCAGACGCTCTTCCGGTACGGGGGCGGGGCCAGGGCTCCTGGGGGCAGTGGGGCCCAGTGGTTGGAGCTGGGCTGGGCTCCGAGCCGTCTGACCTGTCTTTGCGCCCGGGCAGGCTGTTCCCAGGCCTCAACATCATCACGGAGCTGACGCACCCGGCCAACATGCGCTTCATGCAGTTCAAGGCCAAGGATCGCTACGCCCTGGCGCTGTCTAAGCTGGAGAAGGTAAGAGCTGGGCTGGCTGTGCCCTGCCCGCTGCGCCCCACCCCCACTGCGCCCTGCCCGCATCCCACCCCGCCCCCGCTGTGCCCCACTGCGCCCTGCCCCCGCTGCACCCCACACCTCACCCCCATCCCGCCCCGCCCTGCTGCGCCCTGCCCCTGCTGCGCCCTGCCCCATTGCACCCTGCCCCTGCTGCGCCCCACCCCCACTGCACCCTGCCCGCATCCCACCCCGTCTGCATCCACCCCCGCCCCTGCTGCGCCCCGCCCCATTGCACCCTGCCCCGCTGCGCCCCACCCCCATTGCACCCTGCCCGCATCCCACCCTGCCTGCATCCGCCCCCGCCCCTGCTGTGCCCTGCCCCCGCTGCACCCCACACCTCACCCCCATCCCGCCCCACCCTGCTGCGCCCTGCCCTGCTGCGCCCCACCCCATTGCACCCTGCCCCTGCTGCGCCCCGCCCCTGCTGCGCCTCACCCCCACTGCGCCCTGCCCGCATCCCACCCCGCCTGCATCCACCCCCGCCCCTGCTGCGCCCCGCCCCATTGCACCCTGCCCCTGCTGCGCCCCACCCCCATTGCACCCTGCCCGCATCCCACCCTGCCTGCATCCGCCCCCGCCCCTCCTGTGCCCTGCCCCTGCTGCACCCCACACCTCACCCCCATCCCGCCCCACCCTGCTGCGCCCCACCCCATTGCACCCTGCCCCTGCTGCGCCCCGCCCCTGCTGCGCCCCACCCCCACTGCGCCCTGCCCGCATCCCACCCCGCCTGCATCCCCTCCGCCCCTGCTGTGCCCTGCCCACGCTGCACCCCACACCTCACCCCCATCCCGCCCCACCCTGCTGCGCCCCGCCCCATTGCACCCTGCCCCTGCTGCACCCCACTCCCACTGCACCCTGCCCGCATCCCACCCCGCCTGCATCCCCCCCGCCCCTGCTGTGCCCTGCCCCCGCTGCACCCCACACCTCACCCCCATCCCACCCCACCCTGCTGCGCCCCACTGCGCCCTGCCCGCATCCCCCCCCGCCTGTATCCCCCCCCCACCCCTGCTGTGCCTTGCTCCTGCTGCACCCCACCCCCCACCCCACCTCGCTGCGCCTTGCCCCCACCCTGCCCCACCCCGTCTGCCCCCCGCTGATGCACTCTGTCCCTGCAGAAGGAGCGGGAGAAGGGCTCCAACCTAGTGTTCATGTTCCGCCTGCCCTTCGCTGCGGGGAAGGTGTTCAGCGTCAGCATGCTGGACACGCTGCTCTACCAGGTACCAGGGACCCGTCCACCCCCGGGGTCCTCCCCTCCCTGCCCGGCAGCTGCCCTGGGGATACCCCATTGCCTGTGCCCGAAACCCCCAGCCACCTCCTCCTCCTGGCAGCCCCCCACTCCAGAAAAACCGCACTCCCACACGGCCATCCATCCCATATACCTCTGCTCCCAGACAGCCGTCCATCCTGGATACCCCGCTCCTGGACAGCCATCCGCCCCGGATACCCCTGCTCCCGGACAGCTGTCCGCCCTGGATACCCTCACTCCTGGCCCCCCAGACCTGGGACGTGCTGGTCTGCCCCCACGCCCACTGGGACATGCCAGCCTGCAGCCCTGGCAGGGGCAGCCCAGAGCCCGCGAAGTGGGGTAGGAGGCAGGCTGGCCACCCGGAGCTGCCCTTGGAGATCCACCCCCTCCCTTTCCTGGACAGTGGGGGGGCCTGGGGGGGGCCCGGACAGCCCCCGTTGACCCTCCCCCTGCCCTGCAGTCCTTCGTGAAGGGCTATATGATCTCCATCACCCGCCTGCTCCTGGGGCTCGACTCCACGCCAGGCTCCGGCTTCCTGTGTGCGGTGAGTACCTGGGTGGGCACCTGCCCCTCACCCCGGCATCTGGGCAGGTGTGTCTGCCTCCCTCTGCCCACCTCTCACTCTTCCTGTGCCCCCCTGCTCTACACAGCCAGCCGGGCATCCCCGCACACAGCTCGCTGTCTGTCTGTCCATCCCCGCACACAGCTCGCTGTCCGTCTGTCCATCCCCGCACACAGCTCGCTGTCCGTCTGTCTGTCTGTCCCTGCCCACAACTGGCTGTTCGTCCCTGTACCACTCACTGTCCATCCCCGCACACAGCTTGCCGTCCGTCTGTCCATCCCTGCACACAGCCCTCCTTCGCTCCATCCAAGGGTTGATACTTTCCTTTCTGTTTAGGTGGGAACTAGAAGACTTACCTGGCTTTGCCCAGGTCTGGGGCCAGCCTGGGCGGAGGGGGCTGCGAGAAAACCCTTCTCTCGAAATAACCCTTATTCCTCATACCAAGAGGCTTACCAGTTATTTCGAGAGAATGGTTTTCTCTCAAAATAATCGCGTCTTAACAGCATCTGTTATTTCGAAATAGCACCATAACGCGAATATGCAAATGAAGCACGGGATATTTAAATCCCGGCTTCATTTGCAATTTCGAATGTCTTCATTTGCATCCTTCTCTCGAAAGAGGGTGCAAGTGCAGACATACCCTCCCATTGCCCTGCCCCAACCGCGCCCGGGCCTGGCTTTCACTTAGGAGGAGAGGAAGCTGCACCCCAAATGTGGTGCTCCCAGCTCTAACCGCTTCGGAGTTCTTGAGCGGACGGACGGACTCTGTAGACCACAGTCGATTGGCTCGTGGGCCTGAGGGCTCCTGTCAGCTCAGTGCTGCCGTGTGCCGAAAACGAGGGTTTTCAAGTGCCTCAGTAGCCGCTGTCATGGGAAAAGCCCCTCCCCCATCTGAAATGCCCCCAATTCATCCCCACAGACACCCTCTGTATGACGGTCCCCTCACACCACCCTCCCTCTGTCCGTCCGTCCACACACAGCCCTCTCTCTGTCCATCTGTCTGTCCCCACGCACAGCCTCTGTCCGTCAGCCCCCATACAGCCCACCGTCTGTCTGTCCCCAAGCACAGCCCTGTGTCTGTCCATCCGTCTCCACACACAGCCCTCCATCTGTCCATCCCCACGCAGAGCTCTCTGTCTATCTGTCCATCCCCACGCACACACCCCATCTGTCCGTCCCCACGCACATCCCTCCATCTGGCTGTCCATCCATCTCCACACACAGCCCTCCGTCTGTCCATCCCCACGCAGAGCTCTCTGTCTGTCTGTCCGTCCCCGTGCACATCCCTCCATCTGTCTGTCCATCCCCACACACAGCCCTCTGCCTCCCCCCAATCTTCTGCGTGAGTCTCTCGCTCCTCACCCTCCTGCAGGTGCCTGGGGGGTGTTGGTGCTGCTCTGGGGGAAGGGGACAGGAACTCGAGGGGTGGGGGTGCCTCTCCCCCACAGGGTGACCCCATCTGTCCCCCACGCAGCTGAAGGTGACGGAGGATGACCTGTGGATCCGCTCCTACGGGCGCCTCTACCAGAAACTCTGTTCCAGCACGGGCGACATCCCCATCGGCATCTATCGCACCGAGAGCCAGTCCGCCCCCGCAGCCGAGGTGCCCCCCGGGGAGCGCCCCCCCCAAGAGCATGTTCATCCTCCACCCCTAGGGAGCAGCCCCCCCAGGAGCATGTTTACCCCCCCCGGGAACAGCCCCCCCCAAGAGCATGTTCATCCCCCACCCCCAGAGAGCAGCCCCCCCCCGGAGCATGTTCACCCCCAGGGAGTGGCCTCCACCAAGAGAGCATGTTCACCTCCCGCCCCCAGGGAGCAGCCCCCCCCCGTAGGAGCATGTTAACCCCCCCTGGGAACAGCCCCCCCCCAGGAGCATGTTAAGCCCCCCACCCCCAGGGAGCGGCCCCCCCCCAAGAGAGCATGTTCACCCCCCACCCCCAGGGAGCAGCCCCCCCGCAGGAGCATGTTCACCCCCCACCCCCAGGGAGCAGGGCCCCCCATCTGCTGGAGCCTTCTACCTGCAGGGACCAGAACCGGTCCCGATCCACCCTGCCCCCCCACCTCAGGGGCAGGGCCCCTCCAGTCTATGATCATCCCCAGCGCGGGTGTGGGGGCTCCCCGGCCCCCCGTCTCCAGCACCGCAGGGCCCCCCCGTACTAACTCTGCCTGGGCCGCCCCAGCCGCAGGTCTCTGCCAGTGGGGAGGAATGCGAGGACCCACGGGAGCCACACGACACCCTCGCCTGCCATCTCGGGCACCGCGACTCCATGTCCAGCGACCAGGCCGAGCACCCACTGCTGCGCCGAAAGAGCATGCAGTGGGCGCGGCGGCTGAGCCGCAAGGGCGGGCGGCTGCCCAGCAAGACGGCCGCCGAGCGCATCAGCCAGCAGCGCCTGACGCTGTCCCGGCGCTCGGAGCACCAGGAGCTCAGCGCCCTGGTCAAAACCCGCATGAAGCACCTGGGCCTCTCCGCCGCCGGATACAGTATGGAGGGCAGCTGGGCCGGGGGGGGCAGGCTTCGGGCTGCGCGGGGGGGGACAGTGGGCAAGAGGACAGGGGGCTGAGCTGAGGGGGGGGGACAGGTGGACTGGTCCCAGGGGGTTGAACTAGGGGGAGGATCCAGAGCAGGCTGGGCCGGGGGGCTAAGCCAGGGGCGGGGGGGGCAGCCAGGCTGGGCTGAGGGCCTGCGCTTGGGGGGCAGGTGTCCCAGACTAGCTGGGCCCCAGGGTCCGAGTGGGGTTGGGGCAGTTTGGGGGGGGAGGTGGGTGTCTCACCCCCCTCTCCCCGTTACAGTGGAGGTGATGGATCACGGCAACACGCTGTCCTACATCCTGCTGAACCCCTCGCCTGCCACGCGGCTGGAGCTCAACGACGTGGTGTGAGTAGAGCCCGGTGCCCGGGGCGCCATGTCGGGGGGGCAGTCCCACCCTTTGGGGGGGCTGCCTGGCTCTGGGCCCCGCAACAGCTGCTTCCTCTCCCCCAGGTATCTCATCCGGCCCGACCCCCTCACCCTGGTCTCCCCCGGCAGCCCCGGCCGCAAGGCCAGCGTCAGCTGTGCCGAGGACCTGAAGGACAGCACCCGCCTGTGACCCCGACCGGGAGCCGTGCCAGCACTGTGACCCCTGCGCCCCCGCTCCGCAACGCACTGCCAGCCCCGCGACCTGGGCACCCGCGGGCGCCACCCTGCTCCGCCCAACTCCCTCCTGCCCAGAGGGGACTGGCACCGGGGGGCCTCTGTGGGGCTAGTGCATTCCCGTATCTCCAGCCACTCAGCACGAGGGCCGTGCGCCCACCCTGCCGCCTGATTGGCCAGTGTGCAGTGCCCCTGCTGCCCCCCCCCCCCAGCTAGAGCCCCCCAGGGGAGTCGGACTGGCCCGTGCCCACTGCCCAAAGCTTCCTGGCACTGGGGCTGGCTGAGACGGGCCCTGCGGTAGCTGGGACGCCAAGGCCGTTCGGGCATTTCTCTCCCAGCTGGGCTTGGCTGCCCGTGTCTCCCCCCGCCCCACACTGGGTCTGGATGGGAACAAGGGCTGGAGGATTCTGCACAGGCATCCCTCCCCTGCCAGGATCCAGGCTGGGCATGTGGGGAAATGCACTGGTGACCCCCACCCCCGAGCTACTGGTGGAATGTAGAGCTCCCTTCCCCCCCACCCCACCCAGCTGACTCGGGAGACAGACCAAGGGACTTCTTCAAACCAGAGCTGTGGCCAGCTCTGGTCTCACTGTGAACACGGGCTCGTAGATGTACAGATACAATAAAACTCCAGCCGTGGCCACGCGCCCTCAGTGTGTGGGAGCAGCCCTCCCCGTGTTCACGCGTCTCACCAGATTTCCCGGGCCCCCCAAATCACCGTGATCACAGGAGATGTTCGGCAGTGACCTCTGCAGCTGCCCCGGTGACCACACAGCCGGGCCACACCGCCCCCGGGAGCCATGGCACTCGGGCAGAGCCTGCCGGGGTGGGGGTGTGATGCCCACGATACAGCTGGCCACACTGCCCCCGGGAGCCACGTTGTTCAGGCAGTGCCCCCCAGCGTGGGGGTGTGATGCCCACGTTAAAGCCGGGCCACGCCGCCCCCGGGAGACATGGCGCTCAGGCAGTGCCCCCCAGCATGGGGGTGTGATGCCCACATTAAAGCCAGGCCACGCCGCCCCTGGGAGACATGGCGCTCAGGCAGTGCCCGCCGGGCTGGGGGTGCGATGCCCACGTTACAGCCGGGCCACGCTGCCCCCGGAAGCCACGGCGCTCAGGCAGTGCCCGCTGGGCTGGAGGTGCGATGCCCACGTTACAGCGGGGCCGGTAAAGCTGTGTGTTGCTTGACCATGGGGGGCCTAGCTCCAAGCACCTCCCGACTGGCTGGGTTGTGCCTGGGGGCTCCAGCATCTGGAGTGAGTGGGGCTGGGGCTTGTTCTCTGCCAGGCCTAGCTTGGGCCCCTCGCCCCAGCTGGAGGGCTGGACCCTGCCCCTGGTAACACCCCCTCCCCCGATACCCCCTGGGGCCTAGTCTGGGCAAGCTCCTCTTTATGCCACTGCCTGGGGAGCTGCCTCCACGCCCGCCCTTCCTGGAGTGCCTGCGGAGGGGGGGGGGGGCTGGCACCTGGGTGCCCCACTCAGCCCCCCCCAGCCCAGGGCAAAAATGGGTGGAACCCAGAAGAGGCAACTCCTGAGCAAGAGCCCACTGCCCTAGTGGGTGCTGGGCTGCGGGGAACTGGGGGGGCCAGCAGGGGGCGCTGGGCTGTGGGGAACGGGGGGGGGCGCTGGGCTGCGGGGAACGGGGGAGGGTGCTGGGCTGCAGGGAGGGGCGGGGTTCGCCGGGGTCCCTCTCCTCCGGTAGCTTCGCCGGCAGGACGGCTGCTCCGGGCTCCATGCCAAGCGGCGCCAGGCCCCGGGCCCACGGGACGTTCTGCCTCGTTCGGCCTTTGCCCCCCAGCGCCAGGGCGAAGGGGGCGCCCCCCTCAGCAGGGATTGTTCACGCCGGGGCAGCTCCTACAATGCCCTGGGTTCTGCCCAGCACTGGCTGCTGCAGCCACAGGGGAACGTCAGCCCGGCACCCCGGGAGGAGCCTGGCTGGCTGGGGGCAGGGTCTGGCTGTGGCCGGCACCCTGGGCCGTGGGCCCCCCACATCCCCCCTCAGCCCGGGCCTTGGCAGCCAGGCAGCACGGTCCTCGCACCCTGGCCGGCCCAGGGTGGGACGTCATGGGGGGCCGTCTGCTTCTGTAACCTGGTGTTCGCTCGGGGGTTGCAGTCACCCTGTGTCTTGTGGGGCGCTGTGGGATGCAACTGTCCCTTGCCGCTCTGCAGTGATGCTGTGTGGGGGTGCCTCAGTTTCCCCAGGTGCTGCAGCACTATTTGCATGGGGGGGGGCCGGAAGTGACTCACCGGGGTGGTATGTGCAACCTCTCACCTGAGACCCATGTGACAGCAGATAGCACCTCGGCCGGGAGGAGGTGGGGCTGCCTGGGGCCAGGGAGGAGGGGTTGGGAGGGTGAGTTAGTTTCCGCTGGGTAGGAGGAGAGGGGACTGGGAGCGCAAAGGGGGGGTCAGAGCCCAGGAGCCCTCCCCCCCCCCAGGGGAATAAGGCTGCCTGCTCCCGGTGCCTGTGCTAACACTGACCCTGTGCCACGCCGTGTCCCTGAGGAGCAACAAACCTTCCACCCTACTGGCCGGCTGCGGATGGGGGTGCAGGGTTGGGGGCGCCCTGCCGCGCTGTCACAGTGCCCAGGGACCTAGTGGTTGGGCAGCACAGTGGTGGCGCCCCCAGCCCCCCGCCCCGACCCCCCCTCCCCAGCCCCCCACCCTGACCCCCCCTCCCCAGATCCCTGCCCTGAGCCCCCCCCCTCACTCCCCTGCCCTGAGCCTCCCCCCACACCACACTCCCCTGCCCTGAGTGCCCTCCACAAACACCTTTACTGGTGCTGGCCTAGCTCAATCTCCCCCCCGCCCCCCCACCCGAGCGCCTGCCCTGAGCCCCGGGAGGGGGGAGGGTTGTGACACAACAGAACCTGTAAGACA
This sequence comes from Pelochelys cantorii, assembly GCA_032595735.1. Taxonomy (NCBI): domain Eukaryota; kingdom Metazoa; phylum Chordata; order Testudines; family Trionychidae; genus Pelochelys; species Pelochelys cantorii. The sequence continues at coordinate 15,228,003 of CM064356.1, forward strand.
CGTCACCCCTGGCTGCGGCTCACAGGCGCAGAGTCCTGCCCCACTCCCAGCAGAGGTGGCTGCATCCCAGTGTAACCAGCCCCCACGCCCGGCTCCAGAGGTGGCTGCATCGCGGTGCTGGGGGAGGGGTGCCCGGTGTCACTAGCCCCCGCATCTGGTGTGACAGTGCACCGGGGGGTCCCCGACCCTGCACCCCCGGCCACAGGCAGACGGGACTCTCAGACTTCCAGGGAGAGTGGAAGGTTTATTGGTTCGCAGGAACAGGCGCAGCGTAGGAGCTATGTTGGCACAGGCACCGAGAGCCGACAGCCTTATTCCTCCCGGGGCAGGGGTTCCCGGTGTAACCAGCCCGCACGCCCGGCCCTGGAGGGGATGACTCCTGGGCAGGTTGCTCTGGGGCTGTTACCTGCCTGCCCTGCTGGGGGACGGAGGGGGAGCTGGGCCTGCGGTTGGCTCCCTGGGTGCCTTGGCTGCGCTGGCTGAGAGCCCAGGGTGCAGAGCCTGGCACGAATTTCCTCCGGACTGCGTGGAGCCGGCGTACCCCTCTGTGTCGGGCTTGGGGTGGGGGAGGTGTCGTGCCCCAGGAGTCACCCTCCATGCCTGGGAACGCGTCACCTTCCCTGGCTGGAGCAGCCCAGCAAGAAGCAGAGAAGGATCGAAAGGGGGGAGGGGAAGGATTAGGAGGCAGCAGTGCCTGGTGGTTAAAGCGGGGGGGGGGGGGGGTAGGTGGATCCAGGACTGCTGGGCTCTAGCTGTGTTTCCGGAGAGGGGCTTGGGGTGTCAGATCCCAGCCTGAAAGGAGCCAAGGGGCCGCTGACCCAGTGGGGAAATGCAGCTGCCTCTGGGGTGAAGCTTCCCCCCGCCTCACCCTCCACTGCAGGCCCAATGCAAATGTCCAGGGAAGTCCCTCACCCAGTTCCCTGAGCCCTGCGCTGGCGTCCACCTCCCTGCTGGCGAGGGGAGAGCGACCCCTTGCCCTGGGGCCCGCGTGGGCCTGGGCAGACAGGGCTGGCCGCGGAGCCAAGGGGCAGGCTCAGGCCCCAGCAGATGGGGGGGGGTCCCTGGGACAGAGACGGCCCAGTCCCACCCTGGGAAGGTCCCAGATCCAGGTACCTGGGGCCAGGTGGCAGCAGGGCCTTGACGTCAAGGAGGGCGAGTGGCCCGCCCCCACCCTCTGGCGCTGAGCCCAAGGCAGGTGCGGTGCCACCCACCTGCTTCCACCTGCCCCGCACCTGGGGCCGTGCCGGGCGCAGGAAGTTTGTGCTGAAGGTGTGAGCAGGACACTCCTCAGACACCCAGCGCAGACGCTCCCCGCACGCCCAGCACACGGCTCCGGAGGGGAAGGCGCCGGGCGGACGCCGGCCGGCCGGGTTCACAGGTGAGCCGGAGATGGAGATGCTGGGGGAGGGAGGCGGAGGCTACGCTCGCTGGCGTGAGGGGTAAGAAAGTCAAATCGCAGCCAATGGGACTCGCTGCACAGCGCAGCCCCCCGGTGGGGTCTGTCTGTGCCCCCCAGCCCTCCTGCGCAAGCACGGGCTGGGTCAGGCCCACCAGCCCGGGCCAATCCGCCTGGCGTGCGTCGCCCTGAATCTGCCGTTGTGAAGGGGAAAGGGGTCGGAGGCAGATTTGTTACGGGGCGGGGGGGGAGGGTCTTGCAGAGACCTGGCAGGGGCTGTGGGGGCTGATGAGACCTGGGCTGGACTCCCCAGCGGGATTAGGGTAACTGCAGGGGCAGGCTGGGCTCGCTCGGGGCTGCATTCAAATCTCACCGGGGCTGTTTCTTAGCCAGCTTGAGACGCCTTCTCCACAAAGGGCTCCCGGCCCCGGCCCGCTTCCAACTGGACTTTGAAAAGGGCTTTTATTATGTATCACCAGCCGAGATCAGGGCCCCGTTGAACCGGGCGCCGCCCAGACCCCGGCCGAGATCAGGGCCCGTCGGGCCGGGCGCCCCCAGACCCCAGCCGAGATCAGGGCCCGTCGGGCCAGGCACCGCCCAGACCCCGGCCGAGATCAGGGCCCGTCGGGCCGGGCGCCCCCAGACCCCGGCCGAGATCAGGGCGGGAGCCCCCAGACCCCGGCCGAGATCAGGGCTCGTCGGGCCAGGCGCCCCCAGACCCTGGCCAAGATCAGGGCCCGTCGGCTGGGCGCCGCCCAGACCCCGGCCGAGATCAGGGCCCGTCGGGCCGGGCGCCCCCAGACCCCGGCCGAGATCAGGGCCCGTCGGGCCGGGCGCCGCCCAGACCCCGGCCGAGATCAGGGCCCGTCGGGCCGGGCGCCCCCAGACCCCGGCCGAGATCAGGGCCCGTCGGGCCGGGCGCCGCCCAGACCCCAGCCGAGATCAGGGCCCGTCGGGCCGGACGCCGCCCAGACCCCGGCCGAGATCAGGGCCCGTCGGGCCGGGCGCCCCCAGACCCCGGCCGAGATCAGGGCCCGTCGGGCCGGGCGCCCCCAGACCCTGGCCAAGATCAGGGCCCGTCGGGCCGGGCGCCGCCCAGACCCCAGCTGAGATCAGGGCCCATTGGGCCGGACGCCGCCCAGACCCCGGCCAAGATCAGGGCCCCGTCAGGCTGGGTGCTGCTCAGACTGTGGTCTAGAGCAGGGCCCCGTTGGGCTGGGCGCCACCCAAGCAGAGTGCAAGAAGTCCCAGTCCCAAAGATTGAATAGTCTAACTGAGCAAGGGCTGGGGGGAAACTGAGGCACAGAGCACCTGTGGCAGGCTCCCAGCCCAGCCCTTCCAGCCCCACACTCCTGGGTGGCACATTTTGGACATGCAGAAGAGAAGAGTGAGGGGGGATTTGGTAGCAGCCTTCAACTCCCTGAAGGGGGGTTCCAAAGAGGCTGGCGAGAGGCTGTTCTCAGTGGGGGCAGGTGGCAGAACGAGGAGCAATGGGCTCAAGTTGCAGTGGGGGAGGTCTAGGTTGGACATTAGGAAAAACTATTTCCCTAGGCGGGTGGGGAGCACTGGGAGGGGTTCCCTAGGGAGGGGGTGGACTCTCCATCCCTAGAGGTGTTTAAGTCTCGGCTTGACAAAGCCCTGGTGGGTTGATGTAGTTGGGGTTGGTCCTGCTTGGGCAGGGGGCTGGACTCGATGCCTCCTGAGTCTCTTCCCGCCCTATGGTTCTGTGATTCTATGATCAGCTTTCACAGCCTGGAAAAACCAGAAAATCCTCTTGCCGAGGCTGAAGCCTGCCTGGGGTTTTTAGCTTCCGCCTCATTCCTGCCGCCCGGCGCTGGGGCACCTGGAGGGGCGCAGGGGCCCGGGGACACTGTGTCGGGGGGGGGGGGGAATCGCTGGGTGCGGAAGCCAAAGCCCCAGCAGCGCGGACGCTGGTCCCCCTGGGGACACTGCACACGCCTGGCTGGCGGGGTGCCCCGGGCCCCGACTCCATCTTGCACCTTGCTTTGATGGGAACTGACCCCCCCTGGCCTGACCTAGCAGGGCCTTCAGGGGAGCCATTCCCCAGCCATCAGGGAGCAGCCGGGTCCCCATCCCGTCCCTAAAGGGGCGAGTCCCTGGCCGGAGCCTTTCCCCTGGGAGCAGCAGGGACACTCATTCATGTGCACACATACATATACACATTCGCACACGGGCATTCACATGCACATGCACACACACTCGCGCACACACACACTCGTGCATACACACACTCGTGCACACTCTCTGCCTCCCCCCCCCCATCCCTACCTGGGCTTTGCATTTCTCATCTTTGGTCCCATTATCGCACGCCCCCACCCTCATTTCAGTCATTCCGCCCAGAGCCGGTGTGGGGGCAGGGAGGTGCAGTGGTTAGAGCCCTGAGCCAGACCCGGATGCAGAGCCCTGTCACCGAGTGCCTGTCAGTTTGTGTGTGAGTCCCAGAGCCTGGCAGGCCCCTCCTGCGCAGGGGGAATCGGCCACCCTTAAGCGATGCCCCGCCCCATGGGGCTGGGGCCGGGTGGGCACCTGCCATTAGACAATCCACAGCCCTGAGCGGGCAGCAGGCGGTAAGAGCCGCTGGCACGTTCCAGCTGTGGCGCTCAAAGTGCTTGGCAGAGGAAGGCTCGTTCCACCCCCCCCCACCCCCTTTACAGAAGGGGGAAACTGAGGCATGGTGCGGGGGAGGCATTCGAATGAGCTCAGTAATAGAAACCCTGGCTGTGCTGTAACTGCTAGGCCCCACTCTCCTGGCCCCCAGCCCCTGGCACTGCCACAGGACCCCCTCCGCACCCGTTCGTGCCCCTCTGACAGGCGGCAGCTCTCCTGGAGGGACTGGCCAGGTGCCATTCGTGACAATGGCGCCCAGTCCATTGGGTCCGGGTCAGCTGGCGGCTCTGGCCCCTCGCTGCCGGTCGGGTGGCAGAGGAGCCTGCAGGGCCAGAGGCTGGCAGGGTGGGCAGGTGTTCAGCGGGGCCAACCCTGGGTTCCGGGAAGCTGGTTGCAAACCTGGGGGGGGGCCTGCACCCCTACTCCCACCTTCACCCCCTCCCCGCCCAGCGCCGGGGGCAGCGTGTTGCTGGCGTTAGTCGGCCGTTGCTGCCCTCCTGCCTGTTACTTCTACGCGCCAATGGCAGCGACTGCCCTGAACCCGCCTCACCCCGGAACGCTCAGCCCTGCCCTCCCGACACTTCCCAGCAGAAAGCAGCCCAGGGTTCAAAGCAGCTTCCTTGGGAAATCTGGGAGCCAGCCCAGCCAGGTGCCAGCAAAGGGGTTTTATTGCTCTAAGTTGCATCACAGCTGAGCTGCTGGGTGTGACGCACCAGCCAGCGCCCTGCAATCCGCCCAGTGGCAGCGCCTCTTCCCGCGCTTGGCACCGCACGCTGGCAGCACTGTTAGCTCGGGGCCGCCTAGCAGCAGGGGCAGGAGCCTCTCATGGGGGATGAGAAGCTGAGCGCCCCAGGACCTGGGCTGTCCTCGGCCAGGGGTCTGTGCCATGTAGCCGGGCCCCTGGGCTCTGCCCGGGCCTCCCCCTGCCCCCGCAGCCAGGGGGCTCCCAGCCGGCAGGGGCACAGGAGGGCTCTTGGCTCCCAGGGACCCAGCGTGGCACAGACTGGGGAGAGGGCCCAGATCCAAGGCCCCTGCCCCCCAAGCCAGGGCCCTGCCCCCAAGCCCGCCAGGCTCTCTCTCACACTCCAAAGCCCGAAGCCCGCCCCAGCCCCACAGACAGCCCCGCCTTTGGCCTTGTCCAGCCTCCTGGCCAAAGATGTCACCTGATCCCCCCCCCCCGGACCCCCCTCCTGCCTCAGGTTCCCAAGGGCCTCGGCTGGTGTGTGTGTGTGTGGGGGAGGCTGTCACACCCACCTTCCCATCCCCACCTCCCTATTGGTGCAGTGCCCAGGGAAACTGAGGCACGTCCACGGAGTTCCCACAGGACAGAAGAAACCACTTGCAACGTAGCCACACGCACAGTGGGGTCCGATCCCCACTCGCTGCCCCCCCCCCCCCCCGGGCCTGGGGATTACTCAAGGGGGAATAAACGGGCCCAAAGAGCCGGAGGCCTTCGCACGCCCCCGGAACCGTCCAAACTCAAAGCAGGGGCTGGAGCCAGCGCCCCCGGCCTGCCCAGCGCCCTGGCAGACCTGCCCCCACAGAGCCTGGGGCTGAAGCCACAGAAGGCGGGGGGGGGGGGGATTAAAGCATTTGAAATGCAGGGTATGGAGTCAGGCTTTCATTCGAGCAGCCCCCTGGGCCCTGCCCCCCAGCTGGGGGGTCCAGCCCCCCCACTCCCAGGGACGGGGCTGTCAGCTGGTGAGCGCGGTCGCGTTAGCATCCCGGCGCGGTGCCCAGGTAACACCCAGCCAATGGCGCCCCCGGCGGGGAGAGGAAACCCACCCAAGGCGGCTTTTGTCTTCCGGGCTGATTTTTTCCCCTGGCCTAGCCGCTGGGTAAACACAGACCTGGCAGCTGGGCTACGAGCTGGCAGGCGCAGGCCTGCGTGCAGCTCGTGTGGGCCAGCAGCTTCCCCAGCGCCAAGCCAGCCCCTTTGGAGCCCAGGCCAAAGGCGAGCGGGAGGGCAGCGAAAGGAGGCCTGGAAGGAAAAAGGCCCGGGGGGGGGTCTCACATGCCGGAGGGGTCGGGGGGGGGGCAGGGTGGCCCATCCTCTCAGGGCTTTGTCTGGTGCTTACGCCCCATTTCCAGCCCAGCAAGTCTGACCCGTCACCTTGGAGGCCTCTGGGTTTGACTCGTGTCTCAGGATTGCACTGTTTCCCGTCAGCAAGCTGCTTTTAGTCACCCCCCACCCTCTGTCCCACCCACAGATCTGCCGGACCAGCTCCAGGGGCAGGATCTTCCTGCTGGGCAGGTACTTGCAGACTTACGTAAAGCAGCCCCGAAGCCAGCGCCAGCCAGTCCCCAGCCCCTGCCAATCTGGCCCTGGGGAAAATTCCGTCCCGAGCCCAGTGCTGCCAATTGGTGAGACCCTGAGCCCAGACGCCGGGGAAAGGGTCTCGGTGCGGCTCAGAGCTCTGCCCAGCTCGGGCCCGTCTCCACCCGGGGGGACGGTTGCTGCCAGCCAGGCCATCACCCACCCCACCTGACACCGACCAACCACCGCCTGGAAGCCAGGTCAGCTCTCGGCCCCACTGCGCCCAAGGAGGCAGCTCCCATTCGCTGCCCCTCTGATGGCTGGACGCCTGTTTGGGAGCCGGCCTGGGCCTGCTTGTGCCGGAGCCGAGCGCCCTGTCGGTTCGGGCTAACGAGCCAAACCCCGGAGTCTGCTCTCGTAGGGCAGCGTCTGCGCCCCACGGCCCGTCTCGGCCCCTGTGCCTAGCTGAGTCCTCTCGGCACCGCTGGCCAGTGCCTGTGTGCCGGTGCCACTGCGTCCCCACCTGCCCTGGACACCCCTCGCCCCACCGCTCACAGATCCCAGCCAGCGCCGGACACTTCTCAGCCTGCTGGGCCGCCCTGCCCCTGCCAGCGCCGGACACTTCTCAGCCTGCTGGGCCAGCCGGGCAGGCAGGTGGGGGGCGGGAAGGGGAAGCCAGCAACTGTGGGCGCTCCCATCCCACCCTCGCTCAACCAGGAAGTGTGAGCCAGGGCAGATCTTGTCCCAGCCTATGTAAACTTCCTCGAGGCCCAGAAACTCATCCCAAGTCCAAGGTGCGGCCCCAGCAGGGCCAGAAACTCATCCCAAGTGCGGCCCCAGCAGGGCCGGCCCCTTTTCACAGCCGAGAGCCGAACGCCGTCCAAATCCACAGAGCTGGGGAGCAAGCCCATTGGCAGGGCTGAGAACACACGGTCACGCTAGTGACAGGTGGCCGCGCGATTAATACCGGCATCACGGTCCATTGTACTCAGCCCTTCTTCCGCGGGGCTCCTGCCGCTGCATCTTCCGGCGCGGTTCTTTGCTGTTTACAGCCTCACCGGCCCCAGCCAGGCCAGGCCCCTCCAGTAATGACGCGCTGGTCACCCTTTGAAGGTCTCATTTGAGTTTAAGAAGCTGCTGTGTTTTGGGACTGACAGAAGAGCCGGATTTGGTTCCATCCTGAGCCGGATTTGGCTCGTGCGCCACAGATGGCTGTGCCCTGCGCTGGGGGGGGGGTAAAAGGGGAATGGCTCCAGGCACCCCCCTGGCAGGGGTAACACCGCGCGCCCCCGCCCAGGCTGCGAGGCTGCGGCCACAGGGCTTGGACAGCCTGAGGACCCCACGTTAATTAGACGGCAGCTCTGGTTCCCGGGCAGCAGGCCTGGTTCCAGCGGGCACCCCCGGCCTGCTCAGAGCAAGTCAGACCTGTTCCTTTCGCTCAGGCTGCTATTCACTAGGCGGGTGGGGAAGCACTGGGATGGGTTACCTAGGGAAGTAATGGAGTTTCCATCCCTAGAGGTATTTAAGTCTCGGCTTGACAAAGCCCTGACTGGGTTGATCTAATTGGGATTGGTCCTGCCTCGAGCTGGACTTGATGACCTCCTGAGGTCTCTTTCAGCTCTATGGTTCTATGATTCTCCTAAGCTGCGCCGTGTCTCTGGGATCCAATAAACCTTCTACTCGACTGGCCAGCTGAGAGTCACGTCTGGCTGTGGACGGGGGTGCAGGGTTGGGGGCTCCCCCAACGTGTCATCACAGTGGTGGGATGGACTGCACCCCGTGGATGGAGCATCCAGCGGCAAGTGCCTGGGACGCAGTAGGAGGAAGGGGGCTTACAAGATCCCGGCGTGCTGGATGCAGAGATAAGTGATTCCAGGAAGCGGAGGGGCAGGCAGTTTCACCTGGGTGTGGCCGCGGAGAAGCAGTGTCCTCCAGGACGGGGGCGTGACGGTCAAGGAGGCTGGCACACTGAGGGGTTCTTCCTGAGAGTCATGGGGTGCTGCGGCATCAGCCAGTGAGTCTGCCCCCCGGAGAATGGTGGGGAGCTGGCTGACCCCTGACTCCTGAAGGCAGATGTTGTGGGGCTGTGCAGAGAGAGGGGGGCCTGCCCGTGGGGAGATTGAGCAAGGCCCAGCTAATTGCCCGGCTGCAAGAGAATGATCGTTCCACGGGCCTGGATCTTGTCCCAGCGGGGAGCAGCCAGACACCCCCTGGAGTGTTTCAGACTCTCAGGCAGGAGGGAGGGCTGGAGTCCGCCAGACAGACGCGGTGCCCACCAGGCCGCGCTCGGCAGAGCTGCGGTGGCTGGAGATCGAGCCAAGGCTAAAGGAATTGGAGGCGCAGGAGACAGAGAAGGAGCAGCAGGACCGGGAGAAGGAGCGTGAGGATCGTAGGGAATAGCGGCCGCATGAGCGGGCCATGGTGGAGCAGAGAAGCTGAGAGGCCCTGGCTCTGGCAAGTGGGGGCCCGGGCCTGCTGGTCATTTTGAGAAGCTCGTGTTGGCCCAATGTAAGGACGTGGGGGACTTGGACGGGTTCCTTAACTCTTTTGAGCGAGCCTGCGAGCTGCACCAGGTCCCCCTAGCGGACCGGATCAGCAGCTCACCCCTTGCCGGATCAGGAGGCCGCAGGGGTGCTCGGCCAGCTGGAGAAGCAGCAGCCGGGAGACTACGAACGGGTCAAACAGGCCCTGCTGCACAAGTTCGGGCGGACCCTTGAGACGTACAGGAAAAAGGTCCTGAATAAAATTGTGAAGCATGTAGAAGAACATAATTTGTTGGACAAAAGTCAACATGGTTTCTGTAAAGGGAAATCCTGTCTTACTAATCTATTAGAGTTCTTTGAAGGGGTTAACAAACATGCGGACAAGGGGGATCCAGTAGATATAGTATACTTAGATTTTCAGAAAGCCTTTGACAAGGTCCCTCACCAAAGGCTCTTGTGTAAATTACATGGCCATGGGATAAGAGGGAAGGTCCTTTCTTGGATTGAGAACTGGTTAAAAGACAGGAAACAAAGGGTAGGAATAAATGGTAAATTTTCAGAATGGAGAGGGGTAACTAGTGGTGTCCCGCAAGGGTCGGTCCTAGGACCAATCCTGTTCAACTTATTCATAAATGATCTGGAGAAAGGGGTAAGCAGTGAGGTGGTAAAGTTTGCGGATGATACCAAACTGTTTAGGATAGTCAAGACAGAAGCAGACTGTGAGGAACTCCAAGAAGATCTCACCAAACTGAGTGATTGGGCAACAAAATGGCAAATGAAATTTAATGTGGATAAGTGTAAAGTAATGCACGTCGGGAAAAATAGCCCCAACTATACGTACAGTATGATGGGGGCTAATTTGGCTACGACAAATCAGGAAAGAGATCTTGGAGTTATCGTGGACAGTTCTCTGAAAACTTCCACACAGTGTGCAGCGGCGGTCAAAAAGGCAAATAGGATGCTAGGAATTATTAAGAAAGGGATAGAAAATAAGACCCAGAATATCTTACTGCCCCTGTATAAAACTATGGCACGCCCACATCTTGAATACTGTGTACAGATGTGGTCTCCTCACCTCAAAAAAGATATTTTGGCCTTGGAAAGGGTTCAGAAAAGGGCAACTAAAATGATTAGGGGTTTGGAACGGGTCCCATATGAAGAGAGGCTAAAGCAACTGGGACTTTTCAGTTTAGAAAAGAGGAGACTGAGGGGGGATATGATAGAGGTCTATAAAATCATGAGTGGTGTGGAGAGGGCCGATAAAGAAAAGTTATTTATTAGTTCCCATAATAGAAGAATTAGAGGACACCAAATGAAGTTAATGGGTGGCAGGTTTAAAACTAATAAAAGAAACTTCTTCTTCACACAGCGTGTAGTCAACCTGTGGAACTCCTTGCCAGAGGAGGCTGTGAAGGCTAGGACTATAACAGAGTTTAAAGAGAAGCTAGATAATTTCATGGAGGTTAGGTCCATAAAAGGCTATTAGCCAGGGGATAAAATGGTGTCCCTGGCCTCTGTTTGTCAGAGGCTGGAGAGGGATGGCAGGAGACAAATCGCTTCATCATTGTCTTCGGTCCACCCTCCCCGGGGCACCTGGTGCTGGCCCCTGTCGGCAGACAGGATACTGGGCTAGATGGACCTTTGGTCTGACCCAGTACGGCTGTTCTTATGTTCTTATGTTATGTCCAGGATAATCCTAAGGAGCCCTATGCAGACCTGGCCTCCCGCCTGATGCCATACTTCCGCAAGTGGGGGTGGGGGGCTGGGGCCCAGGAGCAGAGCACCATTTGAAGGCTATTGGATTTGGCTGTGTCTACATTGGCAAGATTTTGCGCAAAATCTTGCCGCCTGTCTACACTGGCTGCGAGTATTTGCGCAAGAACACTGACGTTGTAATGTACAAAATCAGTGCTTCTTGCACAAATACTCTGACGCTCCCGCTCAGGGATAAGCCCTCTTGCGCAAGACGCCAGTGTAGACAGCAACGTTAATTTCTTGCGCAAGAAAGCCCAATGGCTAAAATGGCCGTCGGAGCTTTCTTGCGCAAGAGAGCGTCTACACTGGCACGGATGCTTTTGCGCAAAGGCACATGCCAGTGTAGACGCTCTCTTGCGCAAATACTTTTAACGGAAAAACTTTTCCATTAAAAGTATTTGCGCAAAATCATGCCAGTGTAGACGCAGCCTTTAAGTTTAAGAATTGACGCAGAATTTGTTTCGGGCGATTCTTTTGTTAACATGGAGCCTGCTCATCTTCAAAAAGCAGCAGTAGATTTAAGTTTTACACATGACAGCGATTTGAATGCCTCAGAAACTTCGTCAGAGATATGGCTGCGTCTAGACTACAGCCCTTTTCTCAAAAAAGGGATATAAATTAGACACTTCCACATTGCAAATGAAGCCGGGATTTAAATTTCCTGCACTTCATTTGCATAATGGCAGCTGTGGTTTTTTTCGAACCGGGGCTTTTCGATAGAAAAACGGCAGTTTAGATGGGGATCTTTCGAAAATAAAACCCTTTTTCGAAAGATCCTGTAAACCTCATTTTTTGAGGAGTACAGCGCCCCCTGCGAATATTTCTCTGCTTGCCAGTGACTGTGGCTTCTTACAATAGAAGTTTTAGTAAACTAAAATGAATTGCTGTTATTTATGTATTGTCCCATTTTCTACTAAATAAGTAACTATGAACGTATAAACATGAGAGGGCAAATTTTATAGTCTTGCCTCAGGTGCAAAATTAGCTCGTTACAGCACTGGACAAAGGGCAGGTCCAGCAAAACACCTCTTCCTTTTCTTCACATGTCCCCCTCTCCGCCCCCAACCTTGTGAGCCCTGGCTCTGGCTTGGGGACCCGGAGCCGGACATTTGGCCCCGTTCCCAGGCACTTCCTGGCTGGAGTCAAAGGAGGCTGAGCAGGGCCACTTGGCTTGGTTTTCCACTGATCAGCGAGGCAGAGGGAGGTGCTAACCCACTCCAGTCCCTGGGTTGCACTCAGCCGCCTGGCCCTGGTCTTCCTGGTGTCCTGTGGGCATTTCCGCTCCCTGCTGATTGCTGCTTACCAAGGGGAGCCCCGGGGGGGCAAACAGACCCGGCTGGCCATTGCGGTCCCCCCCGTTGGATGAACCCAGTGCCAGCCGTGGGGGCTCCTGGCCCCTTTCCCCAGTGCTTGGTTCTGTGACAGCTTGTCTTGCAAATTCCCGAGGGCCATTTTAGTAGTCGTATTTATTAGATGTATTATGGTAGCACAGCCTCCCCTCCCCCCCATTGTACTGTATGTTATTTATTAGATGAATTACAGTAAAGCATGCTGGTGCAGACACCCCAAATGGGGGGGGTTCCTTTCTCCCCCACCCCACCCCCCGAGCCTCCAATCCAAGACACCCATTACCTGGCTGAGCTGAGCCCCCTCCTCCCACCCCGCTGGGGCAGAAGGTGGGAGCAGCAGGGGAAGGCTGCTGGGACGCGGGGCAAGGTCAGCGCAGGGAGCTGCTGACAGGCCGGTTCTGGCTCAGCCTGAGAGTACAGCGCAGGGTGTGACAGGGAGCTGGTCCCAGCTGGCACATAACGTAAGAACATAAGAACGGCCGTACTGGGTCAGACCAAAGGTCCATCTAGCCCAGTATCCTGTCTGCCGACAGTGGCCAGCACCAGGTGCCCCAGAGAGGGTGGACCGAAGACAACAATCAAGTGATTTGTCTCCTGCCATCCCTCTCCAGCCTCTGACAAACAGAGGCCAGGGACACCATTCCTATCCCCTGGCTAATAGCCTTTTATGGACCTAACCTCCATGAAATTATCTAGCTTCTCTTTAAACTCTGTTATAGTCCTAGCCTTCACAGCCTCCTCTGGCAAGGAGTTCCACAGGTTGACTACACGCTCTGTGAAGAAGAACTTTCTTTTATTAGTTTTAAAGCTGCTACCCATTAATTTCATTTGGTGTCCTCTCAGTTCTTCCATTATGGGAACTAATAAATAACTTTTCTTTATCACCCTCTCCATACCACTCATGATTTTATAGACCTCTATCATACCCCCCCTCAGTCTCCTCTTTTCTAAACTGAAAAGTCCCAGTCGCTTTAACCTCTCCTCATATGGGACCCATTCCAAACCCCTAATCATTTTAGTTGCCCTTTTCTGAACCCTTTCCAAGGCCAAAATATCTTTTTTGAGGTGAGGAGACCACATCCGTACACAGTATTCAAGATGTGGGCTACCATAGTTTTATACAGGGGCAGTAAGATATTCTGGGTCTTATTTTCTATCCCTTTCTTAATAATTCCTAGCATCCTATTTGCCTTTTTGACTGCCACTGCACACTGTGTGGAAGTTCTCAGAGAACTATCTGGTCTGGAAACCCCGCCGGGCAATGCTGGGGAACCCACACACCTGCCGGGCAGGGCACTGAAACCACCCACAGAGCCAGGAGTTTGCTCTACAGCCAAGCCCAGAGCTAGCTGGCCTTGCACTCAAGTTGTGGGGCTCATGCGCTAAGCTCCAGAGGTTCTGGGTTCAATTTGCCTTGTCGGCATTACAGCTGCCCAGGGAATACTGGGGAGGGGGGAATTGGGGAGTGATTCTCCCCCCCCCCAGCTGGGCCAGAGCAGCAGAGCTCCCTAAAATCCCCTCATGGGGGCCAGGGCAATGCACAGGAGTGGAAACTGAGGCACAGAATCCCCCAGGACAGGGACTTGCCCCAGGGCTTCCCAAGCACTAACAGCTGTCCAAGCTCAGGCACAGCTGGCCCCTGCCCAGCCAGCACTTTCCAGACACTAGGGCTGTGCAGGGTCCGGCTTGAATGGCTGCCCCAGGCCGTGCTCGCTGGAGAGGAAGTTCTGCCGCCTAGCAGCTGGGGCTGCCCTGTGCCAGGAGGCAGACCTCCTGGGCGGCCAGCCTGCCAGGCACAGGGCCTGGACCCCACTCTCTGGTGAGGTCACAGCAGGGCAGCTGGAGCCCTGGATCCCACTCCTGCCCCCTCACACAGTTGGGCCTGGAATCCAGGCATCCTGGGTCTTCCCCAATTCTCCCCTGCCTGAGCCTGCCCCATTTGTAATTTCCCAACCAGCTCTGGAGAGGCAGAGGGTTAAATAAATCAGCCCATGAGCTTTGGGTGCAAACCTGCGATGCTGCTCCCCCCGCCAAGCCATTTACACCTGGCCAGGTGCCCTGGTGCTAATCTCTGGACAGGCTCCCTCCCCACCCCCCTGTTTGCTCTGGGCACAGGCCCACATGCTGCCGGCTCTGTCCCTTTCTGCCCGGGCCATGCGGCAGGCGTGAGACCCTTTCATATCCCCCCCCCGGCGCACTCGCGTTCCAGGATGCTGGGGTGGCTGGAGGCACCAGGTTCCGGGAGTGACTCGTGGAGCTGCCGTAGGAGGAAGCTGGCTGGTCTCACACGCTTCCAGCTCCGGCTCCCCTGGCTCCTGCATCCCAGAGAGCAGCCCCCCTCCCCGCACCGAGTATTCCCAGCCCCTGCCGTGTCTGGAGTACATGCTGGCTTTGTTCCCTACGCTGCTCACCGGCCACAGACATGCAGCTGCCTCTGGGGTGGAGCAGCCGCCGCGTAGCAACGCTGCACAGACGGGTATGGGGAGTCCAGGGGCATTTCCGCTACTGTTGGGGGGGGCTGTAGGGAAAGAAAATGGAACGAGGCAGCAGGGTGAGCAGCATAGGCCCAGGAGAGTGGCCAGGGCACCTAGGGGTCACGGCCTCACCCACTGAGAATTACAGGGCCTGGGGTTGGTACTGATTCAGAGGGGAGAGCGCCCCCTACCGAGCCCCCCCCCCCCGCTCCCTGCAACACAGCGCCCCCTAGTGCCACGCGTGGGCACTGAGGTCCACTCCCCGCATGGCGTGCCCCTGCAGCACGTGGAGGTCTCTGGTCCAAGAGATGCTCCGGCCCTGCCTTGCGCCGCCAGGAGAACGTCACAGCCCCGGGTGACCCCCCTGCCCCCACAGCGCCTGGCCACTCTCCCTCTAACGCAACTGGGGCCTCCCTCTCTCTAGGTCTGTGCTGGAACGAAGGCCCCGATTCTGCCCCGCTGCAGCCACCCGTCCCCAGACTGCTCTGCCAGCATGAGGGTGAGCTTCCTGCACCTGCAGCTCTTGGTCTGCTTCTCTGCCTGCCTCTTCCTGCTGGCTGTCGTGGTCCACCAGCCGGGCCCCCTCCCCTTGCAGCTGGGTCCTGCGGGGCAGCCTGCCCCCACCGAGCAGCCCCAGGGGAGCCCCGCCTTCCAGTGGCAAGACGCGCGGGAGGAGGCGCGAGCCGGGGGCGGCGTCCCGGTGCCCAGCCGCCCACCCGCGTCCACCAGGCACCCGCTGCAGGTGGTCTACCCCTACCCCTACCGCTTCCTGCTGAACGAGCCGGACAAGTGCCGGGAGCAGACGCCCTTCCTGGTGCTGCTGGTGGTGACGGAGCCCAAGGAGATCGAGGTGCGCAACGCCATCCGCCAGACCTGGGGCAATGAGAGCGCCGTGCCCGGCGTCACCCTGGTGCGGCTCTTCCTGGCCGGGGTCCACCCGCGCTACGGCTCCCCGCTGCAGCGGCTGCTGGAGGAGGAGAGCGCCCTGCACCGTGACATCGTGCAGCAGGACTTCCTGGACACCTACAACAACCTGACGCTCAAGACGCTGATGGGCCTGGAGTGGGTGAACCGCCACTGCCCCAACGCCAGCTACGTGATGAAGGCCGACAGCGACGTCTTCCTCAACGTGGGCTACCTGGTCCGGCAGCTGCTGCAGCGGCCCAGGCAGGACTACATGACGGGCTACATCTACCGGGACACGGGGCCGCTGCGCAGCAGAGCCTACAAGTGGTACGTGCCCCGGGAGGTGTACCCCAACAACACCTACCCGCCCTACTGCGGCGGCCCGGGCTACGTGCTCTCCGGAGACCTGGCCAAGAAGGTGTACGGGGTGGCCCAGACCCTGCGGGTCATCAACATGGAGGATGCCTTCGTGGGGATCTGTTTGTACGAGCTGGGCGTCAACGTGAGCAGCAGCCCCTGGGGCCTCTTCAATATCGGCTGGCTGGAGTACGAGACGTGCCGCTTCTCCCGCCTGGTGCTGGTGCATCACTACGGCCCCGCGGACCTGCTGAGGGTCTGGCCAGACTTCCAGGCGGGCAACAAGACCTGCCCCAGCTAGCAGGATGGGGGCGGAGATGGGGCCCGGGCAGGGATGCAGGGCTGGGCACGGAGCCTAACCCAGACTGACACCCCAGGGGGTGCATGTGTGTGCGCCTCAGCGTGTCCACCCAATGGGCACATATACCCATCCTTCTGTGCACCCCCAAAGTACACACACGCCAGTGTATACACCCAGTGTACACCCCCTCAAAGTACACACACCAGTTATACACGCAGTCTACACACACACACCCCTGTGTGCACCCCAAAGTACACACCCCCCCCAGTTATACACCCAGTGTACGCACACACTCCTGTGTGCACCTCCAAAGTACACCCCCTCAGTTCTACACCCAGTGTATACACACACACACACACACACATATATACACCCTCCCAAAGTACACACACGCCAGTGTATACACCCCATCCACCACTGTGAACACCCCCCCAAAGCACACACACACCAGTGTATACACACACCCCTGTGTTCATCCCCCCAAAGCACGCACACACACACACACAAGTTCTATACCCAGTGTACACACACACACACACACACACACACACACCCTCCCAAAGTACACACACGCCAGTGTATACACTCAGTGTACACACACACACACACCCCTGTGTGCACCCCAAAGTACACACACCCCCCAGTTATACACCCAGTGTACGCACACACTCCTGTGTGCATCTCCAAAGTACACCCCCTCAGTTCTACACCCAGTGTACACACACACACATATACACCCTCCCAAAGTACACACACGCCAGTGTATACACCCCATCCACCACTGTGAACACCCCCCCCAAAGCACACACACACACACACACACACACCAGTGTATACACACACCCCTGTGTTCATCCCCCCAAAGCACGCACACACACACAAGTTCTATACCCAGTGTACACACACACACACACACACACCCTCCCAAAGTACACACACGCCAGTGTATACACTCAGTGTACACACACACACACACACACACACACACACATGCGTGCACCCCCCCAAAGTACACACACGCCAGTGCATACACCCCAGTGTACACACATACACCTGCATACACACTACACATGCATGCAAATGTATACACCCCTCAAAGCACACACATTAGTGTATATAGCCACATGTACACACCCACCCACCAGTGCATACACTCCCAAAGTGCATACACACACGCACGCTAGTCTATACACCCTACAAACACCAGTGTATCCAGCCCCCTCCCCCCCCCAATGTATACATACACACCAGTGTCTATACAGGCAGTCAGACCGATGGATGCATGCTCTGTGTACACACACACTGGTTTGTACACCCCCACCCAACACACACTCACTTTAACCTCAGGTCTGGCCCATGGCCAATAACCCCCCCAGGCTGGCTGCTGAGTGCTGCACGCAGGGCCTGACGCCCCCCACCCCTGGCTGCCCAGCGGGCACGGTGCCCATGCCCAGGGAGAGTCCCCAGGCCTGGGGTTTCGGCCAGGGCTGATATGAAAAGCCTGATCTCTGCACTGGTAATAAAGGGGCCGGCCCTCCAGGCACAACATTCCTCTGCCTCGCCAATTGCCCCTGCTCCTGGCAGGTTCCTTCTTCAGCCATGGGTCACCCCCCCCCCCCAATGTTGTGCTTAAAAGAAGCACCCAGGATCTTTTTCAGGGGGGGTAAGGCACCATGCCACATTTACTGAACATACATAGATCAATCAATGCTTATCATATGCACAGGATACATCACACTCATGCACCCTCTCACACACACACACAAGCACACTCCATCTTGTTGTTACCAAAGTTGCTCCCCTTAACTGCACTGGCCAGGTGAGTTAGATGGGGGAGGGGTGGAGCCGGGCTTCTGCCGATCCGGATCGATGCGCCCATGTTGACAAGACGAAAACCCGGGGTCCCTCTGCAAGATGCCTCCTATTTATCCCTCTCGTGCAGCCAGTTAGTCAGCACCTCGCCGTTCCTAATGCTGCTTCAAAGAGAGTTCTTCCAAGGGCCGGCACTTGCTGCTTGACTCCCAAGGCGTCTGTCTGTCCAGTCTTCTTAATGAGCTCACTGCACAGGGATTGTCTTGGGTCCGGCTCCCAGACCTTCTCCACCCTGGCAACTGCTGCTGGAGGTGGTCACCTTTCATTCTCCATTCACCCCTCCTTCATTTCAACAGGGCACTCAAGGAAAGGGGAGAGCTCATCACGAGTGTCATAGACAGAGATTCTATAAGAAGACTTAAAGATAGATCTAAAAGGACAAGATCTTAATACAAAGTGATATGAGAGTGATAATATTACAGGGATTTATTCACACCAACACTGCTGCTGCTGCAGCGGCTTCCAAAGCCTTTGGTGGGGGGGGGGGGCAAACACCCTCTGTGTGTGGGGGGAATTCAGCCCATCCTGGGCTACGGGGACCCCAGAAGGGGCTGGGGTGGGTGGGGCGCTGGGCGGGTGGCTAGCAGCTTTCCCAGGGAGGAGCAGCTGGCTTAGTCCCGGGTGTGGAGGAGTCAGGGGCCCGCTGCCACGGGGCCCACAGAGGGCATCCCTGTGGGGGTCTTTGCTACAAAGCCAGATGCTGCAAGCCCCTGAAACAGAAGGCCTGGCGTGCTGCCAGCTGGCCTGGACATTACGCACATGCCCACTGGTTGGCTGGTCCAGGCGGAAACACACCCACCTTTGGCTGGCCGAGTGACCCCCTCCCCGAGCTGCTGGGCCCACATGGAGCCCGCAGGCAGGAGAATGCGGCCAGGGGCTGGGTGGGGTCTGGAGACAGCCGAGGCCCACGGGCAGCGCACCCAGAGGAGAGCAGGGCCAGGTCTGGGCCGCGAGAGGCTTGGGCACACTGCTGAGAACCCAGAGCCCTGCGAGCCGATGGCAGCCCCGTGCGGCTGCGCTGGGGAGGGCCCAGCTAGAGACCTGCAAAGGGCTTGTCAGCAGGTGGGTTGAGCCAGGGCTCTGCCAGCTCCCACTGGCGAACGGGCCCGGACAAGCCAGGGACCAGGAGGTTGTTGCAACTGATGTTCAAAGCGGCACCTGCAGCCGTTTCATTGGGCTGGAGTCAGAGGCGGTGCCAAGGCTGCCGGAGAACCCTGCAGCAGCCCCCCGGGGGCATGTGGGCAGAGTCGGCTGCTAGCCAGGGGTATCGCCTCCGTCACAGCTCCAGCCCCCCAGCCCTGTGATGCACCGCTCGCCTCTCCCGGAGCTACCAAACGGCCGAGCCCTGGTACCCTCGGAGCATCCCTGGGCTAAGGGAGGGGATCTGTCCTCCTACAGGGAAAACAACCCCCAGACTCCCTGGGATGAATCCAGCCCAAGTGGCTGAGACTCACTGACCCTGCGGGCATCATCTCCGCCCCCAGCCCCGGCAGCCCCTCCCTTGCCGGGCACCGCAGCCGGGGGAAGGAGAAAAGTGGGTGCTTTCTGCCCCCCGCACGCTCCCTTCCCAGCCTCCTCCCTTGCCCACCCGCCCCTTTCTCCCAGCTAGCCAGCAGTGTGTGCAGGCGCTCAGCAATTCCTCCTCAGCCCAGGACAGCCCTGCCTGTCGCTTTCCTCCCCCCAGACACCAAGGCTGGTTAGCTCAGAACATCCTGGCACTGCCTCTGTTGCTAGGCAACTCCTCTTCCCGTCTCCCTGGTGCCCGCTGGTTGCCATAGCACCCTCCCCACCCCATCACCCTTCCCCATGGAGACCAGCGGCGTGGCCAGGACAATGCTGGGCTGGCAGCGGGGAAGTGTCGGCCTGCCGCCCTCGAGTGCGCAGGGACAGAGCGAGGGGCGCAGGCTGGGTCCTGGGGCCCCCTGGCTCCCCGCCGCTCTGAATGGGGAGCTGGGGCGGAGACAAAGCATCTAAGGGGAAAATATTCTGCAGCTGCAAACTCGTCCGACCCATCTGGGGCCCTGGAGCGGAGCAGAGCCTTGCCTTGCAGGGTCCCTCCTCAGCCACGCGGACATGTGCGGGCCGGTGGCAGGGGGCATGGAGGCAGGTGCACGTTGGGCGGGAGGGCAGGCTGCAAAACGAACTCACGTTTCACTCTCAGCTCTCCTGCCTTTTATTCCCGCCTCAGTCCAGAGCCTGACTGACAGGGAGAGCCTCGATTCCAGCAGGGACCTGACAAGAGGCGCCCTGGGATGCCAGCAGCCACCCCCTCCCGTGGCTGAGAAAGCAGCTTCCATTCCCCATTCCAGGTCCCCACAGAAGGGAGACCCCCCTCCCTCCCCCCCGCTAAGCCTACTGAGGTTAACAGCAACCTCTCCCAACCTGGGCCCACGCCAGTGAGAAGGAAACCCACAGGGGTGCAGGTCTGGAGCTGAGGTCTTGCCCGTGCTGCTGGCATGCAAAGCTACCGCCCTGCGGCAGCTCTTTCCTGCAGCCCCAGCGAAGCATGGCACTGCCTGGTCATAGCACGGCTCAAATCCGTGGCGGAGACACGCCGCCTTCACATCCTCCTCTGGCCCGGGCTGCACTGTGCCATGTCCACGCCCGCTGGGCTCGGATCTACTCTCACACAGCTGTGAGGTCGCCCGAGGGAGCAAACGGCCAAGGCTGAAGGTCAGCTAGTGGCTGCTGCCCTGGGCCAACCAAGAACCGAGTCTGTTCGATGGTGGGGTCTGGGGAAGCAAGCGCCACTGGAAGCTGGGAAGCACTTGTGTTTAGTAGCGACTGTCCAAGTGAGTCTGAACCCCGGGGGGCTGGCACTGGGATTCCTCCATTAGCCTGAGTGGCTGTTTGGGGCATGAGTGGATTTACAAATATGCCAAAGCTCACAGCAGGAGGCTGCTCCACTGCAGGAAGCTCTCGCAAGGGCCCCACGCGGCCTCAGAGCGCCCGGGGGAAAAGCAGCCGTTTCCAGAAGCAGGCTGCACAGCTGTTTTGCACTGTCATTGCAGGCCCCGGTTTGTTAACAATGCTTTGCATTTCTGCCAAGGGACAGCCAGGGATCCGCTGCTAAGGGCCAGTGGGATTAACAGAACCTGTCCGGGTGTAAGTCGGTACAGCAGGAACACCAGGGTATCACCCCGAATCGGGGCCTGTGGTGCAAATCGCAGGCAAAAGCCAGCTCCAGGCACTGCAGCCAATAGCTTCCTGCAGCCAGCCTCCCCCGGCTGTGGCACCAGGCTCTCTGAGCAAGCTGCCTGCTTCAGCAAGGACATGCACACACCGCAGGGCAGAGGGAGGCTCTGCCAGTAACCTCCCTCTTCCTCTCCCCCTCCCGCTCGAATTGCTTGCCAGAATTCCCCAGTAACACCCAGTTCTGGGAACAGTCGCTCCGGGTCAGACCAGCCCAGAACCCTCTTCCCGCAGCAGCCAACGCCAGAAGAGCAGAACCGGCCCGTTTCCAAGCTGCTCCCAGCTTCCTGCAGTCAGAGGCAGCTTCCTCTGTTACTGCAATCCCACCCGTCTCCCGCACAAGGCAGCCCCTAGCCCCCCGAGGTATAATTAACAGCTCCCCCAGCATCGGAGCCCTGGAAAAAGCTCCTCCCATGCCCGCCTTCTCAGCCCCACACCCACAGAGCTCTGGAGGCCTGCGTTAGCCGTACACCTGCCCAGGATTCAAATGCTGCCAAGCTGATCAGCAGAGCACCCACAAATGTGTTTCCATGGGTGGTGCACACCTGCACATGCCTTGGTGCACATACCAACATTTATACTACACAGATGGAAAAAATTAGAGGGAACATTGGTTATTAGCCATGCCCTTGTGAGGGTAGTGAAGCCAGGAGCCCCCGGCCTGCCAAGGCGAAGGGGCACAGCGGTACAGGGAGGCTGGAGGGGAATGGAAAGGAAAAGCATCAGATGTACGTTAACGGCAGATATTCCCCACGGAGGGGGAATGCATTTACCCGCGGTTACCTACCAAGCCATTGGCACCAAGCCAACGCCAGATCACAGCCCACTCCCCACCACGGCACAGCAGCCCGGGACCTCGCTGCCTTTCCCCTGCAACAGCCAACGCCCCGCCCTCTCTAGACACATCAGAGTGCCAAGTAGCTTGCCTGGCACCAGACCAGCCGGAGTCAGGAGGGCCAGTGTCTGGCAGAGCCGGGAGGGCTTGCTGC
This sequence comes from Pelochelys cantorii, assembly GCA_032595735.1. Lineage (NCBI taxonomy): Eukaryota > Metazoa > Chordata > Testudines > Trionychidae > Pelochelys > Pelochelys cantorii. Next base: position 15,249,962 of record CM064356.1, read on the forward strand.
CTGCCTCTGTGCCGCTGGTACAAGATGATTAAAGACAGCAAAGTGCAGCCCTCTCCAAACTGCCTGACCAGCCAGCTCATTGGCAGCATCCCACTACTGTCCAACGGGAGATTAACGCACTTCGTGTGCATGGCTGGAGGGGGGGGACCAGACTGAGGACTGATGGGCAGGCCAAGGAAAGGTCAGGCAGCATCCGCAGAGCTCACCTCCTCTGGGAGCCCCAGCCGCTCAGTGAAGGACGCGCTCATGTGTCTGTCATGCTGCTTCTGGGAGACAGAGGGAAGGTTGCTGGGTGGGGTGGGGGGAATGTTGGTTCCAGGTGATTTTAGCACAACACTGGCCAAGCCTCTGATCTAATCCAGCTGTGCTAGGCCAAGGCGGGCTCCTCCCGTTCCCAGGAAGCAGGATGAGTGCCTGTCCAGCGGAGGCAGCGCCACCTAGCGCCCAGTAGGCCAGGGGCTTGCAAACTTGTTTTCTGATGAGCCAGTGGAAGAAAAGCAGTGATGCCCAGAGCAGGACAGAATGAGACTGGAGCATGGGCTCCAGGGTGGGGCTGAGAAGGGAGCTTAGAGGTGTAGGGGGCCCCCCCAGCTGGAGGGGTCAATGCTGAGGCAGGAGGTGCTTAGGCTGAGGGGCTCCCTGGCAGTGGTGGCAGCTTTCTGCCCTTCTTGGCCCCACAGACCACGCTGTGCCCAGAAGCAGCAGGTTCCCAGCCAATGGGAGTGGTTAGTGTGCTCAGGATCAGGCAGCACACAGACCCTTGCATCCCCCATCCCCCCCAAGAGACAGGCCTGTTGCAGGTGGCTTTAGCATCCCCACGGAGCACCCTGCAGCAACGAGCCAGGGCCTGACATCCCCCACCCCAGTGCCTGTTCATAGGCATTTCGGACATGCCTGCTTGAGCAAGGGCTCTCTGCTTCCACCCAGGGAACAGTCAGAGGCCCAGGGCAGGTTTTAATTCTGGCAAGAGTTTATTTACGATGGCCTGGTGCTCTTAGGTGTCCCTATGGCCAGGTGGAGAAGAGCTGTGGATCTCTCCAGCTGCCAAAGCCTCGAGGGCCAGGGGACCTCGTGTGGCAGAGATCGTGACCACCCACAGGAAACATTTTCTTGGGGCTCCTCCTTGGCTGGGCTGAAGCCTGAGAACTCATCCTCCACAGGCAAGGAACCATGCTATAGGGCATGGTTCCTTCTAGGCAAGCCGCTTCCCACCTAGTTCATTTCCCAAGGCTAGGCCTGGAAGTAAAGTGAGGTGGCTGAGGTGAAGGGTACTGGTGCCTGTGCACACTGCTGCTACTGGAGGTAGGCCTGGGCCACTGCCACAGAGGGGTTCCCAGTCCTTCACTGAGGAGCCTGCAGCTAAGGGTTAGGATGGCACTAGAGTGATGTACCACTTGGCAGGCCAGCCCTGTGGACACCAGAACCTCACCAAACCTTTCTGCAGAACTGCTGCTGCCGAACTCTTTCCTCTACCCAGGGCAGCACTGACATCTGAGAGAGCAGGCAGGGGGAAATCAAAGCTCTTCTCTCGCTGCTTCCAAGGGCAGGCACAGGAGCCACCAGGAACCGCTACTCTCAACTTTGGCAAGACAACGCAGACAAGGCTGTGTCAGTCAAGCTATTTTCTTTGCCTGGCAGGGCTCTGCTGGAGGAGCACAGCAATTCCCAGCTGAGTCAAGGAAGGAGGAACTTTGCTCTGCATTGCAGGTTCCCAAGGGAATGGCAAGACACCTTATCTGGTGGCTGACAAATCTGGCCCCATTTCAGCTGCCCAGCAGAAAACCCAAAGCAGGAATGGCAGCTCTGGAGAGAGCCAATAGGACTGAAAGATTTAAAGTGACAGTTGTTGCCAATTTTTATAACTGAACAAACTGAGTTCTGCTTTCTATTTCGCTAGAAACAGCTACTTAACACAGGCCTATCGTCCACATCTCTCTGAGGCTGCTGGCTGCATTTCTGCAAACTGGCTTTGACCATTTTTCACTGTTTGTGCCACTGCAGCTATTAGGGGAGGAGGAAACAGTTATTTTGCTGCAGACAAACATTCTAGCTGACATTTTTATGCAAGGCAAAACTACATGTTTGGAGACAAAGACATCAAGAGTTTGTGTTTATTTGTCTACATTCAGCTTAATCCAGATGTACTGCCTGAATGATCCAGACATACAAAACCCACTCTTTCCCACTGGTTTTTAAAATAAAATCTTCACTTATAAAACTGAAACACTAAAGCATTAAAATACAGAAAGCTTGTTTAACTCACTTCACAAAAGCATTAACAGATGACATATCCCTTATCTATTTAAAGCCATACTGGGTTAACACTTGAATGACAATTTTAAATAGAAAAAGGATACAGAAATTTTATTAACTCAAAAATTCTATTTAGACAAAGTTGGTAATGGCAACTAACAAACCATTAAATACATAGATGTCCAAAATACAGCTACGTATGGAATTACAGGTACTCAACCATTAGTGACGGAGATCACAAAGAGCACTGCAACATGGAAACGGGGGGTTTACATGTTTACTGTGATGCAATAAAACTCAATATTCAAAGGGTGCGCAGTGCGGAAGGTAACAAAACTTCACACCCCAGGAGAAAGGGCCGGCTTATCTGTACTGGTAATTCATGCTGTGATCGTTTCTGCCGTAGCCGCCTTGGGAAGCTTGGTAGGAACTTGGGGGTCCGCTGTAATTCTGGCCTGAACCGGGAGAGCTGTAGTTTGTCTGAGAAGAATATCCACCTGAAACGGAGAGAGAAGAGGTCATGTAAACCAGGCTGTGGGACAGGAGCGACTGTCCCATCTGGGCTGCCCTCCAGCAAAGTGCACACAGAACTCAGAAGTGGTGACTGCATCTTTGCACCACACCCAAAGCCATTCAACAAAGGAAAGACAGAGAGGGTTGTGTACTGACCTTGCTTACCTTGGTAAGACGACCCTCCTCCCCCAGATCCTCCCCCATAGCCGCTGTGGGAACCAGTATTGTATGAGGAACCTCCTGACCCATAGTTATTTCCTCCACCTCCACCACGGCCGCCGCCGCCACCGTAACCTGCAATTGAGTACACCCACTGAACAAGGCTGACAATGAAATCTGCAACTCTGCTCTTAGAGCAGGAGCCCTTAATGTCCAGACTATCTATGTGGAACGCAGAGATCCTAAGAGAAACTGCCAAGGTGTCTTGACTCATCAAGGTGAGGCTTCTGGCCAAGTGCTCAATTAGAGAAAAGCCTTTGGCCGGTAAAGGCTCCACATGCCTAGTTGCCAGAGCAGCGGAGGTTTAAGCAGTCAAAACCGTACCAAGGAAAGACCAGTGTGTAATAGCAGGGTAATCTCCACAGCCAGTACAATTGTGCATGGCTGCGAGGGTGCTGGGGCATGGGGGGCATCTGGCCTAGAGCTGCAAGAACAGCTCATGCATGTAAAGTAATAACCTTTTGTAGAGAGGGGGGACTTGAGCAATTTCTTGGCTGAATCACGTGGGTAGCCTCAGTTAGCCTTGCCAAGCCAAAACCGACATGACTGTTGGATGTAAACAGGCCAGCTGGCTTTGGGATAAGTGCCCTGAAGTAGGTTGATCTGACAGTTCTGCTCTTTCCACCACAAATGTTTGTTCTTCTAAAGCTACTAAAGACTAGCTGCCCAATTGATCGCATTAGGGTTAATGCAGCGGACGTGATCCACACAGACCCACCCAACATGACAGGCCGTGGAGAACTGCCCGTAACAGACTCGCAGTGTCAGAATGGAACAGTCTAACGCAGGGCGGGGAACCTTTTTTACATCAGGGTCATTGACCCTCTGGAAATAATCAATGGCAGGACACGCACAGTCACCTCACTTGCACGGAGGGCACAGATGCTCGAGGCTTCCCCAGCCTGTGCCAAAGCTCCAGCCCCATTGGGGGTGGCACCGAGGCTCAGGGCTTCCTGCCTACAGGGCTGGAGCTGAGAGTACCAGCTCAACCCACTGCAAGGGAAGCCCTGAGCCTCTGCACCCTACCCCCTCTCCAGTGGGGGAGCTGAACATGAGGCCCATGAACAGGCCAACGAGCAAGGGTCTGGATCTGGCCTGCAGACCACAGGTTCTGTACTCCTGGTCTAACAGGTCAGGAGGCCAATATGGTATCTGCTACATTTGGCAGCTAACAGCTAAGGCTTAAAAGGTTATTGAGGTACAAGTGCACTACTGCATCGCTTCAATAGCCACTCACTCCAGAGAGGAGTGATTTGCCCATTGCTGTAGTTACTCCACCTCCCTAAGAGGCAATTCTTCCATTGACCCAGCACTGTCTACATGAGGGACTAGGGCCTGGCTTTCAGACAGGAGTGTAGCTTTTCACAACAGCTACATCTGGCTGGGTCACTAGCCTCTTTCATTTGGGCTCTGCACCATGAAGAAACGCTGCAGGCCCTGAAGATTCCTTCCAGTCCTGTTCAAGCCCAATTCCATGACATTGCTCCTTACCCACTATAGGAAGATTCAGCAGAGCAAAGCATCCCCATAATGAACACTCATGCCAGTGTGGCACTGGCGTTCCATCACAACACTCAAATGTTTAAGGCAGTGCCACCTGCTCATCCCCAAAACTCTTCAGATTCCCTGTGGAAGTCTGTCTGGCCCCCCAAACTAGGGATCCAAAATACCGTTTAATGGGTTAACAAATTAAACGGGGCGACTGGGTGGGCCATGCCTGCCCAACTGGGCTGCAGTGCCCCCCTGCCATGATCGGGGCTGCTCCAGCCGGGATGGGGCAGCCCCCCACCCACACAGTTTAACCATTAACATCCCTGCCCCAAACATGCATTCTAACCCAAAGTATCTACTGTGATCCTTTTAGTCCCAAGTTCAGTCAAACTGGTTGTCTGGGCGTGCCAGAGACTCGATGGGCTCTCTTCCCTCCTCCTGCTGCAGTGACAAGAACACACTGTGGTGGGAATCCCACTAAGGGTAACCACACTCCCAAAAAGAAACTCACTGAATTTGCTGTCATAGTTGTAGTCTGATCCTCCGCCAGAGGAGTTGTAGGAATTGGAGTAAGAATAGTTGCCTTGTCCGTGATTGTACCCTTTTTGTTTGCCTTGTGGAGGGCCATAATTACTGTACTGATTTTGGTTGTACGACTGCTGTTGCTGGCCTTGGTGGGACTGATAGCCTGACCCATAGGAAGGCTTTTGCTGTCCTCCATGCTGCTGCTTCTTTCCAGCATGTTTGGGTGGAACTGGTGAGCTGTAGTTGTCACCACCTTGGTAGTAGGATCCGTAGCCAGAGGAGCCGCCGCCGCCGCCGCCACCGCCGCCGCCACCTCCACCACTTCCCGTGTTGCCGGAATGTCCACCATTGCTATAGAACTGGCCTGAACAAAGGAAGAGTAAATCAAACTGTGTTTCGTGCAGGCTTGTGGAAACAGTCACTTCGCCGCTTCATAAATGTAAACGGCTGTGCGCGCTGCATCACACCATGATGCTTTGTCATTATGTACGCGGCACTTGAGAATCTAGGACGATTGTGACCAATACATGAAAGATAGATTTAAGTAATTCCAGACAAGGCCAACAGGTGTAACACTTTGTTCATTTAAGTCAATAAGGAATTACTACACACATTGACATAGGATCTCCCAGTTATTCTCACTGTTCATTTAACAACTCTCCAAGTCAAAGTTCTACACACATTTAATTTCTGTAAGCATCTACACCAAATTTTAGAGCTAAGTTCAAGGTGACTAGTGGTTTTTCTAATGCATTTTACAATATCTAACAATTATTACTTCATGTTTTACAGAGTTAAGTTGTTCTAGTGCTCAAATTACATTTGAGACAAGCTAGCCCCCAGTGATAATCGAAGTCCATTCTCCACAGAAAAGGAATGACAATACGGAAGAATCTTACCCCAGAGACAAGGGCTTAGAGTCAACACCCATGCAAATCACTCTAAAATAAAGAGCACTCTCCACATGAAGTACTGTTTATGTAGCAATAATTTGACTGAAATTAAAGAGGCCTTTTATAACGCTTATTTCAATTTTACTAAATTACTCACTATCAAATTCTGCCAGCAGCACGAACTCACAAGTTTACCAGAACCCTGTGTTTCGGCTGAGGGCCTCAAAAGGAATAGCTGGAATAACACTGTACCAAGTCTTCTGGCAACTAGAAACTTATTTTCTAATCTGCCTGTGGCATTTACAGACTGGGGCTTGCACTGCTGAGTAACTGCTTTGCTGTCCAATTTAAACTTGTTCAAGTTTAACAGGATTGTTCTGTTCAGGTCCCAGATAATTGGCCTATTTTAGTAACTTAAAAGATGAGAGCAGGTATGTTGCATTTTGACTTTTTAATAAAGATCACAATTCTTATTTACCAAGAATCAGCCGCCACTAGGATCTAGGAAAAACCCTGCATCAGTGTCCACAGTAGAGTACCCACAGCTCTAGGAGAGTAAGTGCTGCTGCAGACACAGGTGGCTGGAGTACTACCGATTTAAACTACATTAGAAATGAAGGGATGTAAGAAGTACTCAGTATCTCTCAAATAGAGGAGAATTTAAGGTTAAAAAAAGTCAAGGACTAAACTTTTCAAATAAACCTGTTATAACATGTGTTTCTTCTTCTGTGGGCAAAAGGCCATGTTTCAAAAGGGGAGAAACACAGTTCTTTAATGTTTCTTTCAACCCAACAGAAGTTATAACATGGTTATGGCCTTAACTACATCACAATAAAAACAGGCCTGTAGTGTGGCACTGAACTCCAGTTTTGGTACAGAGAACCGGAGTTACAGAAAAAAAAGCGCAGAAGAGAGTTTCTCCTGAACAGGATGTCAGGAAGAAAACTTGCATCACCTGAGCTGAAAACCAAGGGTGGAAGCGAACTCCTTTCCCAAGTGAGTTAAGACAGCTGCTGGGAGAGTCATTCCTAGATGACCCCTTCATATTGAACTAAGCAAGCATCAACACTGCATCTGCACCCCCCCCTTCAGTTAAATCTACTGAAAAAAATATCCAACACACAAGTTACTGTAACATGTATTCATTTTAAAAAAAATGGCAGTTTTCACCTCATTCAGAACAATAACTATTCCCTTGTATAAAAAGACATTATCTCAAACAATAACTTTCTAAAAAAAATAGGACATGCATTATTTTTTTAAAAAGTGTTCACACTGAAATTTAAAATTTTGCCCAAGAAGGTTTCTACAACCTGATGTTTGACAGATTCCTGTTTTCACCAGTTTAAATGACTGAGTTAACTCAAATGGTATTGAGCCTCACATATTAAATCAATGCAATGCTGCAAGCTTTGCAGTCAAAAAGAAGTGACAAAGATACAATTTTGAAACATAGGCATCACAGCAAGAATAAAGGACCAAACACGTTTATTATTAAAGATTTGAGAGTCTCAAGAGGCAATTTATTCTCTGAGAGACGTTTAATTATCCGGGCTATTAAATACTTCTGCTTATAGGGCATTGTGCATTTTACAAGAGGCACAAGCTATAGAATATCAGATGGCCCGCTGGATTTACAACCCCTGGACATTTTAGTTTTTGAAGTGTTTTAGGCCCTTTATGCTTAGATTAAAAAAAGCCCATTTTTAATGTAACTAATGAACCCATGCATTTTAAAAGTAATCAAAAATAACATTTTTTACATCAACTCCTTAACGCCTGGATATTTCGTGTACCAGTATTGGAAGCACAATACAATACCTTTGAGAGTATACCTAGCTATCAGCCACAATAAGTCACCCCCCCCCCAGCATTTATCCACCAGTGTATTACAAAGGATGTAAAGATTAATTTAGCACATATGATTCCACATACAAGTCATCATTTTGCATGCTTAAAAAGCTGGGCTGCACTAGATTCAGAAATGTTGAAAGTCTCTTCCCTACTGTCAGAGCCATCTATCCAAGTTCTGGTGTTTATTAAAAGGCTTAAATTTTGTAAAAAACCTGCTGTAAATTAAGATAAAGGTAGATTAAAACACTTCAGTACTGGTTTCTTAAAAATAAAGTAATGCTTTCCATAAAAAGCAAAGGTGGGCTTTTTGCCTTTATGCTGAACAGAGCTGACTTTAAAATTTGTGCAAACTGCACAAAAATGTTCGTGGATAATTAGTTCCCCCTGTTGTGTACATCAATTACGACCAAGTTCAAAGGCAAATCACAATAAAAACTGCCACTGTCTTAAGTTCTGCAGGCTAATAGTTTCAGACAAGCTGCGGTGAAAAGCCACTGTTGAGAAACCCAGTGAAGCACAGGGACACAGCACGGACACTTTGGGTTTTGGAGTTCGAGAAAATTGGAGTAAAAAGCTGTTTTTGTGCAATACTTTTAGATGATCTAGGAAGACCCAAAATCATGATAGCCGTAGCAGTCTGTGAAAAAGTCACCTACAAAAGGGGGAGACAGAGCAGAGAAAAAAATTAGAATTCTTTTGAAGATGGCAAAATGCGCCACATTTGAAAGTCATGTTTTAGATTTCTCTGCTCCTGTCACCCCCCAATGAAGGCTTCTTCTCAAGACAAATAGCTGTGTATTTTCTGGAAAATCATTCACAAGAGTGGTGGATTGCTTCACATGGTTTAAAGCAGAGAAATTTAAAATATTCACATTTGAAGAGGAAACCTGAAGTCACCTGGATTTGAGTTTAAGTTTTAAACATCAGATTCAGCTACCTTTCATTATTTCTCATTTTTTAAAAAAATGAGCATGCTATGATGGTTCAGGTACAGATATATCACTGTATGGTGTAACCCAGAGTTTTAGTAACCCCAGTATGGTGCTGTGTTTCAAAGATTAAAACATTAACACTTACTATAGCCTGCTGTTGCAGAATTTCCTCCATAACCATAGCTCCCATATCCAGCTCCTAGAATGAAGTAAAGCAAGTACTCTAAGAAATTCATTTTCTATCGCTAAAGGAACGAAAAGCTTTTATTTAAACAAACTTCATTTCCAATAAGCTAAAGTGTAACATGCAACGCAGGAACTCTGCATTCTATGTAACCGTGTACGGATGCCACCTACATGCTTAAACCATGAAAGCCTATCAACCCCAGATAGCCTGATAGTTGCCAGTCTGTCAAAGTTAAGATTAGATCCATCTGGGGGGACTCCAGTTTCTGCACAACGTCACTGTCCCAGGGCTGAGCTCTGGCAGCTCTGGTCTCGGAGCTGTGCGCTGGAGTTAGTTCCCAAAGAACTTCCCTTTGGGCCCCAGTTTAGAGGGGGAAACCTGAGTTCAGCTTAGCTGTTCCTTATCCAATAATTTTACCAGCCAATCCTAACATCATATTCCTCCACCTTAACTGATTTACACCTAGACAAACAATTAAAAACCAGAGATCATACAGAAATGATTTAAATGTAAGGCTACAGCAGGAATAGCTGTTGAGACATGGCATGAGCCAGGACTGAGCCAGCGTGCCTGCCCACCAGCTCCCAAGCTCCTTTAAATTCAGAGCCATTTATTGGGTTAATCGTGTAACCGATAACATTTGTTGGCTACACAATTACTGAATTACATGCTTCCTAATATCTAACAGAAAGGCCTATCTTTACACTAGCAATCTTTGTAAAAATACAAAAGCCTTTTTCTGTAGTCATACTAGAAAGTCTGTAGCCATACTGGAAGGGCTGCATTTGCTGCTTTTCATGTTGTATTTTCAAAGAACACATTATATTGCCTTTCCCCCCCAAAAGAGATCCCATGTGCTTCTTATAAGCATAACACACTGCATGGCTCCTTCTCTTTAAATCCATGAAGTTTAGCATGAGACAACAGGCATCAAGCTGGTAGAGAGAACTATTCATGGTAACTCACCAGCATTCATGTAGCCACCATGATTGCCACCACCAAATCCACCTCTGCCTCTACCACGGCCCCTGATGTTGCCGCCTCTGCCACGCCCACGCATATTTGGGGGAGGTGGCACTTCATTGTGCATGGGACCTCCCATTCCAAAACCTGGATTATGTTGCTGTGGAAGAGAGATGACTTGTTACTAACTCTATTTTAAAAGTCCAAGATGAAACAGATGTGTGTTTCTAAAGTTCAGTGCAAGTAGAACCGACCCTCGCATGAGTGTCTGGTCCTAGTTCTACAACTAGTGATAAAAATCCATCTCCATTTCTCCAAAGGTCAACTGGGATATACCCGCCCTTTCCCCGCCTCTCTCGGCAGTGTAGTTAGTACAGCGGAAGGTAAACACACTAGACAACGATTCTTAGCTCATTCACACAAACACTAAATCACCAGCAAGTCGACCTACCTTTACTGCAAACTTGGGTCCTCCCCTCGCAGGTACAGGGGCTCTTTTCTTCTTATTGGGCTCAATAGCAATGGGGGCATCAGGAAACAGCTTCTCCAGGGCAGCTAACGCAGCATAGGCTTTTGCCACTTTTTTGTTTGAGCCTGCTCCTTGAAATTTCTGCCCATCAACCTCAACCTTGGAAACAGATTAAATAATCATGCTATGAATCAGTAATATTCACAGAAGAGAAGTCACTTTTGTCACAGCCGTGCTGGTAAAGCATGGCATAGCTTGTTACTTCCACACACAGCGTCAGACAGAACCAGTGAAACTGTACTAAGCCTGGAAGCTCAAACTGCACCAAATGTCTATAAATGCAATCTTGTATGCAGATGACCAAAGTCAGCTCACCTCCATGACAAAGCGCTTGTCATGGCTGCCTCCTGTCTCTGAAATCAGTTCGTATTTTAGACCACGCCTCTTTTCATTCAGTTCCATCACTGGATTCTTGCCATGCTTTGTCAGGATTGGTCCCTGTTGTTTCACATTCTAAAATAAATTAGAAACATAGTTAAAGTTCCAAAAAGCTGTTGGACTCGGGAATTACTAGTTTATGGATTTTATAATTAAGGAAAATGTTAGCCTTAAAGGAAACTGATTAATGATTTCATCAGTTATATTTTGCATTTGTCAGCAATGAGTAGTCAAGTGTACTCCTTGCTTCCCTTTAAACAGGAAAGAAAAAAAATCCTTAGGGTATGTCTACACTAGCCCCCTACTTCGAACTAGGGAGGCTAATGTAGGCAGTCGAACTTGCAAATGAAGCCCGGGATTTAAATATCCCGGGCTTCATTTGCATGTTCCCGGACGGGCGCCATTTTTAAATCCCCCTAGTCCGAACTAACTGCCCGCGGCTACACGCGGCAGTTAAAAGTTAATTCGAACTAAGTCCTTAGTTCGAATTAACTTTTAACTGCTGCGTGTAGCCGCGGGCAGTTAGTTCGGACTAGGGGGATTTAAAAATGGCGCCCGCCCGGGAACATGCAAATGAAGCCCGGGATATTTAAATCCCGGGCTTCACTTGCAAGTTCGAATGCCTACATTAGCCTCCCTAGTTCGAACTAGGGGGCTAATGTAGACATACTCTTAGATATTTTACAGGATTGTAAGGAGTTTCAGGACATGCTATTTAACAGATGCTCTACCAAAAACTCCACTGACACTCAAGTGCACAGCACTCCTTTCAGAACAGTGCTTGAGAGTTTCAGACTCATAAGAAATCATTTGAGCAGGCTTATCACAACAGTCCTCTCCTGAAGGTTGGAGGAAAGATCAGGTTTCAAAAGATGTAAAAAGTTTGTGCTTACTTCTGAAGTTTGCTCTGAGGGAGGAGAAGCAGCACTGGGTGTAGAGACAGTTTCCACTACAGGAGGAGGGGCAACTACCACTGGTTTCTGTTCTGTTTCCTCTGCTGATTCATCTCCTTTTCCAGACTCTTTGCCTTCCACTCCTGTAGGTAAACCCATATCTTGCAGCACCTGGGGGTGTGGGAAGAGAAAAAGGCCACTGTCAAGTACTCATGCTATGTCCCCCATGACTCTCATACCCATATTGTGAAATGGGTGTTTGAGAAAGCTGTGCAGAAGTGGATCCCCTGTCCCTGACATTACAACTACACCCGTTCATTCCAAACGGAGTATTAGATCAAGCTTCATCCATCTCCACTGATGGAGCTGGAACATGTAGGCTATAAACATTCCCCCAAGCTCTGCAGTCCCTTTGAACTCTGGCAGTAAGAAGAGTCTTCTGGCTAGTGATTTACTTACTCTGTCACGGGCTGCTACTCTTTCAGTGTTTTAACTTCTACACAAAACTGTATCCATGTAGAAGGGACTACACACCTCAGATTTTAAACATGATCTTCTAGAAGATCAAGTTTAAAGGAGTAACTGTTCAGGTACTAATGTATTTTCAGAAAAAGAAATTTGAAAAGCGTTACATGCATAGAAGGCTCTTACCTTTACTGCCACATGCAATTTGGCTGTCTTTTTGGAAGGCCCTGATGCCTCAAACGTACTGCCATCGACTTCCACAGACATAGTAAAGATAGGAGCATGAACTGGACCAGTCTGAGACACAAGTTTGTACTGGAGACCAGGTTTTAGCTGGTTTAATTTCATCAGTGCATTCATAGCCTGGGGAGGTTCCGTTTTCTCTTCTAAACGGAAACACAGTTTGTTCTTTATCAGACATGCACATTTATTTTAAAACAAACTTGACAACTGCGTTCAGACAATAAGAGGTTACAATCTGCCACTGTGGACGTCTTGAATAGAAATAGGGATTTGAAAGTATCATTTACACTAGAGAAAGCCTTAGATTTGCAATAAGCCATTCCATGTGAAACAGTTTCTTCTGCAGTTTGCCTTGTTTAGTCTGAAAACAGCTTTTAGGCTGCACCCTGTTACTTGTTACCTACCTCTGATTAACTCAATACCTTTTTTCTGAATCTTCTTTTTCTTTTTGCTGGGAGACTTCTCCTCTCCATCCTCCTCCATAGGACGCTTCATCGGGGTGATGGCATATGTGGTACTGGGGGGAATCTGGACTGTAAAAGTCATAAGAGGCAGCTAAATATATCAGTTACACAGTGACGGTGCAACAAAAGTACTGGGCACTAAGAATGTAGATATTTATTCCAATATTTACCAGTGTAGTCAACTGGATTTTCGTTCTTTGGTTTCTTGGGCATCTTGGAAGGCAGGGGATCCATCCCCAACACCTTGTGAAGCTGGCCAAAAGCAGCAAGTCTCAGGGCATGCTAGAAAGATGGAACACATGTTAATGGGATGTACAAGTTGCTAAAGCAACATTTGCTCACTGCAGAGGTTCAAAGAGGAATCTTCTACCCACCCCTGCACAAAATAAAAACCAACAAAAACACATCAAAAGAACACACTTCCGTTTAAATAGGATGCTCCTTAGAATTCTAAGTTCAATCCAAAACCTGGGCCACAGTGGTAAATCACTACTTAAAACCTGATACTTTTGCTTCTGGTAGATGAAACTATAAATTCCTTTTATTAGTGTGAGACCCATTTTTTAACATGACTAGGTATTAAAAATATTAAAACCAATCTCGGTGAGGTTACTAGACTACTGTTAACCAATATGGAAGTTCAACATAAATTGAACTCATTAAGTTTTTGCAACATCTGTAGTCAAAACTATACCTGAGCACTCTGTGTGATATCTTCCCTTTGTTGTCTGTCTAGATGCCCAATAGCATCAGTGGCTTCTTTTTCACAAGGATCATAAATACCAGAACCATCTGAAGGCAGGAAACAAGGAAGATATGCAGAGAATTATCCTAGTGTTTCTAAAAAATCTAAACTAAGTATTCCCTTGGCATCATTCAACACTCATCTGTGTAAAATAGATCAATGTCCAACATTTTGAAATTTATTTGGATTATTTTACAAGTACAATTATAAGTGAAGTTGGTCAAAACCACTTAGAAAGACAATCCATTTAACACTTGCAGAACTTGGTACTTCACACTGCAGGGCTTAACATCATGGGTCCATGTGCCCTAAATAAAACTATGAACTGTAAAACCCATACACACTACACATTATAAACTGCAAACACAGAATTATAGAACTGCAGGGCTGGAAGGGACTGAAAGGTCATCTTGTCCTTCTCCCTGCGCTGAGGCAGGATCAAAGCAACTCTGACAACGACATGGGGGGCGGGGGGGGGGGGAGGGCCTTTCAAGTACCATATAATACTACAATGCACCAAACTTGAATCGCATCCCATGTGATTTCTTGCTTTGAAATGTATATACAGAGAACCATCTAACCTGGCATAACAATTCCAGACGCAAGACATTCAAGTACTCTTCTCAGGGCCTCACCAGCTCCCATTGGTCTATTAGCTGTTCCAATGGATTTTTCACACAGCAGCTCCAGAGGCTGTAAGATATTTGAGATTTTAAGAAGTGAGAGATGCAAACATAGGACTGCTTTAGGGAAAGTTTCCAACAGATGCCAAGCAACAGCAAAAAAGAGTCTTCAAATTAGATAAAAGAAGCAGAGGATTGTACTGCCATAAGTTTATAAATTACTTTAAATTCTCCCCACATACCCAAAGTATGTGATTATATCACACAATGTATTCAAAAACCGAATACGTCAAATAATTTATTCAAATGAAAGGAAGTTGCAATTTGTGAAAATGAAATTTCAGACTGAAGAACAGCTCTCTCCAATGACAAAGAAAAAACCAAACAATTCAGAAAAAAGCAAGCATTACCCATCCTCTTAGTGGTCCCCAAGTAGGAACCCGAGTACACAGATCTCTCAGGACCCTGATGACTATGACGCACGATTTCAGACCATTAGCCCTGGCCTAGAATAAGTAAGCAAGCAAAGGCATATTCAATAAAAATACCAAAACCAATTAATTTGCAGACAAATATTATTTTTGCAGTGCTACTTTGTCAAGGGTAAACAATATATATTTACATTAAATTTTATAATTTACTAGTATTACAGTGTACAAAAGTGACATTACTCTTAACACAAAGCAGCAGCTATGCATCTACTCATTTAAAAAGTTGCCTCTTTGAACGTTACGTTCGCTTAAGTGCTTCTTTAGCAACTGTATGGTTGACAGAAGCTAAGTTCAGCACAACTATCATCCAGTGTTAAAGTACTTTAATATAAAGTTAGATAATTTGTAAACTTTAACTGGCTACTTAAAGACAAATATAAGAACAAAATGCAAACCTGGAACCACTTGGCGTGTCGGAGTGACGCCAAGGCAGCAAGGCATTTCTGCCTGTCCAGAACGTCCGGGGTGTCGTTGACTGATAGCGTTTCTATTCGTGGATGGAATAAGAAGACAAGGCACAGTTTGACCAAGGGGGTTCTGTCAGGTGGAGAGGGGATGAGGCAGCTTCCTAAAGGGCAGCGGAGGCTCCCAAAAGATCTTGAGCTATACCCTTTACCTGAAAGGATAGCCTACAATACACTTTACTTTATTACCCTTAACTGGAACTTAACTCTGCAGAGAAGGAGAAGAGTAATGTAATGGAGTAGGCTAAATCCTATGTTATGAGGGGAAAGAGGAATAGTATGTAGGAGGGACAGAAAGCCTATAGTGCTCTAATGAAGCTACAGAAAGTAGAACCCCTACGGTATCTAACAGAAGGGAAGTTTGATGTTAACCCTCACTCTACATCCAGAGCAGAGGTAAAGGCTTTTCTAAAGCCAAGGGAACCCCCTCCGCCCACAAGGCTTGACTGCCCTGGCCCCGGCCCGTGACAGAGTGCGTCCTGTTGGTCAAAGGTCCAGCGTCCCTAAAATTGACAAACTAGAAGGCTTGGTAGACGAAGTCAGATATCAGAACCATAGACAATCAATAGAGCACAAGAATATTCTCCAGTCTGTGCTGCAGCAAAACTGAAGATATATATTAATACTTTTGAAGTGTCTGAAGACCAGGGTTTTAGATAAGGCTAGTTCAAACGTTTGCTATGCATATAAGTTCATGAGTCAAAGTGTGTGCTGCCTGTGATACAGAACTGATCACAGTAAGAGATTTTTCAAGTGAAGATATTTTTGAAATATTATTCCAAAGAGTAAGTTTGAGTAAGATCATGGATGGTGTCTAACTTTATCCAAAACTCTGCACCCCGTCCTGGAATTCTGAACTTTAGCTGATAAAACAGCCAAAGGGACCCAACAGTGCACCTATCATTTTTGCTGCAACTCAAACCATTTTATATAACATATCCAATTTCATATACATGCAAAAAAGTCATTTACAAGAAGCCTTCGATTTTTTTTTGAAGTACAAGCTTACATTTGATGTCATTTGTGTGGGCCACGAACATGGCTAGATATAAAAAAGATTTAAACAACGTTACATATTAGTGAACTAAAGGCCCAAGTTATACCACTTGAAAGGTGCTACTCAATTTTAGGAGTCTGTTTCTGATTATCCACATCCATGGTTTCTTGTAGTATTACAATCTGAAAATTGAATTTGTCTGAAAGAAATATTTCTGTCTCAAACAACTTGAGCTACCTAATCTGAAATTGAATAGCACATTTGAACAGTGATTAGCAACAGACAACGTAAGTTTCCAGACTGACTGTTAGCCGTTTTCAATCTTCCATACCTCCAGCTAACAGTTTTTCCATTTCTTCTCTCACAACAGGGGATGTCAAGTGAATTGTCAGCGTCAATGGAGGCTCCTGTGTGTTCTTAATGATAATTGCAGCTTCGCTAATAGACTGGATTATTTCATATTTATCTTCAGTAATAGCCTACAATATAATAATTTTACCATTTAGAAATTTCTTCTTGGATTCATGCATTTCTTTCAAGTGCACAGTACTGTCCTTTCCCCTAAAGCATGAACTAGACGATATAACTTGCCTTTCAGTTTAATTAGTTTATAAAGTGAAATTATAGAATTATTGTTTGTGGCAAATGACATCCATCTACTTTACAAGGGGGTTCTATAAAGACTACCACATTTCCCCATTTGGTCTTAGTAAGAAGCCTAATCAAAATCCCACTCAAGTTCTAGTCCCTTTAATCCATTCGTGTGTGTCTGCATGCATTCACTGTGACAATCATGCACAATCAAAGGACTATACTCACAGCAAGCTGTACTCCAAGATTCTCAGCTACTTTGTCCAAGAGACCAGTTGTGGGTTTCTCTTTGCACAGGAGAACCAGCTCAAGATCTAAGTCTCCCTTGAGTAGCAGGCCTTTTGCTACAAGCCCAACACGCATCACACCACGAAGGGTCCTAGTCAAATGCTCTGTAGTCTTCTGATCCCTGTAAAAGATATGTAAATGCAGCTGTGGTAGCACAAAAGTCAAAGCCTGATGTGCACTTAAAGGGACACTTTAAATGTTTAAGTTAACAAAGCTCACAGGACAAAGCAGCAAAGGTTTAGATCCCAAACAGAAACACACATGTACAGGGAAAATTACTTGAATTCCATGTTTATGTCCTCTGGCTATGGAATGTTAAAATTAGAGGGAGAGTGATAAATAATGTCTTTTCAAGCACTTAAGAGCTCATTACTATTAGTCTAGAGGAAAACAAAGTACTACTGAAGCAGTAGACAGTCCCTGTAAAACAGCTGACTAGTAATGTTACTTACCCTCCTTCTTTGTTTTCTTCTTCAGCAGTAGTATCCATGGTCTCCGGTTCTGGCTGCTCCCCACTGACTTTTTCCTGCTCATCAATCCAGTCAGATACAGCTTTGAGAGCACGTTCTGTATGGGAGACCATGTTTTGAACTGCCTCCAACTCTTCCTGAGTTGGGTAAACAGCAGAATGTTTTGCCATCACATGGCGGTCATCATTCACAAAAATACGCATCGGTCGCTGAAAAGAAAATTTGATGCAATTTAATAATAGACTAAGAATATATATTTATTTATAAACAGTGAAAATTTCAGCATCTTACCATTTTTGCTTCCGAAACTTTGATGAAGCTTTCAAAAAGACCTTATCTAGCTTCCTCCTCCCAAGAACTACACCAATACCACAGCTTCCTATAATCTGAAAACAGAAAAATAATTACCAATGCATTATAAATGGACTGAAAAATCACCTCTTTGGAAAATGCATAGCTCTTAACAATTACTCAAATTTGTTACCAAAGCATACAGTTTACATTAGGACCACACAAACAGTTTGAACATGACCAAGTAGACATTGATATAGTAGTTGCCATGCAGATACCATTTAACATGTATAGACTGCTCACAAAGTTCTTCCTCTGACAGGAAGAATGAAAACATGCCAGAGTTCATCAAGTGCTATATCAAATATACTCATTTAATAAAGGTTTGACAACCATTGTCCCTTCTGCACATTCAAGATGTGCCTACAAGTAAAACTGGTTGCCTTAGCTTGTTTTCCTTGTTTCATTATTTGCATTATGAGTAAGTTTGGCGGAATTCGATTTTTTTTATACTTCTGACAGATAATACTGATATCTATTTGATAAAAACTGAATACAGTGCATAAATCTAACTTTTTACCAGTTGCAGAAAATTATAATGAGGGTCAAATTCATGTCAGCAGACACAGAAATTCAAAAAACTAAAGTGTTATAACCATTAAGATACAAATTGTCAACATTAGGTCAAAATATATCAAGTATCCTTATAATCAATCCTAATAATTAAAACATTTTTCTTACTTTGTATAAATTTCAATCTTACCATTTTTTCTACCAGTTTGTGTGTGTTCAATGAAAATCCCTGTTTATTGGTGAAAACATAATCCTTCCATGCCTAGTTTTGAGGGAGAACTTATGCAAACTAAACACCTCTAAGTTAACTAATTCTTGTGTAGGAATACCAGAGTTTTGATATATGTTACAGTTATACAAGAATCTCCATGGAATTATTCATCACCATTCTGAGGTCATCTTTAGAACGGAACAAAAATGCTTATAACAGTTTATGCCATAACTGTTGTAAACTCTATATTATCTCAAACTTCAACCCCTTTGGATTGCTCTTTAATAGTACATAGGTGGCAGTAAGTTTCATCTCCTAAGGATACATGTCTACTCTTTGTGAAAGGAGATAATTTCCCAAGAATGTTACAAATGTGCAGGTGATTTTTGGCATGAAGCCCAAAATACAATTTAGCACCAAAATGGCTTTACTCAACTAGTTTTAAACAGCAGTGAGAATGTATAAAAGTATTACAAGAATCAACAGTTTGAGTAATGACAGCAAGTAAAAAATCAGTTTGGAAACATTTATCTTCAATATGTCTCCTTGATTTCATCTCAGAAAAACCTTACCTCATTTTACTCCTCCAAACTCCTAGTTTTCTACTAACTCCAAGGAACTAGATTACCTATTAGGTGTTGGCTAAAAATGTTTAAGCAAATGGCACCTCCAACATGAAATTCTTACTGAGCTAAATTAAGCAAGCAATGCAAAGTTATCAAGCCTCAAATCTAATGAATAAATGTGTAAAAGTTTTCAACAGAAATTATAGCTGGAAACTAGAGCTTGCAGACCCTTCCTTAACTGTAACACCATTATTGGACTCTGCTTAATCTCAATTCAGATTTTGTCAAACTCTTTAATATAGTTAGTTTTTATCATATTAAATGCATCCATATGAACCGCGTTTGGCATCGTCTTCCTACCTCAGAGTTACATGACAAGTGTGTGCCATCTGTATTTTACATATGAGAATCAAATACATTTCCTCTCGAATTTCAGGTGTCTTGCAAATAAACAAGTCTTCACGAAAAGGGGACTAAGTTATGTTCTAATTTTTATAACATGAAGTGACACTGGAATCCATCCAGATATGTATCTTAAGAAACAGTGAAAACAAGAACACCTGACACACACTACAAAAATACTTAGCATTGACAATATATTCAGGATGCCATATCACTGTTTCAATAACACTGATTTGCAATTAATCCTAAACATATTACACTTAAACATTTCAGAGGGGTAGCTGTGTTAGTCTGTAACTGAAAAAAACTTATACAAATAGTCCTGCAGCACCTTAGAAATGAACAAAAAACGTAGATGGTAGCATGACCTTTTCGAGGGCACAACCCACTTCAGATGAATGGAGTTAACTACCTTCATCTGAAGAAATGGGTTGTGCCCAGAAAGGTCATGATACCATCTACATTTTTTGTTAGTCTCTGAGGTGCTACAGAACTATTTGTTGTTTAAGTTTTATTACACTTAAACAATGCAAGCAATGAAGTGGCAAAATACTCAGTATTTAACTATAGCAGCATTGCTTTAGTAAATATTTGAGAGCTGCATTATCATAGTGTCTAGGAACACTGTCAAAGCAGGACCCTACTGTGCTAGATGCTATACCAATACAGAAGAAGGCAGTCCCCCAAACCCCAAAGTAATATGCTCTGGCAGAGACAATGCAGTTTCATCAATCCTTTGTGACAGCAAGTGGAGAACTGCCACCATACAGCCCTCTTGTGATAGCATATTATAACAAACAGCTAAGGTGCCTGATCTGCAAATATTTACAAACACAATTAACTTTCCTACTGTGAAAACGATATATAGATATATATCATGAGCTTTCATGGGCACAACCCACGTTTTCAGATGTGCCCAGAAAAGGTCATTATACTATTTTTTTTTCTAATTTCTAAGGTGCTACAGGACCACTTGTTTTTTTAAGTTTTATTAAATTACAGACTAATACAGCTACTCCTCTGAGCCTTTCCTACTGTGAGCAGTCCGGTTGACTTCAAGGAGACTACTTGCAATAAGAAAGATAAGCATGTGTGTACATGTTTGCAGGACTGAATCCTACAAGTCTTCAACAATTCCAGGATTCATTCTTATCCCATAACACAGAGATGTGCTGGTATTCTGACAGTCACATATCTTGTCATTTGTTAGGAACACATGAAAATGCTAACCTTCCTAATCCCCATCCAAAGACCTTGATTCAGATTGCTTCTGAAAGTATGTGTACCATTACTCTAATACAGGGCTGGGCAATAATTTTTCATGGGATGGGGGAGGTACTCCAAAATTTTGGAAAGTGATCATAGGCCACACTTTTCTATGGAGAGGATGCGGGGACGGAGATTGGGTGCAGAAGGGAGCTTGTGGTAGAAGACTGGGATGCAGGAAAAGGTGTGGGGTCTGGAAGGGAATTTGGGTGAGGGATGTGTGTGTAAAGCTCCTCCCTCACCCAACTGGTGCAGACACACAGAAGGAGCAGCCAGCCGCTCTGAGCCCTGAGGCTGCTCCCTGTCTGTGGGTCCAGTAGGGTAAGTCACAGGCTGGACTGAAAGGCTTGGTGGGCCGTATCTGGCCCCTACTCTAATATTTCCTCAGCTGTTAGCCAAATGTTTACTTAATTTACTAAAAATCACTAATATATTTGTACTCTGAGTATTAATTTTGTAAGTGCTGAGAGCCATAAATTAATATTTGTTATTGTTTGACACCTCTATTGTTCCCTCTCCACATGTGATGACCACTTCTGAACCATGCCAATAAAAAAAAAAAAGTCACCTTGAGGAAATGCTGCAGATTAAACACAGATTTCCTATTTTTTAAGACTAATAATATACATGCACTTACAATCACAGAAACTCCTATATAATGTGAGAATAAGAGCTACTAATGCCTTCTGCAGCACCTCAGGATTCAGACCTTTCAGGAAAGGTAACCATGGAACAGGTTAAAAACATTTTATTTATGCTTCAGAGGGGTAGCTGAGTTTAGTCTGTACAGGATAAACAACAAATAGTCTTTAAAGTGCTACCAGACTAACAAAACATGTAGATAGGTATCAGAGTTTTAGTGGGCACAGCCCACTATTTATGGTGTGTGAACTATCAACAAAGTTTCACAAAATTAATAGTCATTAACATGAGGGAAAAGGAGTAAAACAAGGTAACACTTCAAAAATCACATCATGCTAAAATTTTCCTATCATTTCCATGTCAACCATGATTGAAATAATTATTCCAATGTTACAAAAGCATCGGGTTACAAAAGCCTTTCAAAGTAATGCTCAAACTGGCTCAATGTGTGTGAAAAACTAAGCCGGAGACTAAAGATTTAAACTGTTTTTTATAAAGATGCTCTACTCTGATCTCTTAAGATCTACAAGGAAAATATTTCTATTTCCCCACGTAAAGAGCTCATTAGCTCCCTCAATTCGAAAAAACCCAAACAAACCCTGAGTTGGCCATTTCATTTCTGTTTCTAGCCAGTTACACTTTCAGGTCCTGGCTCGCTAACCGGAGACTCGTGCTGGGAGCCGTTCAAACCCTGTGGGAAGGTTTACAAAGCCCGGCCCCGCGGCAGAGGATGCGAATGGGAGGCAGGGATTTCCCAGCCCGGGCAGACGGGTAACCTGAACCCAGCGTGCGGCAAGCGGGCGGGGAGAGGAACAAAGGGGCGACGTGGGGGTGTGCGTTTGGAAACGGCCGGGCTGCGCCTGCGGGGGGGGCGCGGGGCCGAGAGTGGCCGCCATCGGGGGGGGGGGGGGGGAACGACGCCTCAATGAGGCCCAGGCGCAGGCTTGCCCGCCACTGCGGCGCGCGGCCTGGGGCCGCCCAGGGGGCCGGGGCTACGAGCCCGCCCCCCCCCCCCGCGCGGCGTGCACGGAGCGCGGCTCCCCGCCCGCCCCCCAGCCGCCGCCAGCCCGCGACGCGCCGGGCCCGCGAGCACGGATCGGGCCCCCCACGCGAGCAGCCGCCGCCATTTGCAAAGGAGGGCGCGAGAACAAAGCGGCCCCGAGCAGCGCGCGGAGCCGCCGCACGCGCCATCCATCCACCCCCCCTCCCTGCGCGAGCCGGGCAGCGCGCGAGGTGGGGTCGGGGGGGAGGGGGCGCGCGCGAGGTGCGCGCGCAGCTCCCCCTTCCGCGCCCGCGCGGTACCGCTCTCCCCCCCTCCCCGCTTTTACTCCCGGCCCAACCGCCACCCGCCGCCATTTTGTCTCCACAGCACAATGGGGCGAGCGGGGCGCGGGGCCGGGCCGGGCCCGGCGGGGACCAGGCACCCGCCCGCCTAAGGCCTGCGTCGGGAAGGGCCGCCAGGCCTCGGAGCCGGCCCAGCACCGCCCCCCCCCCGCTCCGCGGCCCAGCACCGCCCCCCCGCCCTCCGCCTCAGCGCGGCGGCTCCCCCCGGCCCGGCGGCCCCTGGCGGCCCGCCCCGCTCCCCAGCGGCGGCCCGGCGCCCCGAGCCCGCACTCACCGGCCGGGCCGTGCCCTCCGCCGCGCCGCCGGCTCCCCACACGGTGCGGTGCGCAGCGCTCCTCGGCTCCGACTGCAGCGAGGGGGGAGGAGCCGGCGGGAGAAGGGGGGAGGGCGAAGTGTGTGGGGGGGGTTAGGGAGGGGTCACGTGTGGAGGCCGCCGGGTCCTCTCTCCGCCAATCGGCGCCGGGCGGCGCGGTGACGTCACATGCGCGCCCGCCTTGGCTCCGCCTCCCTTGCGAAGCGCGGCGCCTCGGGCTCAGAACGAGGGGGAGGCGGCGCGGCGCGCGGGAGCTGGGGCAGGTGCGCGGGGCGGGGCTAGAGTCTCTGACCCCCCCTCTCCCCCCTGCGACGGGGCGTTGATGGGGAAGGGGCAGAGTGGGGGTGCTGCCCAGAGGGGTGAGGGGCAGAGTGGGGGGGCTGCCCAGAGGGGAAGGGGGGGTGAGGGGCAGAGTGGGGGGGCTGCCCAGAGGGAGGGGGGGTGAGGGGGGAGTGGGGGGGGGCTGCCCAGAGGGGAGGGGGGAGGGGGGTGAGGGGCGAGTGGGGGGGCTGCCCAGAGGAGGGGGGGGTGAGGGGGAGTGGGGGGCTGCCCAGAGGGGAGGGGGGGGGTGAGGGGCGGAGTGGGGGGGGGCTGCCCAGAGGGGAGGGGGGGTGGAGGGGCGGAGTGGGGGGGGGCTGCCCAGAGGGGAGGGGGGGTGAGGGGCAGAGTGGGGGGGGGCTGCCCAGAGGGGAGGGGGGGTGAGGGGCAGAGTGGGGGGGGGCTGCCCAGAGGGGGAGGGGGGGGTGAGGGGCAGAGTGGGGGGGGGCTGCCCAGAGGGGAGGGGGGGGGGCTGAGGGGCAGAGTGGGGGGGGGCTGCCCAGAGGGGGAGGGGGGGGGTGAGGGGCAGAGTGGGGGGGGCTGCCCAGAGGGGGAGGGGGGGTGAGGGGCAGAGTGGGGGGGGCTGCCCAGAGGGGGGGGGGGGTGAGGGGCAGATGGGGGGGCTGCCCAGAGGGGGAGGGGGGGTGAGGGGCAGAGTGGGGGGGGGCTGCCCAGAGGGGGAGGGGGGGGTGAGGGGCAGTGGGGGGGGGCTGCCCAGAGGGGAGGGGGGGTGAGGGGCAGTAGTGGGGGGGGCTGCCCAGAGGGGAAGGGGGGTGAGGGGCAGTGTGGGGGGGGCTGCCCAGAGGGGCAGGGGGAGGGGGGGGGTGAGGAGCAGTGGGGGAGGCTGCCCAGAGGGGCAGTGGGGGGGGTGAGGGGGCAGTGGGGGGGGGGGGGCTGCCCAGAGGGGAAGGGGGGGTGAGGGGGAAGTGAACAGGCTGCCCTGAGAGGAAGGGGGGGGGTGAGGGGCCTGCTCTGAAGGGAAGGAGGCAGTGTGCGTGGCCATCCTGAGAGATGGGGGGGAGTAATGTGCAATGGCTGCCCTGGTGGGAAGGGGGTGAAAGTAGGGCATGGGCCCCTGAGGAGAAGGGGACATGAAGTAGCCAGGGAATGGCCACCTCGAGGGGAGGGGGCCTAAGAGGTAGTTTCCCTGATACCTGTGAGGAGAAGGGGTGATGAGGGGTGGCAGGAAGCAGCCCCCATGAGTAACAGGAAGGCGTGAGTGGCAGCAGTATACTCACCGTGAGGGAAGGGGAGCATGAAATGGAGGATTGCACAGCAACCACAGTACCTTTAAGGGCTGAAGGGACCACCAGATTGTCCAGTCTGATCGCTGGTGTATCACCCACCACCTGTATGGTAAACTGAAACTCCGGTCAGCTGAAGAAGTGGGCTGTGCCCACGAAAGCTAATGATACCATCTACAGGTTTTGTTTGTCTATAAAGTGCTACCAGCCCATTTGTTGTTTTTTAAGTTTATCCTGTACAGACTAACTCGGCTACCCCCTGAAGCTTCTGAACCACTGAAATTAGACCCATGTATTCCAGCCCTCAGGAGGCTACACTGTAATGTGCTGTGGGAAGAAACAAGGATTGAGGGTGATGCATCAATGCCTAAGGCAGGAAGCTGATTAAATGAGAGTCCCATATGATCCTGGCAAGCTGTCCATGCCCCAAGCCACAGTGGAAGAAATAAAAACCCAAAGGTCATGGCCAAGCTTACCTGGGGAAAAATCCCAGATTAGCATATGGCGTACCTTCATACTCTGAGCATGGTGGGAACAAGAAACAGCCAGCTATAGCCATTGTCGATGCTTCAGCGGAAGGAGACAAAAATACAAATACAGAATAGATGGCAGGGGGCACAGAGGGAGGAATCTCTGAAGCCCTGAAGCATGAAATGTGAGTAGAAAGGATGGTGGGGAAGCTGGCAGCAGTTGTCCATCCTTTTGTAAAGGGAGCATGGAAAGGATCACTGGATGGCTGCTTGTCTTACACCTGTTATGAGATGGGGGTACGGAGGGCCTCAGATCTTCTCAGTCATGGCATGCATGTGTGAGGATCTTCAGCACAATGAGGAAGGCACAGATGACAGGACTGAGGCCCATGCAGTGTTCCCTGTTAGCTGGGCATTTGTGCCACTTCTCAGGAGAGATTCACATGCTGCCTAGCTCATTAGCAGAGCGCCCACAGGTAGGTTTTGCTTTTACTGGTGGTGCACATTTGCACAAGCCTCTGCACATAAAAATTATCCCACACATGGATGGAAAAGATTAGAAGGCGCATTGCCCACCAGCGGGGTGTCTCTGCCTTTCCTGAGCCCAGATGACTATATTTCCAAGTTGGAAGAGTAGGAAAAGTTGCCATTTTCTTCAATGCTCTCCATTCTTCCTTGTCTTGTTACCTGTCTCCATCCTGCAGAGTCAGAC
Source organism: Pelochelys cantorii (assembly GCA_032595735.1). NCBI lineage: Eukaryota > Metazoa > Chordata > Testudines > Trionychidae > Pelochelys > Pelochelys cantorii. Next base: position 15,275,785 of record CM064356.1, read on the forward strand.
TTGGGCAGGAGGAGAGAAGTGGTTACGTTCTCCTGCAGTGCTGGCCACAGGTGGGGTCCCCCCATGAACAAAAACAGCCAGTGACCAAGTTCTGTGTTGCTGACTCAGGCCACTGAAGTCATGTGAGGATTGCAGGGTCAAATCCAGGCTTTGCCAATCTTGTGAACTCACCAAGCAAGCCATTTGTAGTCTGCTTCCAAGCAAGCAAGAGCCAATATTATGCTTGGGTGCTTAGTGGCTTTTAAAATTCTGTACATTTCACCTGGAGCAGGTTTCAGACTGTTGGCAAGTTGACAAATAACAACAACAACAACGGTGCCTCCTTTGCTACAGCAATCTTTGGGTGCACTGTTCCACTGAATATTTTATACCAAGACGACATTACTTCAAAGAATTCATTTGAGAACCCGTGACATTAAGATATTAGCCATTGCTAATAACTTATCTTTGTATTACTTGTTAGTTTTATAATGCAGACAGACACAGCACCTGTGTGTTACTAGCCTGGTTGCACTACATGCACTTGTTTAATAAATTATATTGTTTCGGTGCAGTCAACAAAACAGGATCCTGCTACCCACTGTAGCTGAGAGTTCTTCCATGTAAAGAAAAGGCAGAAAATGCTGAGTTTGGTTTTGGATGGATGGGTGACCCACTGAGCAGCTTTGGTAAAACAGCAGAAGAGATCTGCTGTTTTACCAGAACAATGCATAGGGTGAAGAAATTAGTGTTTTTCTTTCACAGTGGTGCTGTGGTAGAATTTTTGGTTTGGTTTCTTTGCATTTGCTAAGTCCAAGTATCAACGTGAAAAGGAGAATGCAACTGTGGGAAAGAAAAAAATGTTGCACCATTTATGGAAAATATTATGGCATTGTCTAGAAATTTGCCAGGTTAATTTGTAACACTTTAGGATGATTTTGGCAAACAGCAGAGTGACCAAGTCCCTGGGGCTGAGTGCTAATGTCCTTATAGCGTCAGGAAACAACAGCCATAGATGGTATTAGCAACCATTTGATCCAGACTCTGGGTATGTCTACAGTGCAGTTGTAGCCTAGATAGGCATACCTGTAGTTGGGATGTTAAATATTGGTTAATTGAATAGTCTATTAACCTCATGAATTCTTATCGGTTTCTTAACTATTTATAGTCCCCAGGGGTGGGGCTGGCAGCCAGTGCACCTGGCCTCACTCTCAAGGAGCTCCCTGCCACTCCACACTGCTGCCTCTGTGTCAGAGGCAGCAGTGTGGGATGCCAGGCGGCAGCTGGTCTGCGAGGGGAGCCAGTTTAAAAACCGCCCCCCTCATGGGCCAGTTGCCTGTTGCTCCTCTGATACAGAGGCAGCGACACGGGGTGGCAGCAGCCCCTGACCGGGGTGGGGGCTGAGCTAGCAGATCTGGCATGAGCTGGAACTGAACTGCCTGCCTGGCTCCTAATACACATTAAGTGCAGAGCTGCAGTGAGGGTAGGTACTGGACTCAGCACAAGCCAGGACTGAGCCGGGCTGCTGGCCAGCCTACTAAAAAATTTACTGGTGGTGTGTGTGGGGGGGATGCGTGTAGTCTATAGCATTCACCTATAAGCTTTTGCTTATCAGTTAATCGACTCCACTATTACATCCCTACCTGTACTACCTTTAATGTGCACAATGCTAAATCACAGCAAAGCTGCCACATCATGGATGCTACTGCATCTTTACTGCTATTTTTAGCCATTCCAGCTAGATAAAAGGTGTTGTACATAGCCCGGTAGACACTGTCGTCTATCTCAGCAGCCTGGACGATGCAGTGGCAAAGCAAGCAAGCAGCTCATCCACACAAGTGCTCCATGTGTTTCTAGTATCAGCATTGGTCCGGTGGTGGAGGAACTCCCTAAAATTATCTGTTTAGATAAGGCCAGGGTGGCTGATGCTCTACTACATTTACTTTGGGCCAAGCATTGTTCTGGCTGTGTTCTCCCTTTCCCAGAGAAAACTTGGGCATTTGGCAGCAGTCAGTGCCGCATGTGGTAGAGTTAGTGATAGGAAAGTAGTGAAGTTGTCAGACTCTCATGATGGTATATTCTGGCTAAGGATGAGTCACACAAACCAGAAAGATCCACTCGGAGAAAAGCCCCGTTCCAGTCCAAGTAGGCACTTTATTTGTGATTGGAATGCTGACATCAAGAACAGAATATCACACATACATTGGAAATAGACACCTATCCCCCAGCCCAAGGTTGTGGGGTTTTATTTCATTTTGTATAAAAAGCCCCCGTGCATAGAAGGAGCATCGTTGGGAAATCAACATAAGGGACAATCCTCACAACAACATAGAGGGGCCAATCCCGCCGTCTGTGTACAGCCAACATACCATTGCAGGGTCAGCTGTAAAGGATCCAGGGAAAGAAGAGGAACGTGAGTGGTTTGTAGACACATAAAGGGGTATTTTAAAGGCAGTCAGGGACAGTTCTTAAAGGTAAGATGAGCAATTATGGCTTTAAGATGCAGCTCAGGTAGATAGGAGAAAAAAGCTAATCACACCGGCTTCCGGCAGGAGATAGGTTGTGACTTGGTGAGTCTCACTAACAGTCAATCACTGGAGTTCATTCTGGGGCATGAGCCTCTCACTACACAGTGTGCCTGTGTAAATGAACTAGACCCTCTTTCTAGGCTGAGTGATTTGGCAACATTAAGATTCTGAACAGCCCCTTAAAAAGAGAGATGTCCCTTCGCTGTAGAAGGCAGGACCCCGCCAATGCTTATCTAATACACGAGGATGAATAAGGAAGCATGATCCTCACAGCGTAGTGTAAGTGTAGTTATCTTTAAAAAGAGGGAAAGGATACATTACAAATCACGACTATGAAGGCAGAAAGAGATGCTTTCTGGTATTCATCTGATTTCCATTGGGAAATTTAACCAGAATTTCCTCCTCATCCAGTTTCTTAAATTCCATAGTTACATAGACCACAGATGAGTCTGCAGAATACATCACAATCCTGAGCAGTGGTTTCTGCTGGAACTATTTTTTCTCATCAACTCTTCTATGTCTGACAACACAAATCTACTTTCCATAATGACTTAAAATGAGCCATTTTATGAGAATAATCTAACAGAAAGGTCCTGAAATCTCCTTTGCTGCTAGTCTTCCTGGGCACCTGCTATTTTAGAACTTTATTTCTACAGCAACCAGCTGATTGTTAGATAATTAGCAGTTGAGCTGGAGAAACAAGCAGCAGACATAGACCACCCACAGAGCCTGCCGTCATGCAAATATCCCTAGCACAAGAATGTGGAAGAGATGAAAAAGCAATAGAGAAACCTTACACACAGCATTCTGTAAACATTTTCCATTAGATGCCTGGACATCTTTAACTCAAATCTGTAGTTCAGTTTCTAGAACCACTCCTGCTCCCTTACTTCGGTGAACATTTATTCTGTCCTTCTGAACGTTCCATATCTGGTGCTTACTGTCCCACAACCCATCTGCAGTAAGCAGCATTTGATCAGCTAGTCAGTTTTCAGCTAATAATCATGCCAAGGATCATGCATTACAAGTTTAGGATTTTGTGCCATGTAGTAGGGGAAAAGGTGGTTTTTAAGGAGCAATTGTCTTATTTCCTAGAAATGCAGCTGGTCACCCTCTCTTTATGATTAGTTTAAAGAGTGGCACTGTAAATATACATAAACTGGACATACACAGCTATATTTTAGATGGAAAGGGAATTCTAAAGGAGTCACCAGGAGTCTATGCAAGGGTGGAATGAGAAATCTTTTAATACAGCTGCTGTGGACATTTTTGGTATATATAATCCCACTCAAGGGATCACTAGCTGTCTGGCAAGGCCCGGCTGTAGGAGACAGGTAGATGGTGTCAGGTTTGGGGATTTCACTCCACAGCACCCTTGTGATCTATGTAACAGGCTGTCATTGTTTCAAAGATGAAGTTCAGCCAATGAATCATTGGCAGGGGGCAACTCCAGCTTGGCCCGTTCAGGTTTTTTTCTTTTTATATAGAGATTCTTACGCTGCCTTTATAACTGTAGCATCTGAGCACTTTGAGATAAGTGGCATCACTAAAATCGGTTGTGTGGGATGTCTTCTCTCATTCTGTGTTTGGGGCTGGTTTGGTTTTTTTGGCCTGTGAGTTGGTACGTCTCGGTCAGACCTTCTTATAACACAGAAATGAAGAATAATTTGTTCCTTCGACAGCAGCAGAGCTTTTTCCACACCAAGGCGATTGGTGACTGCCTGCTATTGTCAGCAACAAATCAGTTTCTTAAGGTGCATCTCTACTGCAAGGTTTTGTCGGAAAAACAACCGTTTTTCAAAAAAAACCCTGCACTTACGTCCACACTGCTATTGTGTTTTCAAAAGAAAATCGAAAGAATGCGGAGTTTTTCCAACACTGGTAAACCTCATTCTACAAGGAATAACGCCTTTTCCAAAAGAGCTCTTTCAGAAAAAGGCGTGCATGGATGGGGAAGATGGAGTTCTTTCGAAAGAAGAGGAAAGAGGAAAAAGCAAAGGTGCCCTGGTGGCCACTTCATCCATAGTAATCACAGCTGAAATGCGAGATGGCGTTCACACTGAATGGACGCTATCTTTCAAAAAAGCAGATCGCTTTTTCGATGCGCTTTGGCAGTGTGGATGCTCTATTTTGGAAGAAGTTTTTTCAGAAGATCTCTTCCGAAAAAGCTTCTTTCGAAAGAAGCCTGCAGTCTAGACATACCCTCACTATAGACACTGCTTTTGAGAACCAGTGGTCCAAAGGACCAGTCCTAGGACTAAGAAACTCCTAAGTTCCAGTGCACAGTTCTGATACCAAATGGAAGCTTTGGGTAAGGGCACAGTGCATCTTGGCCACCGCTTCCCCACTGGTACAGTGGGGATAACACCTACCTAAACAGGACTTTGGGGGGGCGGAGTTCCTGCATTTGACAAGTGCTTTGAACTTGTAATGTTCTAAGTATTAAATAAATAGCAACACCATTATTCAGGTGAGCCATTTCCATTGCAGACTGGTTTAAAAGAGTAGCCAGAGCTGCCTCTGCAAACTCAACAATGTGGTCATTTTTATTTACTTATTTTAAAACAAAAATGGCCAGGGTAACTGGTTTTTACTCTAAACTACCAACCCTTCGAATGTGCAAAGCCCATCGGCAGTTGGAGAGAGGAGAAAACGTAACAAAAGTTTATATATATAAAAAATCTGCCACAAATTTACGGTTGTAATGAGATCTATGCTGCACTTCAGGCTGATGTGACTTTATGGCTAAGGTCTGCTATGGCAATACCAAAGATCTCTGTTGAAACCAGAGATGCAATGTTGACCAATAACAATACTGGAGCTAGTGGGGTACAACTCATAACAACATAATTTGCAAAATCAAAACCCTTTAATAATTCAGATATAAAACAATTCTCATATCTTACAAAAATACTACAGGTGCAAAAGGTTTCTAAAAATAGGCATAAAAAAGTTAGCACAAAGCAAGAGTTACAATAAACTGGCCAAATTAAAATATTTTGAATTTCTTTTTATTTTAAAAAAGTAAAGAGTCCAGATAACCTCGCCTTACATCTCTGTGCTCCTGCACCGTTTGGAGGTTGTAAACTATCCAAATAGCCCCCATTTCTATTTGTTTAAGCATATTAAAAATAATAAAAATGAAGTCATGAGGTGGATCACCTTTTCTAGCCCCTAGAAGGCCTCACAAAGGCCTAGTGAAAATCAAACCTGGAATTCACAACTAGCAGTAGCAATGACTAGCGCAGCCTAAGGCCTCTCCTTTCTTCCCACCATCCCGACCAACTCTGCTCACTGGTAAGAACCTGAGTTCTGTCTACTCTGCAGCTTCTACTGTTGCTGGCGGAGGTACAATTGGACTTGTGGTACATTACCAGTATTGCCAACAATGGACACAATCGGAGAGGTGACTATTTAAGCAGAACTACAGTGATTCTTAACTTCATTTGCAACACTGGGCTTTCTAATGTTCAGGGGCAGTAGCATTCTAGTCTCAAACACACTGCTGCTGTTTCTCTAGGGGGAAGCTGCCACTGGACTGGAGCATCCCAGCCGATGGTAGAGTTCAGAGGATGCAGTGGCTTTCAAAACGGAGGCAAGTTTCTTTGTTAGACCCTTTGGTTTGTTTCAGCACAGCTAACAATACTTTTACATTAGCCAGCTCTTTTTCTATACATATGTACATGGATAAAGCAACAATGAGCAACCTTTCTTTCCCATGCATTCAAGTGAGTTTTTGCATATAATGCTGGATTTTTTCCAATAAACCAAACAGGTTAAAGGTACAGAAGCACCACACTCCTGGACTGTCAATCTCCCTGAAGAAATGAAACAAACAGTCATCAGCATTAAGTGATGATGTTCTATCTAGACACCCACGCTCCCTACCAGGTGCTCAGCTGAGTATTTCACATTTCCTTTGCTGTTCAAGTTCTACAGCTTGGTTAACACTAGGGTTTCTCTCCTGCCCCTACCATCATCCATAAAAACAAGGCATTAGTAGATGCATTTCTTAAATCAATTAAGGTATCCAGCATGGTAGTATCGGAGTGCAGTCAAGTATGTTAGTGACGTTCTAGCAAGTTAAGGATATAGCTCTACTGGCATGACTGATTTAGTAGTTTTATTTTAAATTCATTTGGGGAGTGTGAATCTGTGATTGGTGCTGACTTCACAGTGCTGTAGACGGAATTCTGTCTCTGAACAGATGGAGATAGGCAAAGGCAGGGCCAGTTAAGTTTACATCAGTGGGCCTCAGCTATAAACTGACCCATTCATCTCCTGAGACCAAGAGGGTCCCGGAACTGCTGGGTTCTGCAGCAGTGGATACCTGTCCATTAGTGCAGTGGTCTCAGTTTTTACTTAGCAGTGTCTAACAATCTTTAATAGGAAAACTGACGCTAATCCTTGTCTCTATCGGAGGCAGGAAAATCCAGCAAAATGCTCTCCAGAAACCATTTCCACTGCTCTGGACAAACTCCTGACCAATGCAGAGGCTGACAACCAAAGCTGTCCATCTTAATTTGAGTAAAGGGTACTACAGCTCATAAGGTACTAACAAGGTTTGCATATTGGACTAATAGCACTTAATGCTGTATTTATCCATGCAGATTTACTCCTGAAATGAAAACTGGGAAGGGACAAATTGAAGTGAAGATGGCCGTGAGCAAAGAGAGGGCTGCTATGCATCCCCTTGACCTTTGTTGGTCTTCTTCAGAAGTTTTTTCAGATTCGTCGACATGAAGTAAGGCTTTTCGGCTGACCCATCGTTACGCTCCAGGTCTTCCACTGCAATGAGAAAATTCCCCCCCCCAGGGGAGGGGGTTAAAATACAGAGCTTGAGTATCACAGGGTTGTAAACACCTCACACTAGATCCAGTTACGGGGCGTGCCAACTCTCTTAGATACACATCTGTTGGCCATCTAAAGAGCAGGCGCTCTTACATCTACATGCACAATCTTTTCAGGAGTTGGATTCTGGAGAAAGTCACTGTGGTGCCTGCGATGGTCATAGAAGGTGAAGTAACTGGATTGGAGACAGAAGTACTGAAAGAGCAGATGCAATACACATCTGTTAAATACCCAGTTAGGATGCTTTTCACAGGCAGTGCATGTGTGTATAGTCTGCCACTCTTCTGCAGCCTTTGATGTACGCCCCTTCCACATGTCAAAGTCAGACTTACACTTGTACCACCCCCATTTTAAGGATGGAGTATTGGACTCTGAAGTGAGGCTGTTTATCAGCATCTGTTTGGAAGAAAGAGGGTTGGGAGCAGAGGGTCTAGGTGTCAGGTTACAAAGCAGTTTGGACAGGGGGTTCCTGGATGGACAGAGCAGGTTGCTTAGTAGTATCCTTGCTTGGAAACACAGAGATGATCCTTACTTGGGGACAGCATGGCAAGACGGTGCCCACGCTGCACTGAAGAACAAGGAGTAGCTGCTCGTGACTTGGTTGTAAAGCAAGCCACTTGTTATGTGTTTGGCCCAGGCCACCTAGCGTACAACACCCCTGTTAGCACACAATACATACAGAATAATTAGGTCTGTCCCTGGCGCAGACACTAGCTGTTCAGAGCAGAGCAGCAGCTCCACCAAAAGTCATAGGAGAACAGCAGCCAAAAAACACTGAGACCATGAGTTTTCATGGCTGAGTGAAACGGTTCTGGAATATTTTGAGGTTAACGGCATCGTGATGAGGGCATGAGCATAGAAACTTTGTCCTAGGAGGATCAGACTCAAAAGACGGGAACCTTATTTGGATGAGAATTTGTAATGCAAGATTTTGCAGTGTTCACAGAATCAAATCCCCAAGGAAAGGACTCGTCCTAAATAAATGAATCAAAATAAGACGACAAATCTCTCACAATATCTTTCTGGTTCTTGGTATGTTAAGCAGAAAATATGGTGAAGATCCATCAGGTGTTTGTGGGCATATGTTTCAGATGCCAAAAACTTTAAAACGTGGCCATCAGTACAACTGAATCTAGAGAGGTTAGACCATTTCTCTCCACCACTGTGCTGCAACACCTCCCAGATACAATATCTGCCAGTTAAAATGGGCCCTTTTCTCTGCCAGGCATTCACACTGGGTACATGATCACAGATCCTTCTGGCGCCCGGACTTGCTGACTGGTCTAAGTGGCCAAAGAGAAATAGCAGCTAAGGAATCCCTCCCTGTTCTATGTAGCTCAGCTTCCTACACCTACAGCCAGTTATCTGCCACTCACCGCAGTGGGCTGCAAGCTAAGAAGGTGCCAGGATCTTAGCTGAAACACCTAGAGGCTTTAACCCTGCAATGCTGCTGTGCTCCCTCCATCTACCTCTCTCATGGAAACATCAGCCCAGCTACCTCAGGAACAAGCAGAATTATGTAAGCCGGTTACCACGGAGATCCACTACCTTCCATTTAGTTACTGGTTAATTGAGTAGCCACCCGTGAAGAGGGAGACAGACGGGAAGAATTCTATGTAAGTGAAACTGTACGTACAAGTGAAAAGATCAATTAGACCTTTCAACTTCATCTCTCTCTCTCCATAGATCCTGCCAGCTTGAACGTTCCCCAAATATAACCTCTCTAAAGAGTCAGTGTGAGAAAACAGCAGCTACAAGTTTCCTGCTTTAAACAGAGAGAATTCCACTGCGGGACAAATAGGTTCCCAGGATGCACATGGATCCCACAACAGATTTGAAAGTGAAGCATATGCCAGCTAGTAAAGAAAACTCCAAATCTGCTGGCTGCATTTTGTACAGAGAGAGCAGTGAGGAAAGAGGTGAGTTTCTCCTTGCAGCTAGCAGGGGGCTGAGCAATAAAGAGGAAAACAGAGCTGCCCCCAGAACAGACTAGCACGTGGACAGCTGTAAACCTCTTGGTCAATCTACAAACTAGTATCTCCCCAACTGTGGGGAGTTGTTTGTTTCTCTTTGCAGATTGATCCTAGAAAAGGATGGGGCAAAGGTCAGGCGACTTTTAAGGGACATTCCAAAAGCAGCTACAATGGTACTTTTGCTCTAGGGGTGGATGCAAGGTAATTGTTTCAGCTAGTGAGACAGACACTATCCTGTGTATATATAAACCCAGCTTTGGCTTCTGTGGTGGCAGGGCCTTGTTGGGTAGGTCAGTAGACTGTTACCTGTCATGCATTAATAGGCAGGTGGGACTCCAGCTCCATTCTAAGAGACGATTGTGTCGCATGCACAAGTATTCTAATTATAGTTCCACCCATTTTGGTACAAGAATGTCAATCAGGGGAAGGAATGATACAGCATTCGCCCATTTGCGTGGTCCTTCCACACTCAGCACCCCCTCTACCCTCCAGAATTCCCAGGGCAATTGGCCGAAAGTGGCGCAGCCCCAGGGAGGAGCCTTGGAAGAATGCCCCACAGTTACAGGCTGGTTGAGTGAGCACAAGTCTTCTACGAGACACTCACATGCACTAGCCCTCTCTGCTCAGAAAGCTGAGCCCTATCCTTGGCTATCAGCACTTTTGGGCGATTCTAAGCTCCCCTTCAGCAGGATGTCACTCAGCTCGGGGGACATGTAGTAAGGTCGCTCAGGAGATCCATCATTCCTCTCCAGGTCTTCACCTTTGTGCAAGCCCAGGCAGATGAATGAGAAGCAGTGGAGGAGCAAGGAGAGCAGTGCAGCCAAAATAAGAGAGAACAACAACAGAGGGAGAGAAAAAAAGAAGGAAACAACAGACATTAGTTGCAATTAGACTCCACCACTGAAACCAAAACACCAAGAACTTCAGTGATTAAAAGAGATTCCAGAGACTCTTCTTGTGGGACACACAAGTCTAGTGCTACCATGCAGGGTCACAGGAGCTGCATGTTAGAGCAGTAGTGGGGATGGTGAACAGGGGAAGGCAGAGAACGTCACAATTATTGAAACGACAGGAGGAGTTAGCTTTCACCGTTTTCAATCACCCAGGCAAAGTTGGTGCATGTGCATTTCTGTAAGCAGCCCTTAGGGGGAGACTTTGAAGACCTGTGCTCCTAAATCCCCTGGCATTTTAAGACGGGCCCAAGTGCTCTAAGCCCCAGGCACATCCTCCCCATTGCAGCCCATGTGCAAGAGGAGCATTCGAGATTCATGGAGTTGTGATGCAGAAGGCAGAGGAAGGCTGGAGGTGAGTAAGTGCCCATAACAGCAATGAGAAGTGTGGGGAAGCCCTAGGTTAAGGGGGAAAAGTATGACACCTCAACTCGGAGGAAGGGGGAGGATGGAGGGATCCCATTTTCTCCGGAGGTGGGTGACACGGGAGGGATCCCGTGAGGATTACCTTCTGTGTTCCCTCCCTCTGGGGCATCTGGCATTGGCCACTGTGGGCAGACAGGACACTGGGCTGGATGGACCGTTGGTCTGACCCAGTCTGGCCGCTCTTATGAGGGTCCCTTTGCAGGGGCGATGGGCCTTTTTGGAAGCAGAAGCCTTGTTGGTGGAGAACAACCACCACCTCCTCCGCAGAGGAGAAGAAAACTATGTGAAGAGACAGGTAGTGAAAGGAAAGCCATGTGCGCCAAGGTCAGGAGAACAGTCCCCCAGACCGGCCCTCTGGGGGGACAGCGGTGCAGCAACAATGGAACAACACTCAAGAGAGCACCACCCTGTGGTGGCCCCGTTACTTACAGAAGCAGAGGAAGAGGGTATCCACACACATGGCGTAGACACTGAAGAACCCGTGTGCGATGAGATAGGAGCCCACAATCACAGTCTGCAAAAGAAACCAGGTTGTCACCTCACTGCGGAGCCTAATTGTTTTGGGGCAACACCTCTGCCCTGCGTGAGGGGGTATCACACAGCTCCCTCTGGCCCTTGGAATCAATAACCGGATACAAGTGTGGAGAGCAAGATGTGGCAGAAGGTCTGTCCCTTGAAAGAGAGACAAGTCCTGCCAAACTCCACGCACCGTCCCCCTTTCCTTCCCACAGGCCCCCCATCTGATTCAGGCCCATGGAGCTCCGCGGCACCATGAATGGAGGCTGGCCAGGCTTGGCTCAGGGCAGCTGCCTGGCAGTGCCTGCGGTTAATCGGCCGATTCGGCAGAGGTTTGAAGGGGAAATGGAGCGAGCTCGCATTCCTTTACCAAGGGGGGCCCTGGAGGGCAGCGAGTCGGGGAAGAGCCAACATCCCCACATGCACTGTAAGGCAAGTAAGACACCCACCAGAATAGGCACCCAGTAGTAATTGAGAGGAGGTGCCGTGTCCTGCACTGGCTGTATCCGGTGAGTGAAGAAGAAAAAGGCGAGGATCCCTAGAGAAGAGAGAACAACAATGCAGGGGTGTGGGAGATGCAACAGTGACAAGCAGCAAGGGGGTGGGAAGGGGAATTCAGAGACGGAGAATTGGGCTCATGAAAGGAAGTTGGTTCCCAGAATTGCGGGGAGATTTGGAAGGAGCTGAGAAGATGCAAGGACATGCAGTTTTCATCAGATCTCTACAACAACAGGGTTTGGGGGAAGGGCTATAGCTGAAGTGAGCCCTGGAGGACCACTGAGATCCCGAACTTACCAACACTTCCCACAATGAGGAGTTTACCCAGGAAGAGCAGAAAATCTGTGACTTTATCTAGAACAGCCACCCTGAAAACAGAGAGATGTTAATGTCTTTCTGTCCCCTCCAGAATGTGGGGGAGAGGCTAAGTGCTCCTAGCTGCCCCCAGCCGCTCCGGGAGGAGGATAGCTCAGGACAAGCATTACTACAGGGCTAAACACACGATGGCTTGTGCAAACCTAGAGCCAGCTTGCGTTAGCCTCTGTCTGCCAGGTGTTGGGTATGTCTAGACTACAGGCTTCTTTTGGAAGGAGCTTTTCCAGAAGAGATCCTCCGAAAAAATTTCTTCCGAAAGAGAGTGTCCACACTGCCCAAGCGCATCGAAAAAGCCATCTGCTTTTTCAACAGATAGCGTCCACACGGAATCTCTCGCATTTCAGCTGTGATTACTATGGACGGAGTGGCCACCAAGGCACCTTGCTTTTTCCTCTTCTCTCGAAAGTACTCCCTCTTCCCTGTCCACACACGCCTTTTTCCGAAAGAGCTCTTTCAGAAAAGGGCTTCTTCCTTGTAGAAAGAGGTTTACCAATGTCGGAAAAACCCATCTGTTCTTTCGATTTTTTTTTTCAAAAGAACGCAATTGCAGTGTGGATGTAAATGAAGTTTTCGGAAAAATGGCTGTTTTCCCCCCAAAAAAAACCCTGCCGTGTAGACATACCCAGAAAGACCTTGGAGATCTGCAGTGAGAGTCAGTGGTTCACACGGGTCTCTGACGTGGTTTCAGGTGCAAATTCCCTCCTTTATATATCCCCAGAGAGGCTATTTCCAAGAGGGACTCGAATATCTCCCTGACCTCTTACCTAGCAACTGCCTCGTATTCCCTATTCTCAACACACCTTCTTCCACCGGTCACCTACCTCTCCGCGGCAAGACACCACTCTCACAGATTTGGCAGTACAGCTACCCTGGCTAAGCCCGCTAAACAGTCGCCTTGGGGAAGAGGTGGCTCTTTCCTCGTCGGGCGGTCTCGGAGGAGGGAGGATTCCACCCATTTCCAGATTCTTACCTGATGATGTTCCTCATGAGCAGGGAGAACGCGTTCCTGGCGGAGGTGCAGAAGTTGGTGCCGTAGATGGCAATCTGGGATGGATCGCAAAGGCAGACACAGAAGAGAAACGGGGTTACTCGCTACGTCTTGTCCAGGAGATTTTGCCCTGCTAAAGATCTGCCAACAAACTGCCACTGTACAGGCTGGTCTTTCAGAGCCACATTAAGGTAAAAACCTCCCTCCTTTCACTACACCGCCAGGGCAGATGTGCCACGCGGCTGCTCTTTGAGGCCTGCGCCCCTTGTGAGCTGCGCTGCTGGACACCGCTGGATGTTGGGTGACTCAGGGTGCGCCTACACTGCACCCTTCCCTCGAAATCGCCTATTTCAAAATGGGGTGCAAGCTACACCGTGCCAAATTTCAAAATGAAGTGCTATTCCAAAATGTCCCTTAACCCCCGTCGAACGAGGGTTGCAGGGATGCCGGAATAGCATGCCCATTATTTCGAAATCTGGCGTGCTCAAAAGGCAAGGAATAGCTATGTCGGGATATCCTGAAATAGCACCGCAGTCTAGACGTAGCCCCAGAGTCCAGACCCACGCACATAAGAGAGCTAAAGACTCTTAAACCATGAGCGAGATGGTCATGGAGCAAGGGGACGTGAGCCATTGCTAGGGCGGCAGTGTTCAGAAGCAGGCTCTTTTGAGAATCTCCAAATCTACCGTGGCCTTTCCCGTTCACAGGCTGTTGAGTGGCACTGGTGCACCGGCATCCTCACCATGATGTATGCGTTCCTGTTCAAGAACTTGATAAACTTTTCCAGGCACCAGAAGCAGCACTTGAGACAGGTCAGCAGGAACTTGGCAAACTTATTGTCTGCAGCTAAAGGCCCAAGGGAGACACAGGGAAAGCGTGAGGAGCAGGAGAAACAGTCATTCTTGGAAGTCGTTCTTCTTCAAGCCCCAGAAATCTGAGCACAAGACACCCTGCAACCTCCCCCCCCCCCGCCCCCCCCACCTGCATCCTGTGCACAGTTCCCACCCCACCGGTTCTCCAGTCCTTTCTCTTAGCTCCTTGCTCCATTGTGGTAGCTTCGTCCCTGGGGCAGATGTAGCTGGCAGCTGCCTTCTCTTGCCCAGATGAACCAATTTTCTTTATTGGGCAGCCACAGTCAAAAGCGTGCTCAGAGAAAGAGCAAGGAACAGTCCTTCACCACCTCCTCAGCCTCCCATGGCAGTGTTAGGCAGAGGATTCCCATTAGCTCCAGCCCTCACATCTGGGGCACGAGCCCTGCCCACTGGACAGAGAGGATGTTCTGGAGACTAGTGAAAACCTCACGCGTTGCTCATGCGCTTTAAGTCACAGCAACGCTGGTGCCAGTTAGTCAGAACTGAACTGTACGAGGGTGTCAGGTGCAATTCTGCACCGAGATGCAGAACTGCTCTACAGACTCACTGCCAGGCAGGCTAGCTCCTACCCAGGAGGCGCACGGAAGGGCCCTCACCCCACGAAGGCAGAAAGCTCTAGAGGGAAGACAGCTGAGCTCAAAAGGACGTGCCGAGGAGTACCTACGTTTAAATTCCATACGAAGATATCAAAGGGAAAGGAAAGGGGAATGTCTGGAGCAGGGCCAGGATACCACCTGCTTACGCAGCTCAAATCAGCGTCATGTGACCTGGAGAGTCTTTGCTCACCTTGAAAACGAGGAGCCCTGTGGCAACTCACTTGGGCAAAAGCCTTGGTGGGCAAAGACCCGCTTTGTCAATGCGGGAGCGGGAAGGCCAGAGGCAGCACACGAACAGAAGGGTGTTACCTGACCCGGGGAGGAGCAGAGCGAACGAGGCCTGTTCAGCTGGGGGGACGTGGCCGCTCCCAGCCGGGGAGGAGGAGGTGTGAGAGGGAAAGTGGCTTTTCACGGAATCATAGCACACTAGAACTGGCAGAGACCTCGAGAGGTCACCACGTTCAGTCCCCTGCCCCCGTGGCAGGACCCAGCACCATCTAGACCATCCCTGACCGGCGTCTGTCCAACCTGCTCTTCAATATCTCCAGAGATGGAGATTCCACAACCTCCCCAGACAACTTATCCCAGTGTTTCACCACCCTGACAGGCAGGAAGTTTTTCCTGATGTCCAACCTAAACCAGCCTTGCTGCAGTTTAAGCCCATTGCTTCTTGTCCTATCATCAGAGGTCGAGAATAATTTTTCTCCCTCTGCCTTGTGACACCCTTTTAGATACTTGAACACCGCTATCATGTCCCCTCTCAGGCTTCTCCTTTCCAAACTAAACAAGCCCAATTCCTTCAGTCTTCCCTCACAGCCCATGTTCTCTAGACCTTCCATCATTCTTGTTGCTCTTCTCCGGACCTTCTCCGGTTTCTCCGCATCTTTCCTGCAATGTGGTGCCCAGAACTGGACACAACACTCCAACGGAGGCCTAATCGGTGCAGAGCAGAGCGGGAGAATGACTCCTCGTGTCTTGAGAAGCCAGCCCTTCCCAGCCCCTGTTCAAACCTATGTTAATAGCGTCAAGCGTGCAGATAAATGGGATGGCCTCTTGTCTGTTACTGAGCGTCCAGGGAGACCGAAGGATTTTCCTACTGGGTTTGTTACCATTTCCAATGTCTGAGTTGTGTGGCTGGCTCACTAGAAAAGCCAGTTTCCTGCCCTTGGTGGTCACACCTCCTCAACGGACAAAGTGCGGTTTTGCCCATGAAAGCCGATGCCCAAATACATCTGTGGGTCTCAAAGCTGCCCCAGGACTCCTCGTTGTTTTTGTGGATACAGACAAACGCAGCTGACCCCTCAGCCTGGCTCACTTCGTCTGCCCCCCCGCCCCGGCCCTTTCCCAAACTTCTCAGCTGGGTACCTTTCAGCCTGTGATCCAGATACTCCAGAATGACCCTGATGATTTGGATGATGGCGAGAATCAGAGATCCAAAGGCCAACGAGCCAGTGTGATACCTGCCACAGGGAAGAGGAGGAGATGGCCTTGGTTAGATGCAGCCCTTTCGCCTTTTTACTTTGAAATTCTCTCTCCTATAGCCAACAAGAAACCCCAAACCCTTCTTTGGAAAAGCACCAGTGCTCACCTGAGCGCCCGGCCGAAGGAGGAGAAGAGAGGGAAAGCTGGCATGTCCTCAGGTTTCTGGAAGGCCCAGTAGTAGGAAGCAAAGGCTCCAGCGAGTGTGACCTGACCCAGTGCAATCACAAAGTTGGCCAGCCAGAAGAACATGAAAAGGTTATAGAACTGGAAGACGATGAGGAATTTGTGATAGGCTGTCTCCCCTCCGTAGAAAACAAAGAGGCAGCGGGCCTGTGGGCACTGCTTGGGGATTTCAGTCTTGTCGAATGTCTAAAGAGAATCAGAGATACTCAGACACTGCATAGATGAGATACCATACAAGAACCCAGACAGACAACAGTTCTCGCCAACTCAAAAGCCACTTCTGGCGCTGGAGTGCAGGAAATTCTTCCTCACTTCTCATACACCTGGTTCAACGCCCGTCAGAAGCAGTTGAGCTTCAGATGGGTAAAGTAACTTGTCTACCCAGGGGGCCCCTGGGAGCACTGTGAAAATCTCTGGTCCCTCTACATCACAAAGATGAAGGGTAAAGGCACAAACTAAGTGCAGGACAGTGAGTTAGGAACTCCCAAGTTCTAATTCGGACTCAAGACACAGGACTTGCAGCCTTTGTAAGCTCAGTCAAGTTTGTGCCCTAGTTTCTGCTCTGGAAAATGGGAATATGTATTTCCAGGAGAGAGTTCAGGATGTACAATGGTTAAAGGAGGATTATCAGAGCAATCAGCACAGGACGGGGAGGAGAGGGTATAGTGATGTTAGCCCGAGAGACTGTCATAACAAGTAGGAGCCAGATGGTACTCCCAGGGATGGAGGCTACAGGAGCCGCCAAATTGGCTTTTGCACAATACATCTGCTCAAGAAAACTAATCTCATTAAGTCCAACATGTTTGGCTGTGACTAGGCAGAGTGCCCCCTCACCTCTGGCGTGCAGGCCTGCCCAGCGAACGCGCACTCAGACTCGTTAAACACCTTGTAGACAGCCTCACTAGAGGTAGATAAGAAACTGGAAAGAAGCAGTTAAGGGGATTCAACTTTGTGCAGACTGGATCCAATCCCCCCAGACCTGCTCTGACCTGCCTGTGTATGGCTCTGTTTTTAAATGCAGCCGAGGGAGCGAGTGGACCTAATACACAATTCCAGAACATTTCTAGCCGGGGGCGGGGTGTGTGATTCCTGCCCCCACCGCCCCGAGGCGAGACGACGGAAGGATACACAGCGGTGCTGGCCCAGTAAGCAATGCAAAGGCTCACCAGGAAGAAGGTGCACAGAGGAAACAGCAGCGACATCATAATATGACCAACAGCCCTGCCAGGGAAGAGAGAGTCAGTAACGCACCACAAAACCCTCCCACTGCAAGGGAAATCCAAACCGGAGGAGGAGCAGCCACCCACTGGCGGCAGCGGCTGTGTGCAGGCCCCACACCTGCCCAGCACAGGTTCGGAATCAGCCCGGCACGGCGGTCTGCGGCACGGGCCAGAAGGACGTGTTGGTCCTCGCCACGCCTCCAAGCGAGGGCAGCACTCACCTGCTGGCTTCCTTGAGGAGCGCGATGGCAATGAGGATGCGCTTGCGGAGGAAGATCAGCAAGAGGATGATGATCACTTCCACGATGCACAGGATAATCACTGAGAGAGAGAGAGGGGGCACCCAGGGTAGCACCAGGGTCAGAGCTCTGGGGGCCGGCGGTTTCTCTGGAGTAGCCCCCCTCACGGGAGCAGCACCCCCCAGAGACCAGCTCTTCTCCCACAGAGTCCTAAGGAAACCCGCCCACTTGGAGCTGGAGGAAGCACTGTCACTGGGTTTAAACTCTTCTGAGGCTTGGAGCACAGGCAGCCTCCCTCTCGGAGGGGCCAGCTGCACGTTCCCTCCAGGAACTGACCAGGCGGCTGTGCGACAACTGCCATTCCTAGATGTGGGTTTCTCAAGTAGGGATGTAAAATCCCATTTAATCAGTTAACCATCATGCTTAACTGGTTAGCCGCTTCAATGGGACACGCGGGGGGCTGCTGCGGCCAGGCTGGGCCCGCTGATGAACCATAACCGGTAAGCATCACCCGGTAAGCGTAACTGGTTAACCGTCCACTTCCCTGTGCTGAAGGAGTCCCCGCTTCCCGCCAGTTCCCGGGCATCAGGGCCACAATTCTCGGCAGCCTCAACAGAAAGCCAGAGGACTGAAAAGGCACATGCCCTGCCATTGCCCACGCGGGTGGCTGGTTATGGGGATGGAGGACTCCTGTCTCCGGGGCAGTCAGTCCAGCACTGAAATTCACTCCCCCTGCCTGGCCTTTTTGTCGGTTACACACAGCCATGAACAGAGGCGGACGAGCTCTCGCTACGCACCCACAGAGCCCGCTCAGGCCCCCCACCTCCTGTTCCTGCACACGGACCACAGCAGGGTCACGGGGTCTTGCTTTCTAGTCTCTTCCTCCAGAGCCTCCACCAAGCACAAGAGAGTAAGTACAGGAACGGTGTCTGCCCACAGCCCCATGTTTGCTTGCACTGCGCCGGGACCCGGAGAGCAGAGACACTTACGAAAGGCCAGCCACGTTTGCTTCAGGTGGAGATAGAGGCGGAAGTCCGGCTGGAGCCCCAGCTCCATCAGGGAGACGTCAGAGCCGGCTTCTCCTTTCAGCTGGGCATATTCCATGTAACAGTGCACGATGCCTGCAGGAGAAGCAGAGATCTGACTGCTACGAGTGAAGCTGTTAGCAGCCTCTGATTAACCTCACGCTCAGAACATCTGCTCTCCAGAAGGAACAATCTGCAAAGGGGGGGGGGGGGGAGATGGTCCATCAGGCCCTTTCAAGTCACCAGGTCCCAGAGCACGGCTCCCCCCCGCCTACTGCTCTGTGATTGTTCAGGGAGCCCCAGGCCTGGAGACACCCTGGCCCTGGAGAGGGCCCCTGGCCCCACCCCAAGAACTGCTCCACGTGGGCAGCCCAGCCAGGCCTCCTCCGGCAGCAGGTCCTCATGCGTCCTCCCCTGTGCTAGACAAGTCTCCCTGCTGGACGCGGCCCCAACTTGCCTCCTTCCGGGAGCTTCCCTTCTCCTTCATTCAAACTAACGTCTCGTTGGAGTCCCTCTGCCGTTGCTTGCCAAACACCTGGCCCCGCTCGGCCCACGGACACTCCCCCCGGTGCCTCGTGCTGGGCTGAGCGGGGGCCGCCTGCTAGCGAGCGGTGGGCGATGGCTGCACCGGGGCGGAGGAGCCCTGTGGCGGCCAGCACAAGGCGGAGCGGTGCCGGTGCGTGTCTGCACCCCGGCCTCGGGTGGCGCTGGAGGGGGATGCGAGGGGAGAGGGAGCGAAGGCCTGGGCCCCCCCCGCCACTCACCGTAGCCGAGCACCATGATCACCAGCACGATCATCACCCAGATCATGACCCCGGCGAGGAAGCGGAGCAGCACGACGAAGATGAGGCTGAACACCATGGCGAGCACCAGGCCTCTGCGCAAGGGGGAGAGGGGGCAAGTCCACGAGCGCCATGACAAGTCCACACAGAGCTGCCCCCTTCCTGCGCCCGGCAGCTTTACCCCCGTCCGTCCTCGTCCTCTGCCCTGACCCGCCCTCTCCAGGTGCCCCCTGCCAGGCAGGGGGAGAGGAGAGCTCCGTCTCCAGCACCTCTTCACATCCCGGGGGGCTAGGTGGAGGCGGCCAACAAGGGGGGCAGTAGTCCTGGCGGCACACATCCGGCTGAGACCTGGGCCAACAGCAGCAGGACACTGGACGCTCAGAGGGGAGGGGCTTGGCCACTGCCACGTTAGAGTCAGCGGGGAAAACAGAATCCCACGGCCACTTTTTTTGCCATCGGCCGAGGAGAGTGAAAAATCCCCCCCACCCCTCACTGCACGGGGGACAGAAACAGCCAACAGCTTCCTGACCAGCAGGGGCTGATGCATGTTCATTCCAATGCAGAGAGACCTAGTGGGGGCTGCGGTCACTCTTGTGGTCCCATTATCGCTGGTGTTGCATTCACTGGTTGCTTTGTGGTGCTGTGTGTGATTCCTGCTGCCCTGTGCTGCTCTGCAGTGAGTGTGAGTGTGTCTGTGTGTGGGGGGGGGGGGAACGCCCAGAGGGGGATGGGATCCGGGAGAGAACTCCGGAGGGGAGGCCGGAGGGGATGGCCCAGGCCGGCCTGGCACCTGAGCTAGCTGGAGGATTCAGGCAGGTGACACTTTGCCCCAGAATCTGAACGGAGGAGGGGGTGGGGCAGCCTGGGGCGCTGGGAGTTCATTTCCGGCTGGTGGGGGAGGAGGGAGCCTTGCTGGCCTGAAGGGCCGGGCAGGGGGGCAGAGCTGGGGCTCTGGGCCCCCACCCACAAGATGGATGGTGCTGACGGTTCCTGGTCCCTGTAACAAGTCTGAGCTGTCTGGTGTCCCTGGGAATCAATGAGCCTTCTGTCCTCCCGGCCGGCCGAGAGTCGCCTCGGGCTGTGAGTGGGGACAGGGCCGGGGACTCCCTCCCCCCCCGCCCCGCGACATGCAGCGCTGTTCTCAGACAGGGCGTGTGCCGTGTCCTGCGCCCACTGGGGACTAGCTGCTCCCGGCTCTGTGCCCGTCAGCTCTGCCTGGAAAGAGGTCAGTCATAATGCTCTCTGTATGTGTTAGCTCTGCCACTCGGCTCTCTGCTTACAGCATTATCCAGTGCCAGGAAGCGGTGTAATCTTCAAAGATCTTCACGGCCACTTGTCTTGCTTCCAGAACCACATTTACTTTTCTGGAATCAAAAGCAGCCGGGCGTTATGGGAGGAAGGGAGGCGCGTCAATTTCTGACCTACCCCATATACTCTGTGGATGGACCAATGCCTGGCAGGTGCCGGGATAATCACCGTTCTCACCGAAAAGCCCCTGAACACCTTGTTGTCCTTCTTCAGGTTCTTTTTTAGAACTTCGCTACGATGCCTCGGAAAGTCCATTAGTGACTGGCCAGGGGCTTTGCTGTGACCATCGCCCAGGGCTGTTTCCCTGCACTCCCCCCGTTGCCTGTCCGCCTCCAGCTGAGTCTGGTCTCGTACCTGGACTGCAAGGTCTCTAGGTCAGGGACCCCCTGTTTGTCCTGGCTGCGCGCAGAGCCTGGCACACAGGGTTCCTGGGCCAGGACTTGGGCTCCTAGGTGCTACCACCAAACAAGGAAATCACCCTCATCTCGTGTGGCCCAAGTCAACAAGGCGCTGGAGCGATCATCGCTCTGAGCTGCAGACAATAGCGGAGGAGCTCACCACGAGAGGTAAACGCTGAGTCCTGCATTTCTGAGCCTGGGTCCGCTGCAGCCTGTTGGCACAGCAAGCCATGTCTCGGGTGCCCCCCTACCACAGCGAGAAGGGACACCTCGACCTCAGGGTTAGCCACGACCAGCTGCCGGGACAGTCCCAGGCCGCTCCCAGTGCTGAGCAGCATTTCGCGTCGTTATTTACCAGGGCGCCCTCCAGTCACGTTCTACCACAACCAATTTCCCAAGCCCAGAGGCGCCGGAGACACCTCTCCTCAGAGACTCACTTGGTCCCCTCCACCAGCTCCGTCACGCTCTTTTTTAATCCCTGTTCGTCACTAAAGGAGGTCACGTTCCCAACCATGATGGCCCCATTCCTGGTGCTGATCGCCGGGAGGCACCTGCGGGCCACTGCGGAACAGAGCACAAAAGGCCCAGGTGAGCGCGGGCAAGCCAGCGGCCTCCTCGGCACCTGCCTCCGCAGGAAAATCCAGCCCCCTCCGAGAGGCGGGCAGGGAGCAGCACTGACCCCAGGTGACAGCAGTGGAGGCTGGGGCCAGGAGTAGGAGGGGAACTGCCATGGCCACACAGCAAGGGGACAGGCGAGCCGGGCTTCGAGGCTGGTTCGTTCCCTCGCCCCCATCACCACGCCACGCTCCCAGTCGCTGGTCGGCTCCTGCTCCTAGCCAGCCGTTTTAAGGGAGGCGGGTTTGCTCGGTCACTGCAGCCTCCACTGCCCTGCCCCAACCCTGGCGGAAGGAGGCAGTATCCTGATAAGGGGAGATTCCTTCCAAGCAAGCTGCAAGGGAATGAACGGGAGCAAATCCCAGGTAGGGGGGGCACGGACACATGGAGACCAGCTGTGCAGGAACACGCATGTGCAAAGCTAATGGGGACGCACTGTTGCACCACAGGCAACCAGCCCGGTCTGAACTTTTATACACTAGCCACATTCAGTTCCCAGGACGCGTCCCCGACTCTTTCCCGCCGTCCCCAGGCAGACGTACAAGGTTTGCTGGGAGTGAGTATGGCCGGACACTCTCCATCCTTCACCACGTCAATGGGGCTCTACGAGAGAGAGAGAGAGAGAGAGAGAGAGAGAGACCGACCAAGTTAAGGGAGATTCTCGGCCCGAGACGGCTCGACAACATTTGCTGTTCTACTGGAGGAACCGGCAAGCGCCCGGTTAACCTCGGAGAGAGCAGAGTCTGAAACGGCACCGTTCTGGGGCCGGTTTCAAATAGGTCACGTCTACAGTCCAGCCCGTTCCTTGCTCACCTTCTGCAGGTTGTTAAATCCCGGGATGCAGAACTGGGTGTAGTACTCCAGGTCTTTGGCGGAGTCTTTCTTGGCAGACCGGTAGGTGAGGTACCGGTCTGGGCATTTAGTCACACAGATCTGAAAGAGGCAGACACCTGGCATCTGAGAGACTGGGGGGCTCGGGGGACACAGGGGAGAGCTAAATCTCAGTCCCAGTCAGAGAGGCGCGGATGGGGCAGACTCCCGGAGAGGGCAGCAGCCTGCCTGCCAGCATCCTGCCCATTCAGTCTCAGGCTGGAGCTGTGCCATAAAAAGCAGCTCACCCGCAGAAGCCACCAATTGCTGCTCCTGAGAGCGCACCTTTCCCTGCTGTGGCGCCGTGGCCGCTGCACTGCCTGGCGTGATGGAGAGAGGGCAGCCCGCCCCAAGCAGCTCCTCCCTCCCTAGCCCCCAGGCGTGGGCACAGTCCCCACTGAGCCCCGGGACAGCATTCGCTAGAAAGCGCCCCCAAGAAGAGCCGCACGAGGGGCTGCGGAGAGCGGCGGTACCTGCGTGGTCGGGCACTGGAACTCCAGCAGCACCAGGGGGCTGGCGCACTTCACGATGTTGAAGTAGAACAGGAAAGGCTTCTTCCTGCAAACAAGGGGGCATTTCCATGTCTGGTGTCTCCTGGTCCGGGGGGGCGTGGAACCCAGCAACAGCCCCCTCCTCCAGGCCTGACGCGAGAGCCTGCGCTGCCTTGGCCGGCCAGCGGCACAGAAGCTGCCACGGGCTCGGCCTCCTCCAGCCAAGGCAGCCGTGCACCTCCCTTCCCACACTCCCACGAGCTGGCACAGGACCCTACGGCCAGATGGCGGGAGAGCCCAGCTCTCGTCCGCGCTGGTGCCTGGCTCCCTGGTAAGTGACCTGGAGGTTCATCTCTTGGGGTAAGCAAATCGCCCCCATGCGCTGCCCGGCTCCGTAGAGCTGGAGCTCCCCCTTGGAAGCTTGCAGTGACCCGTCACGGGGTCCAGAGACACTGAAGAGCCGTGCTGCTAGGCCTGGTTGTGTGGCCTCTCCCTGCCGTCCCAGTGATCTCTGCTGCTTTGGTCGGCACGGTCTCACTTTGCCCAGTCTCTGGAGCTTGTGGGGGGCAGAGGGGAGGGGGCATGTCTCCCCCTTTCTAGCAGCCAGTGGAAGGAAGAGGAGCTGGAGGGAGCCAGGGGAGCCCATGTGGAGGTTCTGCTGCTTCTCCCGACGGTGCGGAGCAAAAGCAGGACCTCACTCAGTGTTCCCACTCAATGGCAAGCGGCCCTTCCTTGCCATCTTTCCAAGGAGGCCTCAGACACCTACTCATTGGGAGTTCCCTGCTGGCCACAGAACTCCCCGCGGCTGTTCGTGGGGTGGATCATCTTCCGGGGATCGCCGTGCGCCCATGCTGGATGAGAGGGAAAGCCAGCTGTGCTTAACCAAGCAGTCTTCCTTCCCCTCTCCCACCTCCCCAGCCGCCCTGCCCAGCCAAGGGCCTGCCCCAGCTAACCAGGGACCTCGTATAAACACCCCTCCCCTCAGACGACCGGGGCACAGGCGCACCCGGAAAGGGAGCCAGGACGCGAAAGGGCAACCTGCCTCAGAGTTGGCAGCTGCCAAGGAGCTAAAGGGATTGTCCCAGGTCTCGGGGCCCTGTGAACGGGCCAGAGCCGGTGGGCCCAGCCAAGCCCATTCTGGGGAGCAGGGGGGCCACCAAGGCCCGTCACAGGCCGTCAGAAGAGGGGTGATTGGCACAGGCTGTGGCTGAGGACAGGATCCACAGAGCTGGGGACGGGTCCCTGGAACGAGGGGCCGGGGCCTGTGGGGGTCACCTCAGCGCCAGCTGAAGGGAAAGGGAGCTGGCTGGAGCCAGGGAGCTGCGCGAGGAGAGGCCATGAGAGGCCAGGACCCGCAGGAGGGGTGGCTGCTGCTCCCCAGCTTCCACGCACGGCCGCCACGGCCAGCCTCACCGCAGCAGCCTTATTGTTCACTCCCGCCCGATCCGACCCGTTCCTCAGCGCCCCGGCCTGCCGCGGGTGAGAGCGCCCCTGTCCACAGCGGGCCCCCCGCAGGGCTGGCGCAGCCCCTGCCCAGAGCAGGCGGGAAGCTGCTCCAGTTCCCAGGCAACCGGTACCGGTTCCCATTTAGGGTGCTGCTTCCCAGGTAACCTTTGCCACCCCTAGTACCTGCTGCACCCCCTGCCTTTTCGGGGCCTGTCCCTGCCAGGATCCAACCCTAGAAGTGCCCAGGGTGACTCAGTTCCCCCACACGCGAGGGACCCCGCGCTGCGTACCTATGCAGCCCACCACGACGTAGCCAAGGATGGCGAGGACGAGCAGGATACAGCAGATGATGTCGGTGCAGCTCCTGAGGGAGGAAGGAGGCGGCCAGCATCAGGCCCCCGTGCCAGAAAAGCAGGGAGACCGGCGCACCCGTGCTTCATCCCAGCGCCCGGCTGGAGAACCTGAGAGCATCCCCATGCCAGCCGAGACGCGGCCCCTGGTCTCGGCACCCCGTCTCCTCTCCACATAGCACCCCCCCGCCAGAGCGTTGGATGAGAACGGGGCCCCCCCTGCCCCCAGTGCCTGCTGAGAGGCTGCTCTTACCGGTCATAGATGGGACCTTTGAACGTCGGATCGTATTTCTGCGGCGTCCCTAAAGAGAAGGTGAGAAGACACAGAGTTGGCCGTCCGTGCGGGGGAAGAGTTGGGGAGCAAACTTCCCTGCCCTTTTGCTGCTGCTCGGGCCTGCTCCGGCTATTCCCAGCCGGGAGCAGCAGGAACCTGGCACATGGAGGTGTCAGTTACAGGTGGCAAACGTCCCCCGCCCTGGTACACTGAAGCTGAGCAGGGAAGGAATGTGCCCAAAGGGACCCAGCAGGAAGAGGACACCATTGCCATGGCTCCAGCTACTTGGCAACTCTCCCCTTTGCCCCGTGTTTGCAGCCAGGAGAGACAGACTGAACCAATCGCCCCCCACGCAGCCCAGAGAGATCACAGTGGGGAGTCCCCGGCCCTTCGCTTCCACTTTTCAGCGTGAGCCAGGCATTCCTGGGGGGACGTGTGCTGAGAAAGTCCAATTCTGAATCTAGTGGCCTGCTGGTGGCAGCTGAATTTCATCCCACCAGGGGAGGTGAACTCAGGAAGCTGTGGGGCTAGTAATGGGCTTGGGGCTCTTCTGCGCAGAACTGAAGGGGTGAAAGTAACTTACATTTCTTACAGGTACCATCCTATGACGGCCCCCCTTTTTGCAACAGAATAGTACCGGTAAGAAACAGAAGTGTGGGATGGAGTCGGGGGAGGGGCTGGGGGCAGGGGCTGTCCAGGGTGGGGACCGCACCACCTGAGACCTGGGGCTGGAGCCTGGGGGTGCTGTGGCCAGGCAGCCCAGGGTGCTAGCAGCATCCGAAGCCCAAGCCTCAGCTGGCCAGTCTCTCACTGCGGCGCCGCACTGGGGTGCACCAGCTTCCTTTACCCTTTGCGTCTAGGAGACGCAAGCAAGGCAGGTTACGAACAGGAAATCCCAGGCAACCACCATTTTCTGGGCTGGACCTGGCTGCCCCCAGGAAAAAGGGGTAACAGAGAACACGAGTTAAACAATCCAGCAGCGCAGAGGAGCAGCAGAGACCCAGGCACCCTCACCTGCCAGCAGATTTCAATATACCAGGAGCTCATTACAGCCAGCACCACGAGTTTCCCAGGGCTGAGTCTCACCTCCCCAGCTGGAGAACTGCTGGAAGTCACTGGGGCGGGCGGGGAATTTAAAAATAAAGAGACAAATCGCTGGAGCCAAAACAATTCGTAATGGAAAAGCTGAGCCAGCAGCCGGGGAGGCCAGATTTTCCCTCGTGCCTTCCATTCCAGGATCTCCAAGCACTTTGCAAACAAAACATTTACCACTTAAGCCTCAACCCCTCGGGGATGCCAGTCAGAACTGGAATGTTACAGCTGAAGAAAGGACGGCGCAGAACAGAATCGAATTCCTCCGAGTCAGACAGCGAATCATCAACAGACCCAGGTGTCCCCTCTCCTCGCGCACTCAGCCTGCGAAAACGTGCCCCCGTCTCCTGAGAGCCCCGTCTAGCCCCCTTCCCCAAGGTATTTTCTTTCTGGATCCAGCTCCCGGGTTGAGCGCAGTGGCAGCAACGCTGCAGGGTGGCCCGAGAGATGCCAGGAGAGAATGCCTGGAGCAAGGGCACCTCATCTTGGCACCATGGACGCTGCAGGAGGCGGCTGGAAGCGGGTTTCACCTTTACAAGCCCTGCAGACCCCGAGCCAGGGAGGAAAATAATCGACCAACAAACGCGCCATTTTCCTCCTGGCTCGGCTCGCAGCATCCAGAGCCGGCAGCAATTCGGGGCCTGACTGGAGAACAAGTTTCTAGACTGTGCTTCAGCCAGTTCCAGGGAACGTTTCCTTTCAGCTCCTGGGAATTTTCCAAGGGAGAGAATCACCGGAAACGTTTTCAGCGTATCAGAAGAGGCCCCAGGGCCCTCAGTCCGGGTACCCAGAGCAGGATGGAAAGTTCCATCTCACCCAGACATCCCTTCACTCCGCAGCTGCAGCCGCCCTAAACCAACCACTCGGCAGCCGGGCCACATGCCCCGGCCCATCGGGTTCTGCCCCGAGAAGGAGCCAGGCACAGATTTCACCCAGAGGAGCTGCTGAGATCCCAAGTTTGGATCCTGGAATTATGGACAGAGCCAGTACATATGTACACACACACGGCAAATTCCAGCTGCCAGCTACACCTGTACACACACACACACACACACACACCAAATTCCAGCTGCCAGCTACACCTGTACACACACACACACACACACACACCAAATTCCAGCTGCCAGCTACACCTGTACACACACACACACACACACACACACCCAAATTCCAGCTGCCAGCTACACCTGTACACACACACACACACACACACACCCAAATTCCAGCTGCCAGCTACACCTGTACACACACACACCCAAATTCCAGCTGCCAGCTACACCTGTACACACACACACACACACCCAAATTCCAGCTGCCAGCTACACCTGTACACACACACACACACACACACACACACACAAATTCCAGCTACCAGCTACACCTGTACTTACACCTGTACACGCTTGTGGAAGGGATACGACTGTGCAATGTTCCTTCTCGGTGTCTCTCACACACTCCAGCAGCCCCCAGGTTCTCTCCTTGCTAAAATAACACACGGGAGCCCCAGCTTTCTTATCTATAGAGCAGGATTCTTGCCAGCTTCTCTGAACTGCCTCCGCCAACAGCCAGCTGCACCCCCGCCCCCACCAGGGAGGAGAATTCCTGCAGGAGCTGGGGAGGGCAAGTTCACAGCTCCAGCACTCAAAAGATGCAGCACGCCCCCGGCTCGGCCACAGCCTCCCTCTAAGCAGGCAAAATTGCAAGGCAGATGTATGGCGTGTGGGGCAGTCTGAAGAGGTCCGCGCCATACGCCGAGCAGGCCTCCCCCAAACAACTAGGACAGAATCCTGCGCACGGAGCTCGGGGAGGGAGGCCACAGAAGATTAAGAATATGCAAAAAATGTAACTGGAGCAAGGAACAAACAAGAACCCCCCAGGCTACTGCATCAACCCCTCCCCCAGCTTCCTGAACGGGCCCAGACCTCCCACCGACTGGCCACGCCCGAATGCTGCCAGTGCTGGGGGACAGGATCGTGCACCGGCTAATCTGAAGCACCCCAGCCTTGTGTCGGCCACGGCCGCTTGCAAGCTGCAGGGATCGTGAGGCAGGACCCCTGGGGCGCGTGACATGGAACACCCTGGATTTCGACTCACTGGACCCTCCTCTTTCTGATCACAGTTCACTGCCGGGAGGGGGAGCGGCTGCACAAGGTTCCCTCCGCCAGCCAGCTTCAGGCCAAACCGGCTGGTCCAGGCCAGGACACTGCCAGTCCTGACAGCTGCACCCTTCCCTTCCGGCCTCGGGCTCCCCCCTCCCACAACTCTGCCAACACCTCCAGTCTGGCTGCTCTCCCCTTGCAGCCTGGCTCACGGCGGGCAGCAAGGGGCTAACTTGGCTGGAATGTTCACCTCCCTAAAAATGCCAGGCAAGCAACAAATCCGTGGCAGTGCCCCCAAACTCCCCCCCCCCGCGCAGTGTCTAGGAAAGCCCCCCTGTGTGGCAGCCCACGGAACGCTGCACCTCTGTGGAAAAGGCGAGGCTCGCACGCCACGGGAGACTCCAGCTTCGTCTGGGGAGGCCAACACCAGCTGCACCCGGTGACTCCCCGGAGCCTTCCGACGGGGCCTCCCCACGCTAACGCGAGACCTTACCTAACCCAGCTAACGCAGGAGACGCCAGCTCCCGGCCGTACAGCGCGCGCAGCGCTTCCTAGCTGCTCCCGCGCGAGAGGCGGCACAGCCCTGTGGGCGCAGACTCCCTCGTGCAGGCCTGGGCTCCCCACAACTGAAGGGAGACGCAGCCCTGTCCTAGAGCTGGGAAGCTGTTTGATTCGCTGCCACAATCTGCCCCCTCCTTGGATGCCAGCTGCCTGTGGCGGAGTCTGACCCTCACACGGGTGTTTGACCTGGGGGGGGGTTGCAGCAAGCCAGCCAGAGCCGGCCGTGCCCAAATTCCACCCCAACCTCCCCGCCTGTGGCCAGAAAGGCTCCGAGCACGGACGGTGACTGGCGGAGTCCCCCGGCCAGCCAGCGCCGGCTTCCCCCCAGCGCAGGTGCCCAGCCCGCAGGCGGGGCAGAAAACGCCAGGAGCAGGGGGGAGGCTGGCATAAGCCGGCCCCACGCTGGCCCCCGGGGAGACAGACACCAGACGTGGCTGCCTGACGCCGACGCTCTTACCGTGTTTGCCATAATAGTTGTCTTCCTCTCCCCCCATGCCGGCGGCTCACGCGGGCCCTCAGCCGCTTCCTTTGGACGCCCAGGCAGCCCGGGCCTCTTCCTCCCAGGCTGAGCTGGTCTAACCTGTCGGAGGCATTCAGCAAAACCCTCCCCGTGCAGGCAGCTGCGGCTGGCCTGTCTCTCCCTGGCGCAGCTGTCTTCCCCTCCCTGGGTGTGACCATGGGCAGCCAATAACAGCCAAAGCCCTTTCCAGCAAGCGCAGTTAAAGGGACAGCAGCCGCCTCCAGGACAGGGCGCCGGGCGTCTGGGGCACAGAGCTAGGGAGGATCACAGGGCCTGGCGTGTGGCCGTTCACACCCTGCGCCAAACGCGTCTCCAGCGCTCCCAAACCAGACCGGGACCAAAGGGGAAAAGCCGGCCCGCGGCCTCGCTCTTCGGCACGGACGGGGGCCTCTCCCGGAGTTCTCACACCACCCCTGCGGCCACGCAGAGAACGCCCAGCCAGGAACCCCTGCTCCTCCAAACACGCAGGGTCCGACGCCCCGCGAAGAGCTTCTCCCCCGAGAGCGGGGCCAGGGCAGCAGCTCTGGGCTGCAGTGCCAGGCAGCGCGTTGGCACACGGGCTGTGACCAGCTGCAGCTGCTTAAACCGCAAAGCAACTAAACGGGGAGTTTTACTGCTTTAAAAATCAGCTTTCTGCGCCCAGGCAGCCGGTGGGCCGTGCTGGGAGCCGGGCTCTGACCCGGCCCTGGAGTCAGGCTGGATTCCCTTATCTCGGCCCGCACACCCGTTCGTTTCTCTTCTCCTGACACAGGAACTTCCCTCCCACGAGGGGCAGCCTGGGAAAGAGGCGCGCATGCTTGGCCTGCTGCCTTCAGCCGAAGGCTTGGCCTGCGCACTGCTCAGTGACCTACGCTGCACGGCCCCAGCCTCCGGGTCTATCTGGAGCGACGGCGCCAGCCCCTTCCCCGCCCTGGGCCGCACAGAGCTACACAGGAAGTGACGCTCACTGGCAGAGCTCAGCCTTCGGGTACAGACCAGACCTCAGAATTGTGCCTAAGAAAAGCTTCACAGCTGTCTATGTGCTGGGCTCCCCTGCCCCCCTCAGACTGTATTTACCTTCACACGCCCCCCAGGGGCAGGGGCAGACAGGACCTGAGCCCCCACCCAGACTAAGTGACTTGCCTGAGGACACATGGGGAGTCTGTGGCACAGCAGAAATTTTAACCCGAACCTACATCTACGTCTTGAGCCCTAGACCTTCCTTTAGCCACCTCACTGGCTGCTGCGGGCGCGGGACCAAGGTGCTGGGCTGCCGCTGGGAGCTGGTTCTGCTCGTTCTGTTACTAACGTGTTAACCAGCAGCCCCAGCGCCTCGACTGAGCCTCTGGGCCGCGGCAGGGCAGGGCAGAGCAGAGCTCTCCCTCCTGGCAGAGCCCTGGCGCCGGCTCCGTGTCTTTGCCTCTCTGCTGGGTGCAAGAGCAAGAAGCCAGCTGGTGCCGCTTCTGTTGGGGGCTGAAATCCAACTCATGGTGCGTCAGGGCACAAAGCAGGAGGCTCGTCCTGAACTGGGGCTGCCACAGAAATGACTGAGCGCCTCGGCCCCACCTGCGGCCCCCTGGGCCTCCAGGTCCCCACGGCCGCGGTTCACCCGCTTGGCTATATTTAGGTTGTAACTAAATCTCCACTGAACGCACTGATTCAGAGTCCGGAATAGAAACCAGAAACCCCTCCCCAGCTCTAAGCACTACACAGAAGTTCCTTCATGGAGAAACTGAGCCAGATTCCGGGCTGCCCATGGGTAACATGCAACCCAAGTCAGCGCAGAACCCGCCTCCCCTGCTGTCCCGCACCCTGTGCTGCTGGGCCGGCGCTAGTGGCACCGGGCAGGAGCGGCGTCCGGCGCCACGGCCTGGAAGCAGCAAGTTTCTCGCTGCCCTGTGGGCAGGGCAGGAGAGATTGCTGGGCGACCTCTGCCAGCCATGCCCGAGCCCTTTGCCAGGCAGCAGCTCCGCGCGCCCATTGGCTGGCGGTGACGTCACGGGGCAGGCCATGATTCGTGGCTCTGAAACAAGAGCTGGGACAGGAACAGGAGGGGGAGGACCCCGGCCTCTCTCCAGGGGCTGCCGCCTGGAACCGAGGCTCCCACCCATCCAGCCGGGGAACGCCCCAACAGGGCTGCGAGAGGAGGGGGCAGCCAGGCCTGCTCCCTGGGACCAGGCGGAACAGAGGCGGCTGGAAAACACAGCCTGCAGGGCCATGAGTCATTTTGGCTGCTGCTTGAGAAAAACATCAGAGTGGGAGGGGAGAGAGGAAACCACATGGGCGTGAGGGCAGCGGGAGGCCATTAATCACAGCCTGAGGCGTGTGCTTCTTGCAGGTCCCTGAGCTGCAGTGCTGTGGGCAGAGGGAAGGAATCCTGGAGGGGGGGACCGGGAGATCCAGGCAGCAGGGAGGGCAGGATGGTTCAGAGGTTCAGCCTTAGACCCCGGAAGACCTTGGTTCAATTCCCTCTCTGCCACTGACTCCCTGGGTGGACTTAGTCAAGTCACTTTGTCTCCCTGTGCCACAGGTCCCAGTTGTAGTGCATGAGCAGCAGCCCTGCCCTCCAGACCAGGGCGGCGCGAGGGTCAGTCCCCCGTGAGGAGGCCAAGGAGACGGTAGAAAGCGCCACCTCTCGCGCTAGCTGCCTCTGGCCACACAGAGCGACAAGCCCCAGATTCCCTGTTTTATCCCAGAAGTCCTGGGGCCCCACACAGCCCCCCCTGCCCTGGGTCGCATCCCCTGGGGAAAGGCTGGAATGAGGGTGGAGTGGGAGGGCTGGTCCCAGGCCCCGCACCACCCTGGGGTGGACCCTGTAGGAGGCTGGCCGGGGGATTGGGGTGCACCAGGGATTCTGGGGCGATTTGGTGCCCAGAGTTCGTGGTGCCCCGCCTGGCGGGAGCAGTTCAAAGGGGGTGGAGAGCGATCGCCAGGAGCCAAGTGGCGCTAATTAAAAGTGACGGAGGCCGCCAGCTTTTAGCTGCCATTCAGCCAGGGTCAAAGGGCGCCCGAGAGAGATAGCGCCAGGAAGCTGCCAGTTCGCGGAGCCCCAGGAAGCACCTGAGGCCCCTCTTCGCAGCGGCTAGCAGCCCAAAAGTGGAACCACGCGGCCCCTCCGCCTCACTGGCCCGTTCAGCCCGGCAGCCCCCAGGGGCGAGAGCAGGTGCGGGGCCGTGGGCTGTGGCCACAGAACCCTGGGCAGCCGCCCTTGCACGGCAGGGCTAAAGCTATCCCGGGGGGACCTGGCCTGAGTCTGCCGGGCACCTCCCTGTGCCCGCAGCGCCTGCCCCGGAGGGGGGTGCGCCCGCAGCGCCTGCCCTGGAGGGGGGGGTGCGCCCGCAGCGCCTGCCCTGGAGGGGGGTGCAGGCCACATCCAGCTGAAGGCGTCTAAAGGGTTAAACCGCCTGGGCTCTGCTGCCCTGTGTGACTGCTGGTAAAACGCACTTCTGCTTTTCAGTGCGGTTTGCCGCCTAGGAAAGTGGAGCCTCTCGGTCCTCACTGGCAGCCCCTCCCAGCCCCCCAGCTCTGCCCGTCCCCCTCCATCGCGACCCCTCCCAGCCCCCCAGCTCTGCCCGTCCCCCTCCGTCCCGACCCCCCCCAGCCTCCCAGCTCTGCCCGTCCCCCTCCGTCCCGACCCCTCCCAGCCCCCCAGCTCTGCCCGTCCCCCTCCGTCCCCCGACCCCTCCCCAGCCCCCCCAGCCCCAGCTCTGCCCATCCCCCTCCATCCCGAACCCCTCCCAGCCCCCCAGCTCTGCCCATCCCCCTCCATCCCGACCCACAGCCCAGACCCAGCCCCAGCCCCCCCAGCTCTGCCCATCCCCCTCCATCCCGACCCGCAGCCCCTCCCAGCCCTGCCCGTCCCCCTCCATCCCGACCCACAGCCCAGCCCAGCCCTGCCCCCCCAGCTCTGCCCATCCCCCTCCATCCCGACCTGCAGCCCCTCCCAGCCCTGCCCCCAGCTCTGCCCATCCCCCTCCATCCCGATCCCTCCCAGCCCCCCAGCTCTGCCCGTCCCCCTCCATCCCGACCCACAGCCCAGCCCAGCCCTGCCCCCCCAGCTCTGCCCATCCCCCCTCCCCGTCCCAACCCGCAGCCCCTCCCAGCCCTGCCCCCCCAGCTCTGCCCACCCTCCTCCATCCCAACCTGCAGCCCCTCCCAACCCTGCTCCCTAGCTCTTCCCATCCTGCACCATCCCAACTTGCAACCTCTGCCAGCCCAGCCCTGCCCATCCCCTGCCATCCCGACTTGCAGCCCCTGCCAGCCCTGCCCCCTAGGTCTGCCAGTGCCCCTCACTCCCGACCTGCAGCCCCTGCCCCCCCAGCTCCGTCAATGCCTCCCCAATAGTTTGGCCCTGCCTCCCAGCTGAACTCTGCCAATGCCCTTCATCCCGACCCTGCAGCCCTCTTGGTCCCCCCTGCCACCCGCCGCAGAGCAGCTCCAGTCTCCCAGCTCCTCTCTCAGCAGGGCCCAGGCATCCTCCCGCTGGAGGTGACCAGACGGGGGCCCGCTGCTGCCTTCCCTGTTCCAGGGCCCCCCCTCCCCTGCCCTGGGAGGACCTTCCAGCGGAGGCAAAGCTGCTAGTGACCCGGACACTGGACCAGCTTGGGCCAGATCCCCCCGGCCAGGACCGCCCCCCCAGACACAGGGAAGACGGGTTCCCCCGTTCCAGCTTTCGCCGGCTCCACGCTAATACTTGGGTCCTTCCTGCAATCAGCCGCTCGCCCTGGCCCGGCCCAGGGCCACGCAGCACCAGGGGGTCCAGTGCATGGGGTTGGGTTGGGTTTGAAGGTCCCAGCACCCTCTATATACACTGCTCCAGCCACGGGGCCTGCTCCGGGCGCACCCAGACGATGCCAGGCGAGGGACCTGCCTCCGCCGACAAAATATCCGGCCCTGGCACAAGAAACCCCCCTGGTGCCGCGGGGGCATCACCCCTCTGGAAAGGAAGCACGTGGCCCTTGTGGCTGGTAACAGGATGTCACGCCTGTCGGT
This sequence comes from Pelochelys cantorii, assembly GCA_032595735.1. Lineage (NCBI taxonomy): Eukaryota > Metazoa > Chordata > Testudines > Trionychidae > Pelochelys > Pelochelys cantorii. The sequence continues at coordinate 15,310,263 of CM064356.1, forward strand.
GCACAGCCAGCCCAGCCTGCGACAAATGGCTGGGCCAGCACCGCCTCTCTGATGCGGCAGGTTCTGGGGCAGGCCCGGCCTCAGAACCCAACTCCCCTCTGCGGCCCTGGGGGTGCCCGTGCGGCCAGGGTCTGCGGCTCTCCCTGTAAGCTGAACCCTGGGTGCCCCGGCTGGTGTGCAAACCTGGCACCTCTCTGTCCTTTCACAGAATCCCAGAACACTAGGACTGGCAGGGACCTCGTGAGGCCATGGAGTCCTGTCCCGTCCCCCCACTGCAGGACCCAGCACCCGCTACATGGGTTCCCAAACTGGGGGGCATGAAGAAATTCCAGGGGGGGCACGAGGCAACGCAGCCCCCCCCCCCCGTCAATCCTCCCCCCCAAGTTTTGCTGCTATTTTGGGGGGGGGGGCGTGTAAGGGTTTATCAAAAATCAAAAAGGGGGCGTGATGCCGACAAGTTTGGGAACCGCTGCGCTAGACCATCCCGACAGGCGTCTGTCCAACCTGCTCTGAAATATCTCCAGCAGCGGACACTCCACAGCCCCCCCAGGCAATTTATTCCAGTGTTTAACCGCCCTGGCAGGAAGTTTTTCCTAATGTCCAACCTAAACCTCCCTTGCTGCAGTTTAAGCCCCTTGTTCTCCTTGGCCTCTGAGGACAGAACAAGAAGCAATTTCCCCCCTCCTCCTTGTGACACCCTTTTAGATACTTGAAAACCGCTCTCATGTCCCCCCTCAGTCTTCTCCTTTCCAAACTAAACAAGCCCAGTTCTTCCAGTCTTCCTTCCTAGCGCATGTTCTCGAGACCTTTCATCATTCTTGCTGCTCTTCTCCAGACCTTCTCCAATTTCTCCACATCTTTCCTGCAATGCGGTGCCCAGAACTGGACACAATACTCAACTGAGGCCTAATCGGCGCAGAGCATAGAGGAAGAATGACTTCTTGTGTCTGGCTCACAACACTCCTGTTCATGCAGCCCAGAATCACGTTTGCTCCTTTTGCAACAGCGTCACACTATTGACTCATATTTAGCTTGTGGCCCACTCTGACCCCTGGATCCCTTTCTGCAGGACTCCTTCCTAGACAGTCGCTAGGACTCCTTCCTAGACAGCCGCTTCCCGTTCTGTGTGTGTGTAACGGATTGTTCCTTCCTAAGTGGAGCACTTTGCATTTGTCCTTATTGAACTGCATCCTGTTGACCTCAGCCCACTTCTCCAGTCTGAATTACAACCCTGTCCCCCAAAGCCCTTGCAAACCCCTTCCCCTTTAGCCACAGCAGGGCTGGGAGGGAAAAGCCTCATCTATGGGAACTCTAAGAGCTCTCTCCCGGGGCGAAGAACCCAGTGTGAGCCTGGAGAGCAAGTGTCTCTGCGACTCACCCTCCCTGAATGACCGGAAGGCAGCCACCTCCCTGCCTCAGTTTCTGGCCCCCTTCCGCACCTCCTCCCAACGTGACCAACTCTGAAACATTCCCAGCTGGGCGGGCTGGGAACTGGTAGAGGCAGCGGTGGGATCTCTGACCCCTCATCTGCAGTTGACCCTGCCCCTCTGGGCAGCCAGTGGAGCAAAATCCCACCAAGTAGCTTGTCACCAGCCCGGGTACAGAAAGTGTCTGGGGGCTGCGTCCCATCCCAAGAGCCCCTGCCTCAGAGTGGCCCCTCCCAGGCCATCCCTGTAGCAAACACCCCCCCCCGGGGTATCAATTCTGCACCTTCCATCAGCTCTGAGCTCACTCCAGACCCTGAATCCAGCCATGACACTCCCTTTCCCTCCCCCGGTGCAGGAAACAGGACGTCACCCCGCCTTGGAGAGCCCCTAGAGAGAGATGGGCCCCCTGCAAGTGCCTGCCCACCCCGCCCCAGGCTGCCCTGCCCTCTGGGGCCCGGAAGCCCCTTCCTCTGCAGCGGGGTATTTCTGCCCTGCCTGGCAGCAGGCGACTGGCTCTGGCCCTAGACGGGCTGGGCCGGGCTGCGGCAGGAGGGTTCGGTCGAGGATCCCACTAGGGAGAGATGGAGAGCGAGCAAACCCCACGTGTCATGTTGGCCACGTTACTCAGTGCCCCACTGGAAGGGGCCCAGACACCACAGTGACGAGTGCAGTGGGAGCGCCCACCGAGAGCGCAGGAATCTACCGAGAGGAGGGGCGGCGACTGGTGTGGTTTGCGGTGCCACCCGCTGCCAGGATCCGGCCCCCCCGTGCCAGGCACATCGGATCTCACCTCTCGGGCCACGAGCCCCTTTGCTCCAGCGCCTGCTGCCTGCCCTGGGGCCCATCTGGCGCCCAGCAAGGGGACGTCTCCGCAGCAGTGTGGCCGGGTGACTCCCAGCACGGGCAGCCAGACCTGGGCCAGCTCCGTTCAAGCCGCCACGCTAAGAACAGCGGCCTGGCCACAGCAGACGGACGGACGGATGGCAGCTCAGGCCAGCCCCCTAGTACCGGCCTGTCCATGGTGCCGGGGTGCAGCCAGGGGACTAGCCCAGCCAGGCCAGGCCACACAGCCTGCAGCAGAGCTGAGACCAGCACCGGGGCCGGGTCTCGGGGCAGTGCTGGCTCCGGGGAGGACAGAGCCCAGCCCAGTGCTGTGCACAGCAGCCCCAAGCCACCAACGCAGGAGAGCAGAACAAACACCCCAGACACCAGCCCCAACCAGGCCCGGGCTGAACCAGCGGCAGCGCCCCCGTGGCTCTGGGGCCTTGTGGCTGTCAGCCTGGCTTGTGCAGGGCAGCGGGGGTCGGCACACGCCTGGGGGCTGCCCTGGCTCATCCCCCTGGCCTGTCACCCCAGGGTGTACCCAGGGCCCAGCCTGCTCCTCTTCCCCCTGCCGGGTCAAGGAAGGAAGCAGAGCAGCGGTGGCTGAGGGCCCTGCCAAGGCTGCCGAGGAAGAAAAGGGCGAAAGGGGCTGCAGCCAAGCCCAGGGCTGGCTGGATAAACACCCTGGGGAGCAGGAGCCCATGCAGGGGGCACTGTTGACAGCTGGGGAAGGGGGCAGCCAACGGTCTGTGTCACATCCCCCATTCAGTGACCCCAGCGCCCAGCTACACCCCCAGCCTGAGGCCGCTGCCCGGGGGGGGGGGGGGCCGAGAAGGGAGAGCAGCTGAGAGTGGTAACGACAGCCCGACGGGCCCAATCCCGGCCGGGGTCTGGGCGGTGCCTTTTCCAGCCCCCCCCCTTGCTCCTGGGGGGGCAGAGGAGCAGATACCGGCTGCCCCCCTTGCAGCACCCAGCCTGACATGCCTGACTGAGAGCAGGGCCCCCGCGTGGCCTCCCCCCCCCGCCAGCAGCTCTGGGACCCAAACCCCAGCGGGGGGCGTTACAGGGAGCTGCCTCCGGGCTCTAAGGCGGGGGGGGAACCTCTGTGTGGTCGGGGGCCGCGCCCAAGTGAGGAGCCCCTGCCTGAGAAGCAGAAAGCCCCCCCCCCCGCATTCCCGTCACCCCAGAGCAGGGGCGCTCAGGCTAGCAGGCTTCGTGCGCTCCAGCCCTGCGGGTGGGTGGCAGCGGGGTCCGAGAGCCAGCGCGGGCTCCCCAATGCGGAGCCTCGGGGACCGGATCCAGGCAAGCCAGGGGCCACAACGGGCCCCCGAGCCTGGGGCCCCCACCCCTGCTGTATGGGAACCAGCCTGGGGTGCGGGGACCCGCCCGGGACCGCAGCCCCCCCGCGCCCGCTGAGCCCCCCTCCGGTACCGGGCAGCGCCCGCGGGCGCTTTCCCGCAAATGCCCGGCGACGCGAGGGCCCCGATCCCGCCCCACTTACCGTAAGTCCCGTTCGCCTCCTTCCGGCCCAGCTCCCCCATGGCTGACCCGGCCCGCGGCGGTGGCTGGACTGGTACCCTGCGCTCCTACGCGCAGCGCGCCCGGCACGGCCGCCGGGGAGGGGCGCCGCAGGGCGGGGTTTGAGGACACACCCCCATCGCCTGGAGCTGGGGGGGCTGCAGGCCCCGCCCCGCCCGCGGTACATGAGCCGCCTGCGTGGGGAGCTGGCTGGGGTCCGCTGGGCAGGGCCATATAGCCGCATAGCGGCCCCAGCCCGTCATCAGTCCGTTTGGTCCCATATCCGGCCTCCTCGACTGGACCCATCAGTCCCGCGGCTGCCTCGCCTCCCCTGCTTGCTTAGAGTAGCTTCAGTCCATACAGTCCGGTCGCATAGGCGTGCGCAGGGCTGTGCCGGGCACACCCTAATGTCTCCAAAAAAAGTGGCTTTGCGTTTTAATTTAATCACATGATACGCTCTTTTAGTTTTAAAGTGTGGATTGTTGTATTATGCAATAAGCGCCGAATGCAGAAATGTAGAGAAAGCCCGCGGTCGCTCGCAGCACGCCCTTTACGATTGAGTATTCAATAAATGTTCGCCTTTAAAAAAAATAAATCAAATTCCCTGGGTGCACACCGTAATGAAATGTGCTACACACGCCTATGTCCAGGAGGGACCCTCCTGCCTTAGATCAGAACTTCGCTCCACAAAGTCCGAGATTTCCTCTCCCCCCCAGATCAGCCCCTGGGTTGATACCTCCCTGTCGGCCAGGCCAGGCCTACCGCCCAGCACCCTCCTTTCTGCCCTTACAATCCCCTCCCCCACTTCCTCAGCCCCTTCCCGCCCTGGGGGCACCGGACAAGAGCCCACAGAGCCTGGCCACTCCATTAAGCTGCTGAGTAGGGGACCAGGCGGCCTGGCCTCAGTATCTACAGCTCTTCCCGAGTGGATCGGCCTTACCGGTCCATACCCAGGTCCTGCCAGGCCATACAGACTATTCTGGGTCCGTATAGCCGGGTGTCCCTGTGGGACTGGGTCAGGCCATGGGGCCGGGCAGCAGCAGCCACTCTGGACAGTTTGCTTTTTTTAAATGAAAACTCATTGTTAATTTCGCCCCTTGAATCAGCTGAGGGGCACGCTGGTCCCAGGCGCTGAGTCTGGCAGAGTCCCCCTCGCCCCCAGCACCCCTGCCCCTTACTTTAGCTCCCACCCGGCTGCTCCGTGGGGCCCAGCCCCACAGCTGCCATTGGCGTCACTGCCTGAAGGAGCTGCCACACTTCCTGAGCGCTGCTCAGCCGATGACCTGGGCTGTACCAGGAGAACTCACCGCCGCAGCCCCCTGCCGCAGCCCAGCTGCCTGGCGCTGCTCCCCAGGAGCCAGGAATGTTTCTGAGGCCTTGGCAGCGAGTCCTGGCAGCTCTTCCCCGCACAGCCTGGGACTGGCCTTGCCTGGGCATGGGGCCCACTGCGCCCTCCCCCCCGCCACAATGTGCTTGTACCTGCCAAAGAGACTCAGTGCATCACAGAGACAGTCTGAGTGTGGAGGGCCCAGCCCTGGCAAAAGGCTCAGGGCTTGGCAACCGCGGCTGCTCACACTGCCCAGTGCAGAGCAACTGTCTGGCTGGCTCCTTCCGGAGTGTCCCTCAGTATCAGATACGGGTCACAGCAGCGCAGACCCCCCGGCCGAGATCAGGGCCCGTCGGGCCGGGCGCCCCGAGACCCCGGCCGAGATCAGGGCCCGTCGGGCCGGGCGCCCCGAGACCCCGGCCGAGATCAGGGCCCGTCGGGCCGGGCGCCGCCCAGACCCCGGCCGAGATCAGGGCCCGTCGGGCCGGGCGCCGCCCGAGACCCCGGCCGAGATCAGGGCCCGTCGGGCCGGGCGCCCCGAGACCCCGGCCGAGATCAGGGCCCGTCGGGCCGGGCGCCCCGAGACCCCGGCCGAGATCAGGGCCCGTCGGGCCGGGCGCCCCCAGACCCCCCGGCCGAGATCAGGGCCCGTCGGGCCGGGCGCCCCCGAGACCCCGGCCGAGATCAGGGCCCGTCGGGCCGGGCGCCCCGAGACCCCGGCCGAGATCAGGGCCCGTCGGGCCGGGCGCCCCCAGACCCCGGCCGAGATCAGGGCCCGTCGGGCCGGGCGCCGCCCAGACCCCGGCCGAGATCAGGGCCCGTCGGGCCGGGCGCCCCGAGACCCCGGCCGAGATCAGGGCCCGTCGGGCCGGGCGCCCCGAGACCCCGGCCGAGATCAGGGCCCGTCGGGCCGGGCGCCCCCGAGACCCCGGCCGAGATCAGGGCCCGTCGGGCCGGGCGCGCCCAGACCCCGGCCGAGATCAGGGCCCGTCGGGCCGGGCGCCCCCAGACCCCCGGCCGAGATCAGGGCCCGTCGGGCCGGGCGCCCCGAGACCCCGGCCGAGATCAGGGCCCGTCGGGCCGGGCGCCCCAGACCCCGGCCGAGATCAGGGCCCGTCGGGCCGGGCGCCGCCCAGACCCCCGGCCGAGATCAGGGCCCGTCGGGCCGGGCGCCCCGAGACCCCGGCCGAGATCAGGGCCCGTCGGGCCGGGCGCCCCGAGACCCCGGCCGAGGTCAGGGCCCGTCGGGCCGGGCGCCCCCAGACCCCGGCCGAGATCAGGGCCCGTCGGGCCGGGCGCCGCCCGAGACCCCCCGGCCGAGATCAGGGCCCGTCGGGCCGGGCGCCGCCCGAGACCCCGGCCGAGATCAGGGCCCGTCGGGCCGGGCGCCCCGAGACCCCGGCCGAGATCAGGGCCCGTCGGGCCGGGCGCCGCCCAGACCCCGGCCGAGATCAGGGCCCGTCGGGCCGGGCGCCCCAGACCCCGGCCGAGATCAGGGCCCGTCGGGCCGGGCGCCCCAGACCCCCGGCCGAGATCAGGGCCCGTCGGGCCGGGCGCGCCCAGACCCCGGCCGAGATCAGGGCCCGTCGGGCCGGGCGCCGCCCAGACCCCGGCCGAGATCAGGGCCCGTCGGGCCGGGCGCCGCCCAGACCCCGGCCGAGATCAGGGCCCGTCGGGCCGGGCGCCCCGAGACCCCGGCCGAGATCAGGGCCCGTCGGGCCGGGCGCCGCCCAGCCCCCGGCCGAGATCAGGGCCCGTCGGGCCGGGCGCCCCCAGACCCCGGCCGAGAGTCAGGGCCCTGCTCGCCGAGCCGGGCGCCCGAGACCCCGGCCGAGCCAGCGGCCCGTCGGGCCGGGCGCCCCGAGACCCGGATTCGAGCCTGCAGGGCCGCGTCGCCCGGCCGGGACGCCTCCGAGACCCCGGCCCGAGGTCAGGGGCCCGTCGGGCCGGGCGCCCCCGCAGACTCCCGGCCAAGAGACTCAGGGCCCGTCGGGCCGGACGCCCCAGACCCCGGCCGAGCTCAGGGCCCGTCGGGACCGGGCGCCCAGACCCCGGCCGAGATCAGGGCCCGTCGGGCCGGGCGGCCGCCGCAGACCCCCGGCCGAGATCAGGGCCCGTCGGGCCGGGCGCCCCGAGACCCCGGCCGAGATCAGGGCCCGTCGGGCCGGGCGCCCCGAGACCCCGGCCGAGATCAGGGCCCGTCGGGCCGGGCGCCCCCAGACCCCGGCCGAGATCAGGGCCCGTCGGGCCGGGCGCCCCAGACCCCGGCCGAGATCAGGGCCCGTCGGGCCGGGCGCCCCCAGACCCCGGCCGAGATCAGGGCCCGTCGGGCCGGGCGCCCCAGACCCCCGGCCGAGATCAGGGCCCGTCGGGCTGGGCGCCCAGACCCCCCGGCCGAGATCAGGGCCCGTCGGGCCGGGCGCCCCGAGACCCCGGCCGAGTCAGGGCCCGTCGGGCCGGGCGCCCCGAGACCCCGGCCGAGATCAGGGCCCGTCGGGCCGGGCGCCCCGAGACCCCGGCCGAGATCAGGGCCCGTCGGGCCGGGCGCCCCGAGACCCCGGCCGAGATCAGGGCCCGTCGGGCCGGGCGCCCCGAGACCCCGGCCGAGATCAGGGCCCGTCGGGCCGGGCGCCCCCGAGACCCCGGCCGAGATCAGGGCCCGTCGGGCCGGGCGCCCCCAGACCCCGGCCGAGATCAGGGCCCGTCGGGCCGGGCGCCGCCCAGACCCCGGCCGAGATCAGGGCCCGTCGGGCTGGGCGCCCAGACCCCCCGGCCGAGATCAGGGCCCGTCGGGCCGGGCGCGCCCAGACCCCCGGCCGAGATCAGGGCCCGTCGGGCCGGGCGCCGCCCAGACCCCCCGGCCGAGATCAGGGCCCGTCGGGCCGGGCGCCGCCCAGACCCCCCGGCCGAGATCAGGGCCCGTCGGGCCGGGCGCCGCCCGAGACCCCGGCCGAGATCAGGGCCCGTCGGGCCGGGCGCCCCGAGACCCCGGCCGAGGTCAGGGCCCGTCGGGCCGGGCGCCCCCAGACCCCGGCCGAGATCAGGGCCCGTCGGGCCGGGCGCCCCGAGACCCCGGCCGAGATCAGGGCCCGTCGGGCCGGGCGCCCCGAGACCCCGGCCGAGATCAGGGCCCGTCGGGCCGGGCGCCCCGAGACCCCGGCCGAGATCAGGGCCCGTCGGGCCGGGCGCCGCCCAGACCCCCGGCCGAGATCAGGGCCCGTCGGGCCGGGCGCCGCCCAGACCCCCGGCCGAGATCAGGGCCCGTCGGGCCGGGCGCCCCAGACCCCCGGCCGAGATCAGGGCCCGTCGGGCCGGGCGCCGCCCAGACCCCGGCCGAGATCAGGGCCCGTCGGGCCGGGCGCCGCCCAGACCCCGGCCGAGATCAGGGCCCGTCGGGCCGGGCGCCGCCCAGACCCCGGCCGAGATCAGGGCCCGTCGGGCTGGGCGCCCAGACCCCCGGCCGAGATCAGGGCCCGTCGGGCGGGCGCCCACACCCCCCGGCCGAGATCAGGGCCCGTCGGGCCGGGCGCCCCGAGACCCCGGCCGAGGTCAGGGCCCGTCGGGCCGGGCGCCCGAGACCCCGGCCGAGGTCAGGGCCCGTCGGGCCGGGCGCCCCGAGACCCCGGCCGAGATCAGGGCCCGTCGGGCCGGGCGCCCCGAGACCCCGGCCGAGGTCAGGGCCCGTCGGGCCGGGCGCCCCGAGACCCCGGCCGAGCTCAGGGCCCGTCGGGCCGGGCGCCCCAGACCCCGGCCGAGATCAGGGCCCGTCGGGCCGGGCGCCCCGAGACCCCGGCCGAGATCAGGGCCCGTCGGGCCGGGCGCCCCGAGACCCCGGCCGAGATCAGGGCCCGTCGGGCCGGGCGCCCCCAGACCCCGGCCGAGCTCAGGGCCCGTCGGGCCGGGCGCCCCCAGACCCCGGCCGAGATCAGGGCCCGTCGGGCAGGGCGCCCCGAGACCCCGGCCGAGATCAGGGCCCGTCGGGCCGGGCGCCCCGAGACCCCGGCCGAGATCAGGGCCCGTCGGGCCGGGCGCCCCCAGACCCCGGCCGAGATCAGGGCCCGTCGGGCCGGGCGCCGCCCAGACCCCGGCGGAGATCAGGGCCCGTCGGGCTGGGCGCCCGAGACCCCGGCCGAGATCAGGGCCCGTCGGGCCGGGCGCGCCCAGACCCCCCGGCCGAGATCAGGGCCCGTCGGGCCGGGCGCCGCCCAGACCCCGGCCGAGATCAGGGCCCGTCGGGCCGGGCGCCCCGAGACCCCGGCCGAGATCAGGGCCCGTCGGGCCGGGCGCCCCGAGACCCCGGCCGAGATCAGGGCCCGTCGGGCCGGGCGCCCCGAGACCCCGGCCGAGGTCAGGGCCCGTCGGGCCGGGCGCCCCCAGACCCCCGGCCGACATCAGGGCCCGTCGGGCCGGGCGCCGCCCAGACCCCGGCCGAGATCAGGGCCCGTCGGGCCGGGCGCCGCCCAGACCCCGGCCGAGATCAGGGCCCGTCGGGCTGGGCGCCCCAGACCCCCGGCCGAGGTCAGGGCCCGTCGGGCCGGGCGCCCCGAGACCCCGGCCGAGATCAGGGCCCGTCGGGCCGGGCGCCCCCAGACCCCGGCCGAGATCAGGGCCCGTCGGGCCGGGCGCCCCCAGACCCCGGCCGAGATCAGGGCCCGTCGGGCCGGGCGCCCCCAGACCCCGGCCGAGATCAGGGCCCGTCGGGCCGGGCGCCCAGACCCCCCGGCCGAGATCAGGGCCCGTCGGGCCGGGCGCCCCAGACCCCCCGGCCGAGATCAGGGCCCGTCGGGCCGGGCGCCCCAGACCCCGGCCGAGATCAGGGCCCGTCGGGCCGGGCGCCCCGAGACCCCGGCCGAGATCAGGGCCCGTCGGGCCGGGCGCCCCGAGACCCCGGCCGAGATCAGGGCCCGTCGGGCCGGGCGCCCCGAGACCCCGGCCGAGATCAGGGCCCGTCGGGCCGGGCGCCGCCCGAGACCCCGGCCGAGATCAGGGCCCGTCGGGCCGGGCGCCGCCCAGACCCCGGCCGAGATCAGGGCCCGTCGGGCCGGGCGCCCCGAGACCCCGGCCGAGATCAGGGCCCGTCGGGCCGGGCGCCCCGAGACCCCGGTCGAGCTCAGGGCCCGTCGGGCCGGGCGCCCCGAGACCCCGGCCGAGCTCAGGGCCCGTCGGGCCGGGCGCCCCCAGACCCCGGCCGAGATCAGGGCCCGTCGGGCCGGGCGCCGCCCAGACCCCGGCCGAGATCAGGGCCCGTCGGGCCGGGCGCCGCCCAGACCCCCGGCCGAGATCAGGGCCCGTCGGGCCGGGCGCCGCCCAGACCCCCCGGCCGAGATCAGGGCCCGTCGGGCCGGGCGCCGCCGAGACCCCGGCCGAGATCAGGGCCCGTCGGGCCGGGCGCCGCCCAGACCCCGGCCGAGATCAGGGCCCGTCGGGCCGGGCGCCGCCCAGACCCCGGCCGAGATCAGGGCCCGTCGGGCCGGGCGCCCCCAGACCCCGGCCGAGATCAGGGCCCGTCGGGCCGGGCGCCCAGACCCCCCGGCCGAGATCAGGGCCCGTCGGGCCGGGCGCGCCCAGACCCCCCGGCCGAGATCAGGGCCCGTCGGGCCGGGCGCCCCGAGACCCCGGCCGAGATCAGGGCCCGTCGGGCCGGGCGCCCCGAGACCCCGGCCGAGATCAGGGCCCGTCGGGCCGGGCGCCCCGAGACCCCGGCCGAGCTCAGGGCCCGTCGGGCCGGACGCCCCGAGACCCCGGCCGAGATCAGGGCCCGTCGGGCCGGGCGCCCCGAGACCCCGGCCGAGATCAGGGCCCGTCGGGCCGGGCGCCCCGAGACCCCGGCCGAGCTCAGGGCCCGTCGGGCCGGACGCCCCGAGACCCCGGCCGAGATCAGGGCCCGTCGGGCCAGGCGCCGCCGAGACCCCGGCCGAGATCAGGGCCCGTCGGGCCGGGCGCCCCGAGACCCCGGCCGAGATCAGGGCCCGTCGGGCCGGGCGCCCCGAGACCCCGGCCGAGCTCAGGGCCCGTCGGGCCGGACGCCCCGAGACCCCGGCCGAGATCAGGGCCCGTCGGGCCGGGCGCCCCGAGACCCCGGCCGAGATCAGGGCCCGTCGGGCCGGGCGCCCCGAGACCCCGGCCGAGCTCAGGGCCCGTCGGGCCGGACGCCCCGAGACCCCGGCCGAGATCAGGGCCCGTCGGGCCGGGCGCCGCCCAGACCCCGGCCGAGATCAGGGCCCGTCGGGCCGGGCGCCCCGAGACCCCGGCCGAGATCAGGGCCCGTCGGGCCGGGCGCCCCGAGACCCCGGCCGAGGGCAGGGCCCGTTGGGCCGGGCGCCCCGAGACCCCGGCCGAGCTCAGGGCCCGTCGGGCCGGGCGCCCCCAGACCCCGGCCGAGATCAGGGCCCGTCGGGCCGGGCGCCCCCAGACCCCGGCCGAGATCAGGGCCCGTCGGGCCGGGCGCCCCGAGACCCCGGCCGAGATCAGGGCCCGTCGGGCCGGGCGCCCCCAGACCCCGGCCGAGATCAGGGCCCGTCGGGCCGGGCGCCGCCCAGACCCCGGCCGAGATCAGGGCCCGTCGGGCCGGGCGCCCCGAGACCCCGGCCGAGCTCAGGGCCCGTCGGGCCGGGCGCCCCGAGACCCCGGCCGAGCTCAGGGCCCGTCGGGCCGGGCGCCCCGAGACCCCGGCCGAGATCAGGGCCCGTCGGGCCGGGCGCGCCCAGACCCCCCGGCCGAGATCAGGGCCCGTCGGGCCGGGCGCCCCGAGACCCCGGCCGAGATCAGGGCCCGTCGGGCCGGGCACCGCCCAGACCCCGGCCGAGATCAGGGCCCGTCGGGCCGGGCGCCGCCCAGACCCCCTGGCCGAGATCAGGGCCCGTCGGGCCGGGCGCCGCCCAGACCCCGGCCGAGATCGGGGCCCGTCGGGCCAGGCGCCGCCCAGACCCCGGCCGAGATCGGGGCCCGTCGGGCCGGGCGCCGCCCAGACCCCGGCCGAGATCAGGGCCCGTCGGGCCGGGCGCCCCGAGACCCCGGCCGAGATCAGGGCCCGTCGTGCTGGGCATGGCGCAGACAATCAGTCCCTACTTCCAAGCTAAATAGCTCAGACAGATGCACAAACAGCAGGATCATTCTCCCTGTTTGACGGCGGGGGGGGGGGGAGATGCAGGGACAGGCCCAAGGTGCCACAGGAGAGTCTGGGGCAGAGCTAGGAGCTGACCCTGGATCTCCTGGGTCCAACCCCAGCACCTTGGCTCCCAGCCCATCCTTTCTCCCGCCCCTTTTCTGCTCTGTGCCACCAGGCCCCAGGCTGGTCCTTGCACCCCAAGACCCGCCCCCGCAGTGCTGGACTCCCCCAAAGTGGCCAGGGCCCCGGGGAGGGGCAGGCCAAGCAAAGCTCAGCCATGGGACCAGGCTCCCTGAAAGGGGGCACCAGCGCCCCCTACTGCCTTGCTGGGGAAACTCGCCCCTGCTGTTCCTCTCCCGGCCCTCAGGCTGCGGATCCCTTGGAAAGGGCGAGCGAGGCCCCTGCTGGCAGCTTGGGGGGCACCCACTAGCCCCCAAGACAGCTCAGCCACAAGGGAACCTGGGCCCCCAGTACTGGGGTTACCCCATTGGGCGGGGGCCCGGGGAGGGGAAGCACAAAGCTCGGAGTTTGCCCCAGGGCACGGCGGGGCCACCAGACACTCGCGGGGGGGGGGGGGGAGGGTGTTGCCATGGAATCCTGCCCCCGCATCCGGCTGCCTCCCAGTGCCTAGGCAGGCAGGGCGGGTTCTCGGGGGGGGGGGAGGCCATGCCTGGTGCAGCAGGGAGCACCCAGCACCCCCACAATAACTGACAGAACCTGGCAATGGCACTGCATCCCCAGTGACCCCGCACCCCGCCATGCAGTGCCCCCTCCAGGTGCAGTGAGCCCGTCTCCTCTCTGCTGAGGTCGCTGGCCAGGTGGTTTGGGGTGGGGGGGGGCAGGCCAAGAGCTTGGGGGGGAAGGCCCAGAGAGCACATGCTGCATTGCACCACAGAGACAGCGTGGCCTAGTGGGGGGAGGGGGGCTGGGCTCTGTTCCTGGCCCTGCTGGGTGATCTTGGGCAGCCGCATCCCTCTCCAGGCCTCTGTTTCCCCACTGGCCTTTGGCTATTTATGGCCCTGACGCTGGTCCTGTGAGACTCTGCTGCAGGAAAAGGACTCAGCTCCACGGCTCCCACGGCTCCAGCGCCCGGGCTGGCCCCAGCAGCCACGTGCCTTCCCCGGCGCCGACAGGCGTGGGCGGCTCGCGCCAGGCCGCTGAGCACACCCCGGCTCCCACGGCCCTCGGGCTCCGCAACAAGCAGCCTTTGATGCCCGGAGCCCCGAGGCAGCGCCAAGCGGCATAGCCCAGAGCAGAGGAGGCTGGACTCCGGCCCTGCTGCCCCTGCCCAGCACAGCCCCCCATTGTCCTGGCTGGCGAGGGCGCCCGGCGCAGAGCTGGCACATGCTGAGGGGCAAGCTGGGGAATTCCTGGCAGGCCAGGGCCCAGGGCCCAGGGCAGATCACATCACTGGCCTCTTCTACCCCCTCTTTCCACAGCACCCCCAGACCAGGGCTGGCAGGAGAGTGGACAGGATCCCCCACCCCCAGCTCCCTGCAGATGCAGCCCAGAGCCCAGCCAGCTGTGGGGCAGCCTCAGATGGGGGAGGGCACAAGCCCAGTCTGTCCTGCCTCCCCCCTTCCTGTCGGCGGATTTGTGTCACTTCCCCTTTAAGGGCCCTGCTCACCTGTGGGCGCAGCCGCTCACCTGGCCCAGGTGGCTCTGCGGGGAGCCAGGAAGGAGGAAGCGGCAGCCAGGAGCCGGCCCGGGGGCATGTCGGCCTCCGCCGTCTTTGTGCTGGACCTCAAAGGCAAGGTGAGCCCCGGCCGGCTCTGACCAGCAACAGGCCCCCAGCCCCCGCCCCGCTCTACCCACTAGACCCCACTCCCCTCCCAGAGCTGCGGGGAGATCCTAGGAGTCCTGGCCCCCCCTCCCCACTCCCACTAGCAGATGGGCGGCCGGGAGGAGCGTGTTGTGAAGGGCAGAAGGGACATGGTTGGGGGGGGGGGCTCCCATGTCTGGCTCCAGCTACCTCTGGAAGGTCCCGTCTGAGCCCCCTTGCCTGGGCTCTAGTCAGGCCAGAGCAGCGCCCCCCCCCCCCACCCCCGCCACGCAGGAGTCCCCAGAGCCAGGCTGTGGACTGTGAATGAAAGGCCCAGAGTTCTTGGCCTGCGTTGGAACGGGGTGAAACCTCGCTATGGAGAGGGCTCCCCGTGGGGGGCAGGGCCGGTGCTGTTCTGTGGGGTGCAGGGAGGAGGTTAGGAGGTTCCGCAGGGTGGCAGGGCAGGTGCTGGTCCTGGTCCTGTGGGGTGCAGGGAGGGGGTCCCTGTGGGGGGCAGGGCTGGTGCTGTCCTGTGGGGTGCAGGGAGGAGGTTAGGAGGTTCCGCAGGGTGGCAGGGCAGGTCCTGGTCCTGTGGGGTGCAGGGAGGGGGTCCCTGTGGGGGGCAGGGCTGGTGCTGTCCTGTGGGGTGCAGGGCTGGGGGTCTCCGTGGGGGGCAGGGCTGGTGCTGTCCTGTGGGGTGCAGGGAGGAGGTTAGGAGGTTCCGCAGGGTGGCAGGGCAGGTGCTGGTCCTGGTCCTGTGGGGTGCAGGGAGGGGGTCCCTGTGGGGGGCAGGGCTGGTGCTGTCCTGTGGGGTGCAGGGCTGGGGGTCCCCGTGGGGGGCAGGGCTGGTGCTGTCCTGTGGGGTGCAGGGAGGAGGTTAGGAGGTTCCGCAGGGTGGCAGGGCAGGTGCTGGTCCTGTGGGGTGCAGGGAGGGGGTCCCTGTGGGGGGCAGGGCTGGTGCTGTCCTGTGGGGTGCAGGGCTGGGGGTCCCCGTGGGGGGCAGGGCTGGTGCTGTCCTGTGGGGTGCAGGGAGGAGGTTAGGAGGTTCCGCAGGGTGGCAGGGCAGGTGCTGGTCCTGGTCCTGTGGGGTGCAGGGAGGGGGTTCCCTGGCGTGGCAGGGCTTGTGCTCCCTATGGGGTGCAGGGAGGGGGTCCCCGTGGGAGGCAGGGCTGGTGCTATCCTGTGGGGTGCAGGGAGGGGGTCCCCGTGGGGGGCAGGGCTGGTGCTGTCCTGTGGGGTGCAGGGAGGGGGTCCCCGTGGGGGGCAGGGCCGGTGCTGTTCTGTGGGGTGCAGGGAGGAGGTTAGGAGGTTCCGCAGGGTGGTAGGGCGGGTGCTGGTCCTGTGGGGTGCAGGGAGGGGGTTCCCTGGCGTGGCAGGGCTTGTGCTCCCTGTGGGGTGCAGGGAGGGGGTCCCCGTGGGAGGCAGGGCTGGTGCTATCCTGTGGGGTGCAGGGAGGGGGTCCCCGTGGGAGGCAGGGCTGGTGCTCTCTTGTGGGGTGCAGGGAGGGGGTCCCCGTGGGGTGCAGGGAGGGGGTCCCCGTGGGGGGCAGGGCTGGGGGTCCCTGTGGGGGGCAGGGCTGGGGGTCCCCGTGGGGGGCAGGGCTGGTGCTCCCTGTGGGGTGCAGGGAGGGGGTTCCCCAGGGCCTGTCTCCGCATGCCCCCAGCCTCTCTGTGCTGCAGCCGCTGATCAGCCGGAATTACAAGGGTGATGTGAGCATGGCGGAGATCGACTACTTCATGCCGCTGCTGATGCAGAAGGAAGAGGAGGGGGTCCTGACGCCACTGCTGACTCACGGCAAAGTCCACTTCCTCTGGATCAAGCACAGCAACCTGTACTGTATCCTGCCGGCCGGCTGCCCCTTCCCCCGGCCTGGATCGGGGCCCTGCCCCCTCACCTTCCCACCAGCTGGATCAGGGCCCCCTCTGCCTTCCCAAGCTCTCCTGGTGCCAGAGCACTCGGCCCAGCCCCTCTCCCCTGGGCAGGAATCCCTCCAGGGGCAAGGGGGGGGCACATGGGAAGAATGTGGTGCCTGCTCCCTGGGTGTTACCCCCCCTTCCTTAACCCGCCCGCAGTGGTGGCCACCACCATGAAGAACGCCAACGCCTCGCTGGTCTACTCCTTCCTCTACAAGGTGGTGGAGGTGAGTGGCACGGCCGGGCTGCAGGGGGGCTCCTGCTGGGGGGCTGGGGCAGGAGGGGGCTGCAGCCTCCATGTCACGTTCCCGCCTGTCTCGGGGCCTAGCCGGGGCCCCGCTACAGGGAGACCCAATGACCCTGCAACTCCACGTGACCCCAGAACGGAGCCCCCAGTCTGGCCCTGCCCAGCCGACTGAGCTGGGCCAAGCGCTGTTCTCGGACGTGGGGGGCGCACAAGGGGTGTCTGAAGTGCCCCTGCCCCGCTCCCAGGTCTTCTCTGAGTACTTTAAGGAGCTGGAGGAGGAGAGCATCCGAGACAACTTCGTCATCGTCTATGAGCTGCTGGACGAGCTGATGGATTTCGGGTTCCCCCAGACGACCGACAGCAAAATCCTGCAGGAGTGAGTAGCTCGGCGGGGGCCGGGGCAGGGCCAGGAACGACCAGTGAGAACCAGGCGCGTGGGGCCGCTCTGGAAAGGGAGGCAAACGCAGGGCGACGTGTTTCTGGCCGGGTCCCCAGGGCTCCCTGCAGCGAAGGCCATGTCCTGGGGCAGAGGCGGGCGCTTCTGACTGGGCCTCACCCCCAGGTATATCACCCAGCAAGGCAACAAGCTGGAGACGGGCAAGTCCCAGGTGCCGCCCACCGTCACCAATGCTGTCTCCTGGCGCTCTGAGGGCATCAAGTACAAGAAGAACGAGGTCTTCATCGACGTCATCGAGTCCGTGAACCTGCTGGTGAGCGGAGCTGGGGGCTGCAGACGCCCCAGCTGGAGCCTGTGCCTGGCCAGCATGGGGGAAGGGGCCCTCATTGACCCTGCCCTCCGCTGCCCCCCCAGGTGAACACCAACGGCAGCGTCCTGCTGAGCGAGATCGTGGGCACCATCAAGCTCAAGGTCTTTCTCTCTGGCATGCCCGAGCTGCGTCTGGGCCTCAACGACCGCATGCTCTTCGAGCTGACGGGGCGTGAGTACCAGGGTGCCCCCTCCCGGCTGGGGCAGGGCACCCACGAGGGGCGGGTCTCGCCATGGGGTGGGGCAGGGCCCCTGTCTGCACCTCCCCCACACTTATAGCAGAGCTTCCTCGAGCATCTTGAGTTATTGTAGGTCCTACAATAAACAGTGTCTTGGTTTTCAGCTGCTTATAGAGCAGTAGAGCTTTAATATCTGCAGGCTCCCCCCTCCCCCGGCCTTTCTCCGCCCTCCCGCCAGCTCCCCCCTCCGCTCGGTGTTCCAGGGGGCAAGAACAAGTCGGTGGAGCTGGAGGACGTGAAATTCCACCAGTGCGTGCGGCTCTCGCGCTTCGACAACGACCGCACCATCTCCTTCATCCCGCCCGACGGCGACTTCGAACTCATGTCCTACCGGCTCAACACGCAGGTGGGCAGGGCCTGGCACGGCACTGGAGGGAAGGGGGTTGAGCGGTTACAGTGCGGGGGCTGGGAGCCAGGACTTCTGGGTTCTGCCCCTGGCTCTCTCTAGGACTCGCTGCGGGACCTGGAGCGACCCCTCTGCCCCCTCCCAGGCAGCAGCGGGGGGTGCCTGACTCGGTTCTCTCTCCCTGCGGGCAGGTGAAGCCCCTCATCTGGATCGAGTCTGTCATCGAGAAGTTCTCCCACAGCCGCGTGGAGATCATGGTCAAGGTGAGCCTCCGGGCTGGGTGGGGTGAGGGGCACCCCCCATGCCAGGTCCCCCAGCGCTAATGCTGACGTTGGTTTGTGCCTCGCTTTCCCCATCTGGAATGTGGGGCTCACGTGCCCTCCTCCCTCCTGGGGTGCAGGAGGGTGACAGTGCGTGGCTGGGACAGGTGCCGAGACAAGACCTCCCCCCACCCCTGCTCCTTGGGCTGCAGGGCCCTGCCCTCGGGGCTGATAACGAGCCCCACCAATTAATTCGGCTGCCTTCCTGGTGAAGTGGGGGGAGGGGTGGCTTAGTTCACGGGGCAGCTGAGCTGCGCAAGGGGGAGCCCCTGACGCTGCGTGTTGTCCCCCCCCGCTCTGGGAAGGCGAAGGGCCAGTTCAAGAAGCAGTCGGTGGCCAACGGAGTGGAGATCGCGGTGCCCGTCCCCAGCGACGCCGACTCCCCCAAGTTCAAGACCAGTGTTGGCAGCGCCAAGTACATGCCGGAGAAGAACGTGGTCGTCTGGAGCATCAAGTCGTTCCCGGTGAGAGCGCCCCTCCCACCTGTGCCAGCAAGGGCTTCCAGAGGGGGGCAGGCTCTGTGCTTCCTGGGTTCTCTTCCTGGCTCAGGGAAGGGAGTGGGGTCTAGTGGGTAGCGCAGGAGCTGGGTGCCAGGACTCCGGGTTCTTTTCCTGGCTGTGGGAGAGGAGTGGTGGCTAGTGGTTAGAGCGGGGGAGAACTGGGTGCTAGGACTCCTGGGTTTTTCCCCCGGCTCTGCCATTGTTTTGCTAAGTAACCTTGGGTGAGTCATTTCCCTGCTGCCTGCCCCAGCTGAATCAGTCCCCCCGGGTGGGTGCCTGTTCACCTGGTGGTAATCGGCAGCCTCAGTTTCCCCATGTGGGCTATGCCCATCTCTGCAGGGGGGGAAGGAGTTCCTGATGCGGGCTCACTTTGGGCTGCCCAGCGTGGAGAAGGAGGAGGTGGAGGGGCGGCCGCCCATAGCTGTCCGCTTTGAGATCCCCTACTTCACTGTCTCGGGAATCCAGGTAAGGGGGGAATATGAAGTAAGGGGTCTGGGGGTGGGGAGGTGAGAACTAGGGGGATGGGGGCAGGGAGAGTGGGGGGGCTGACTGGGGGAGAGGACCAGGAGGGAATGGGCTAGAGAAACCCTGGGAGCAGGGCTAGCCCCTTTCCTATGCCAATGGCTTGGGGGGGGGGGGGCAGCCAGTTCCTCCCTTGGGTGTGGGGAGAGGAGGGACACACACACACACACACACCCCCGCTCCAGTCCAAGCTGCAGCATCCCTCCCCCTCCACCTCCACCCTGGCCCCTCCGTGTGGGTGGGGGCTGAGCCGCTGGGAGAGACGATCCAGTGGCCCTGAACCGCACCCTGCCCTAAGCCGCTCCGGCTGGGGACGCAGCAGCTGCACTGCAGGCGACTGGGCCAGGACGGGGGCGCCCCCCAGGACCGCAGCTCGGGAGCAGATTCTTCCATCCTCCCCTGAGCCTTCGTCTGCAGCCGGGGGTAGCCTGAGAGCCTAATGCAGAGTCTGGGGGTGTGTGTGTGAGGGAAACACAGCAACTGTGGGGGTGGGTTTGAGATGCAGGGAGGCCAGGGCTGAGCTCTGCCCTAGCTCCTTGGGCAAGCCCATGCCTCAGTTTCCCCCTCCATAGCCAGGAGGGTGGGATGTCTGCAGCGTGCCCCTGAGCTCTCTGGATGGCTGAGGCTGGAGGGGGGGGGGGGAGGTCCTGGGGGCTGGCAAGCCAGGGGAGGGGGATACGGCTCTGAGCTGCAGGGAGATTGGAGCCTCCCTGCCCCAGCGATGCCAGTGGAGGGGGGTGGAACATCCCCCCCCCCCCCCCCCATAGCCACCTGCCTTGTCTTCCTCCCCTGCCAGGTGCGCTACATGAAGATCATCGAGAAGAGTGGGTACCAGGCACTGCCCTGGGTGAGGTACATCACCCAGAGTGGGGGTGAGTCACCCAGGGGCTACCCGGGCTGAGAGGGGCGGTTGGCTGGGGTAGCTCCCCTGGGCTCTCCCCTCTCAGCCCTACGGGGGAAGCTCACTCAGGTCTGGGCCCCTGGCCAGGGGGACAGCGAAGGGGGCGGATTCCAGCTCAGCTGGAAGGGTCACAGGGCCAGCATGCACTTGGCGCTGGTGTGAACCACTCGGCCCGGGCCGCTCCCAGCTCCCCATTTCCTACGCACGTCTCCTTTCCTCCTTCCAGATTACCAGCTCCGGACCCAGTAGGCACCAGCTGCGGCGTGAGGGGTCCTGCTGCCCCCCCCCCCCCGAAGGAGGCTGGAGCCCCTGGACCGATGTCAGCGGCCTGGGCCCTTCAGAGAGAATTTTGTGTGTGTGTTTTCCCTCCGGCCCTGGGGGCCTCTGGCCAGCTGCCCCCGGGCCTGGGCCTTGCAGCGGTCGCTTATAAAGAGAAAACAAACCTCGTGTGGCTCACAGGATGGTTTAGTGCCAGCTGCTGGGGGGGGCTGATGGGAGTTAGGGAGGGGCTCTGCTGGTCCCTGGGCTGGGCTCAGGGAGAGCCATGTTCTGCTCCCAGCTGCACCCCACTTGGGGCTGGCTATGGGTCCTTGAGAACTGGCCCAGAGCTGGGATGGGCTCTAGACACCCCTGCATCAGGGCATAAGCCAGCCTCTTAACAGGGCCTAGGTGCGATGCCTGTGAAGCTGGCGTGGGCGAGAGGGGGGCCTTGTTTGCTGCCACGTCCCCTGTCCTGCCTCTCATGCTGCTGCCAGGTGGCTCCATCTGTATCGCCCTGCTGTGCCCAGCTGGGGTGGGGCCAGGGAGCTGTGTCCAGCTCCGTTCCCCTCCCTGGGCCCGGCCTGCCACTCGCAGGGAAGAGTAACTGGGGGCCGGGTCCAAGCCTGCCCAGGCCTCCTCCCTGGCCTGCTGGCTCAGCTGCCCCATCTCCTGGCCCAGCGGGAGCAGAGGAGAGGGAGCCCTGGTTAGCACTGCCCCTGTGCTCAGGGCCAGCCCCTCGTGGGGGGGGGAGGGGGGGGCGGGCAGCAGCAGGGCTGGCTGGATGCTCGCAGGGAGAGGAACCTGGTGCCCCCAGGCCCAAGGTCTGTGTATTGCCCTGAGCTGGTCATGCAGCGAGCTGGCTGGAGCGCAGGGCGTTGGGCCCCCATCCTCCCTTGGGGCAGGTCCCACTTCCTCGGCCCTGTTCTTGCCATACCTCTCTTCCCCCCCCCCCCCCGCGCCCCCGGTTGGGGGAGACAGCACAGGGTGGCAGAGCAGGCAGCCTGCCCCCCAGGTGTCCCCCTGCTCCTGGTCAGTAGGTCTGCCCACCCTTGTAGGTACAGGGGCATTATGCAGGAAGGGGTGGGTCAGGGGGTTTGTGCCTGGGGTTCACTGGGCCACACACAGGTGGAAGGGAAGGGGTCCTGGCCATGGGGTGAGGGACAGAAAAGGGGGGTTCCTTGGGGGGGTCACTGGGCCAGAGAGTGGGGGGGGGGCTTGGCCATAGGAGAAGGGACACGATGAGGGGGATTCCTCCTGAGGGGTCATTGGGACAGAGGTGGGGGGGGACAGTCAGGTGCTCTTGGGGGGGTCACTGGGACAGAGGTTGGGGTGCACCTGGCTATGGGGGGAGAGGCAGGGAGAGTTTCTGGGGGGAAATGTCAGTGGGGCAGAGGTGGGGGTGGGCCTGGCCATTGGGGGAGGGACAGAAAGGAGGGCTCCTGGGGGGAGGGGTCACTGGGGCAGAGGTCGGGGTGGGCCTGGCCCTGGGGGGAGGGGGTTCCTCCTGGGGGGGGTCACTGGGGCAGAGGTCAGGGGGCCGGCCTGGCCCCAGGGGGAGGGGCGGGGGGAATGTCACTGGGACAGAGGTCGGGGGTGGGCCTGGCCGGGGGGGGGCGGGTCAGGGGTCCCTGGCCGGGGGGGGGAGGGGCGGGGGAAGGTCCCGGTCACTCCGGAGCCACCGCCTCCTTCCCGCCCGAAGCTGCGTTTGAATCAGGGAGTCCCGCCCCCCGTGCGCCTTCAGACGGCCAATCAGGAAGCGGGAGGCTCCAAGAGCTTGCCCGGAGCCGGGCTCTGATTGGCCAGTCCGGAAGAGGGGGTGTGGCCAAGGCTCTAGCTCGGCTACATTGTATCGAACCCGGAGCTGGGAGAGAAAAACAAACACGGGGGCGGTCACGTGGGCGGAGCCGAGCGCGGGACCCGCCCCCCCCGCCGGCACCAGCCCCCCCCCCCCCCGGCCCCGCCCCGCCCGCCGCGCTCCTTGGCCGCAGGCGCCCCGCTGCAGGGTGAGGGGCCGGGCCGGGCCGAGCTGTGCTGCCGGGGTGCGGGGAGCCCCGGGAAGGGGCGGGCGGCGGGGGAGTCCGGGGCGGGGAGCGGGCGGCGGGGGAGCCCCGGGAAGGTGCTGGGGGGGAGCCCGGGGAAGGTGCGGGCGGCGGGGGAGCCCCGGGAAGGTGCTGGGGGGAGTCCGGGGGGGGAGCGGGCGGCGGGGGAGTCCGGGGGGGGGAGCGGGCGGCGGGGGAGCCCCCGGGAAGGTGCTGGGGGGGGCGGGCGGCGGGGGAGCCCGGGGAAGGTGCGGGGGCCGGAGCCCGGGGAAGGTGCGGGGGGGCCGGGCGGTGCTGCCGGGGTGTGGGGAGCCCGAAGGGCTCTTGGGGGGGCCGCGGGAGCGGTGCGAAGAGGGTGTCCCGGGAGGCGCCGGGCGGGCTGACCCCCGGTGTCCCTGTGCCCCCAGGGCCCGGCCCGGCCATGTTGCTGGGGGACGAGATCAGCGCCGGGGACCGGCTGAGCGGAGCCGCCGCCCGGGGGGACCTGGCCGAGGTCCGCCGCCTGCTGCACCAGGAGCTGGTTCATCCCGACTCGCACAACCGCTTCGGCAAGACGGCGCTGCAGGTGGGGATCCGGGCCGGCAGCCGCCCCTACCTCCGCGCCGGGTGCTGGGGGACCCCCAGCTCCCACCGGGCCCTGCGCCCCTCCCCGACCGCGGGTGGAAGGGGCAGTTGGGCGGCTAAGGGGAGCCCCCCTTTGTGCTGGGGAGCCATGGGGTCCCAACCTGTGTCCCTCCCGCGCCCAGTGCGCCCCTTCTGCCCCGCCCTGTTTACACTAACCGGCAGGTGTCTCCCAGACGGGGGGGGGGGGATGTTTATAAACAGCTGGGTGGGTGCAGACCAAACAGGGCCCCTGGCAGCTGCCCGGGCCTGATACTGGGCCTGGCCCCACTGTCTGGCGTAGGGGGCCCCTGCCAGCTTCCCCACTAGAGCAAGGTGAGGGCTCCGGGTTGGAATCCTCAGCTCCCCCTCTGGGCAGGGTTGGTCCTGAGTTCAAATGTCGGCCCCCCCCCCAACTGCCTATAAATCCCCTTCTCCTCC
Organism: Pelochelys cantorii; assembly: GCA_032595735.1. Lineage (NCBI taxonomy): Eukaryota > Metazoa > Chordata > Testudines > Trionychidae > Pelochelys > Pelochelys cantorii. Next base: position 15,333,322 of record CM064356.1, read on the forward strand.
CACCAGGTGATGATGTTCGGCAACACCTTTGTGGCCCAAGAGCTGCTGAAACAGGGTGCCAGCCCCAACATCCAGGATGAGGCGGGCCGGGCTCCTGCCCACGACGCCGCCCGCACCGGCTTCCTGGACACCCTGAGGGTGCTGGTGGAGTACGGGGCTGACGTCAACGTGTCTGACGGCGCAGGGGCGCTGCCCATCCACGTGGCCATCCGGGAGGGGCATACAGAGGTGGTGCGGTACCTGGCGCCCGAGTCCGACCTTCGGCAGCGGGACATTGAGGGGCGCACCCCCCTGGAGCTGGCCCGTCACCTGGGCCTCGCACACATCGGGGCCATCCTGGAGCAGCACCTCTCTGCCCCGGCGTAGCCCCCACCCTGGGGGGGCGGCTGGCTCTTCCTGGGACATACCTGCACCCTCCCTGGTAACAGTCCCAGCGGGACTTGCCTGCCCCTCCCCAGCCCCCGTAAAGGCAGCTCCCCACCCCCCACCTACCTCAGAGTTCGTCTTTAACTTTCACTGTTGTTTCTATTTATATTTTTGTGGGTGCTTTTCTCCCCTCGGGGATGGTCCCTGGTGGGGTCTCCCCCCCCCATGCTCTTTGCTGTGCGTGCCTCGCCCTCCCTCCTGGGTTCTGTGCTGTGCAAGGGGGGTTGGGGAAAACAGCTGCCTGTGACTGAATTTGGGTCGCTGCGTGGGGGGGCTCCCTGCCATGCTGGGATGCCTGTCTGTGGTGGGAGAATGGCATGGTGACCTTCCTAGCCCCCCCACTTCAGTGCAAAGCACCGAGGAGGGGATTGTGTGGGTCCCCGTGGAGAGAGCTCAATGCACAGGGCTCTCTGGTCTCCCCCGAGCCTCCCCCATGTACAGTGTTACTGTGTGATTGTCTGGTTTGCACTGAACCCAGCGGGGGGGGGGGGGGGGGATGTGGCATGCAAAGGGTTAAAGGAGCTGATGAGGAGGGGCAGAAGGTTAGAACCCAGCATGGTGGGGGGAGAGCTGCTCCTGCCTCAGCCCAGCAGGTGTTTGGCACCACCTGGAACTGCCTTTGAGCAGGGGCTATGGGGCAGATACCTGTGCATAGGGCTGGCCAGCTGCTGGGGTCCCCCCCATGGCTCCAAGATAGTTTGTCCCCTCTGGCTCCCCCCCCCCCATCAAGGCCTTGGTCCAGGTGGCCCTAAAGACACCTCCCAGCATGCATTGCAGCTCCAGCTGGGCTCTGCGGTCCCCCCAGCCTGAGCGTGGGGTTCCGTGGCTGGTGGTTTCCCTTCTCTGCCAGGCCCCTCTGGGCTGGGCAAGCACATTCCCCCCCCCCCCCCCCCAGCGCCCGCCTGTTTGAAACAGAATTGTCTTTGCGTTGCAAACGTTTGAGCTTGATTCTTCCAGCAGCAGCCTCTCCCCTGAATGAATTGGTGGGTCTGTGCTGTGTACATAGTGTTTTTTTTTTTTAAACAGAGATTAAACCAGAATCTATTTATTGTGCTTTGGAGGAAATGTTGGGGGATAATTTAATGTTTTTAACCATTAAATTAATATTTGTGGATTACAAACCTTGGCTCTTCCTTTCGGCGGGGCTGGTGGGTTCCCAGCAGCGATCTTGCCACAGGGGTTGGGAATTAGGATCTCAATGCGCTTTACAGTCAAACTTCCGCTTGCATTGGTACAGGGAGGGGAAGTGACCCTCTGAGGAGACACAGATTGCAACAGAGCTGGGGACAGAACCCAGGAGTCTGGCTTTCAGCAGGCTCTGCTCTAGCCACTAGACCCCACTCCCTTCCTAGAGATGAGCAGCAGTTACCACCTCTGTTTTGCACCCACATCACATCCAGTTTTCAGGGGACACTGGGGGCTTGTGCAGCCGCCCAACTGATTGGTGGAGCACCCACAGCTCGGTTTGTGTTTATAGTGGTGGTGCACATCCACACATGCCTTGGTGCACACAATAAAATGTATTCTGCACATAGATGGAAAAATCCACAGGTCGATGGAAAAGATTGGAGGGAACATTGGTCATATCCCACACAACTACAGCAGCCCAGTCTCCTGGCTCTGCTCCCCCTACGCTCTGCACTCCTGCTCTGGCTTCCCCGGTCACTGGACTGGGTTAGGCTTCTCCTGCCTCACGTACCAGGTGCTGTGACTGTTCCCCGAGTAGGACACGGGGGGTCTGCAGCATTGCTTCCTGGTGCGCCTCCTTCTCCTCTCCTGCTCCCCTGGGGTCTGGAGAAGATGCAGAGAACCTGCCCAACCCCCATGATCCGGGCAGATTTCTCCTTCTCACTGAGCCGTGTCGGGCTGCAGGCAAAGGGGGCTCGGAACGATTCAGCGATTTCTGGAGGCTTTGCCTCTGTCTGCTGTAGATGGGAGGCACCGTGCTGGGAGCTAGGCTTCCCCAAGCCACGCTCGGCTGGGTACCTTCCCCTTTTCTGCTATCGAGGTGCCTAGAGGGTAGGGGAGCAGGTTGCCCGGCTGCTGGCCTGGGGGGCTCCTGCTGTAAGGGAGGAGGTCTGTCCTGGCTCAGAGGCTGCGGTAGGAGCCTGTCAGAGCAGCAAGAGCCGCCCTGGTGCTTGGGGTGGGGGGGGTCCGGCTCCCCAGCCAGGCTGGGTCCCCACAGGGATCCTTTACGAAAGGGTGACGCTCCCAGGGCGTTATCGGCTGGGCTGTCCCAGCAGCTGGGGCCCAGCCTCTGGGTGTGGCAGCCAGTGACACAGCAGCGGACGGAAGCCAGCCAGCCAGCGCTTGGCAGGCGAGCGGGTGCCTGCTGCCAGGCTGGGGGGGGCAGCCTGGCCTCCGACCTGGGAGAGGAGGAAGATGAGCTGGCTGCTGCCAGGAGCTCTAAAAAGAAAAGCAAAAGCAGTGGGCCCAGCTGGGGCACTTGCACAACAGGCCGGGCTGGGCCAACTGCCCGCTGTGCACAGGAAGCACCAGCAGCTGAGCAAGGAGATTTCTGGAGGGGGGGAGGCTTTTCCCAGACGCAGCTCCCCACCCTGCCCTGGGCCTGACCCAAACGGTGCCCCCCCGCCCCCGGTAGCATGTGCTACGGAGCCCTGGTGGCCCAGCGCAAGTAGCTTAGGCCCAAATCACCAAAGGTGTTTGTGCTCCAAACTCCCATTGGCTTTAATGGAAATGAAGAGCCTAAACACCTCAGTTTCCACATTTGTACAATGGGAACAGTAGCTCTGCCCTCGTTCCTGCGGGGTACGTGCTCCTGGAGAATCCGGGGGGGGCTGGTTAGGGAGGGGGGGGCTGGTGGTGGGGAGGGTCCGGGGGGGTTGGTTAGGGAAGGGGAGTACCGGGGGGGGGGCTGGTGGTGGGGAGGGTCCTGGGGGGGGCTGGCTAGGGAAGGGAGGTGTGGGGGGCGGGGGGAATCTCCAGAGACAGCTCCAGGCTGCGACGGTCCCTTTAAACGGGGGGGGGGGGGAGCTGGGTCAGCGGTGGCGGGTCGGGATTGGCTGAGAGGCTGCCCCTCGAGCTCCGCCCCTTGTCCCGCCCACGTGGTTTCCCGACCCGGAAGCGTCCGGCGCCGCCCACGTGGCCGGGAAGATGCCGGAGCCGGAGCTGAAAATCAACGCGGCCTTCGCGGCGCGCTACGGGCGCTACCGGCGGCGCGAGGAGCTGCAGCGGCGTGAGGGGCGGGGCCTGGCCAGGGGGCGGGGCTAGGCGGGGGCCCGATCCCGGCATGGGAGCCCCCCACGAGGGGCCTGCCCCGGCAGCCCCCATTGCGTGGAGCGTGGCGCCCGAGGGGCTGATCCTGGGGGGGGGGAAGGGGGGTGTCCGTGACTGGGGGGGGCGAGGTTGGGGAGGGGCTGGCGGGGGAAGGGGGGTGTCCGTGACTGGGGGGGCGAGGTTGGGGAGGAGGATCCTGCTGAGGGGCGAGTTGGTCATCTGGGGGAGAGGCCCAGCCCCCCCGCTCACCCCACTGCCCCCCCCCCAGTGCAGGATCGCTATGGGGCCGACGCGGAGGCCGGGGAGGAGTCCAGCTCTGAATCGGACAGTGGAGACGACGCGGTAAGTGCGGGGCGGCGGGGGCGGGGGGGTGTCAGGGACTCCCGGGTTCTCTCCGCGGCAGGAGTGAGAACTAGTGGGTCAGAGCAAGGGGCTGGGAGTCCCGGCCCTGAGGCTGGCTCTGTGCCCTTGGGTGAGTGACTTCCCTGCTGTGTGCCTCAGTTTCCCCCTCTGCCCTGCAGGGCTAATGCTGAGCTGCCCAAGTGGGCTGGGGTCAGTGCTGGGGACAGGGCCCCTGGAAGGGGGGGGGGGTGCCTGTTGACTAACCCGCTGGCCCTGGCAGGAACTGGACCCGCAGCAGGACAGGGATTTCTACCGCACCCTGGCCCTGCTGAAAACCAAGGACCCCAAGATCTACCAGAAAGATGCCACCTTCTACAGCCCAGCAGGTACCAGCTCCCCCTGCGGCAGGTGCCCCCCACCCCCTCACTCCCTGCCCCTGGCAGCTCCCCCAGGCAGAGCCCCGACATTGGTGTGATTGTGGGGTGCCCCTGGGAGGAAACACTGCCTAGGCGGGACCCACTGCCGTGGTCGTGCTCCCTCCCTCCCCCAGCGCTGCCAGGGGGGAGGCACACTGCTGGCTCCCATGTTGCCATGGTAACCTAGGGAGGATGCACAGTGTCCCATGTTGCCATGGTAACCTAGGGAGGATGCACAGCATGGGATCCTCCCCCTCCCCCTCTGGACCCCTCCCCTTCTGCCTGCAGCTGCCTTTACTCCATTCCCAAAGCCCATGGTTGGAGCCCTAGAGCCAAGAATGCTGGGCTAGGCCTGGCACCCTGATCTATGGGTCTGAATGGGGGGGCTGAGGCACCTCATAGCTGCCAAGGGGATTCGGATGCCCCTTCCCGCCTGGCTCCCTGGCCCATGCGTCCAGTTGCTCCCCCCCGAGCAGAGCGCCCGGCTCCCTGTGTTGACCTGGGCTGCGGGTCTGCCCTCCTCAGGTTCCTCGTCGGGAAGCGGAGGGGCGGCAGCGACCCCGGCGATGAAGGAGAAACCCATGTACTTGAAGGACTATGAGAGGAAGGTGATCCTGGAGAAGGAAGGGTAAGGAGCGGGGCGGGTGGAGCTGTGGGGGGCCCAGGAGGGGGTGATTTCATAGAGGTCCAGGCTAGTTTCAGTGAGCAAGGCCCGCTGCCGCGCATCTGGATGAAGACACCTTTGTCCCAGCCCAGAGCCCTGATTTGCACCAGCCGGTGTCTTGGTTCTCACTGTGGCCAATCTCTGGGAGGAAATAAACCCCCGAGTGTAGCTGGCCAGTTGTGCAGGGGGCTACAAACCCTTCCTGACCCAGGCCTGCTGACTGGCTACGGCCCTGAAGCCTGGGGCTGGATTAGAGCCACTGGCTTCATGCGGAGCTTTAATCCAGGGTGGTGCTGAGGGGTCGGCCTCCCTGTGGAGCCGCGACTGGTGGCCCTGTCGCTGACGGAGCAGGGCAGAGCCGGAGGGCTCCTGCTCCCACAGCCTGGCTGGAGTTTGAGGGAGGCCGACGCGGTGCAGGGGCCGATGCAGCCAAATAACCAACTTTCTTCCTCTCCCAGCAAATACGAGGAGGACGAGGAGGACGAGGAAGCAGCAGCTGAAAGGCAGAAGGTGGGGAGGGGCTTGGAAAGGGCCTTCTCAGGCTGGTGGGGGCCCCTTCTCCCCTCAGAGAGAGCGGGGAGGTGCCGGTAAGCCCCCCCAGCCAGTTCTGCCTCCTTAAACCCTGCCTGCAGCGCCAGTGGGGCATTCCCGCTGTTCACAGGCTGCTGTGCCCACCCCAGAGGTGGCTGCCTCTCGGGGCAGGGGGAGGGTCCCATGGCGGCCGGTGCCAAGTTTACCCCCTTTTCCCTTGCTGTGCAGAGAGTCACCTCCCAGAGCTACGCTGAGGAGCAGGAGCGAATCAAGCAGAGGTGAGGGGGAGGGAGGGCCGTGGGGCAGAGATCTGCCCCAAGATGGACGAACTCTGCAGCTGCCCTGGTGCCCATCCTGGGGCAGCTGCTGCCGCTCCCTGTTGGGGCAGGAACGCTGTGTGTTGGGCTGGCAGGAGTGCAGGCTGCCTAAGGGAGTTAGGCGCATGCCGGTGATTGAAGCTGTTTGGTGCCCCCCCATGGTCTGGGGGCTTCCCTTTCCATGGAGCGGAGACAGCTGGGGCCGTGCCCTGTCAGTGCGCCAGCCCCCTCTTGACTCCCTCACAGGGCTTGGGTGACTGGGGTGAGTGCCGGCAGGGGGGGCAGGTGGCGTTGAACCCCGGAGCCTGCGCTAACCCCAAGGCGTCTCTGTCCCGGCAGCTTCCGGCCCTTTATGGCAGACAGCGACGGGGAGGAGAGTGCGGGGGAGGGCGGCTCGGCCCTGCTGCGGAAGCGGATAAAGAGCGCAGAGGAGAAGGCAGGTGGCGGAGCGAAGGGCGGTGGGTCTGGGGGGACGTGGGTTGGGGCCTGACCCCCCCTGAAGGGGGAGCTTGGCATGGCAATGGCTGGGGAGGGCTGAGCAGGCACCCGGCTCTCTGATGGGGTCTCTGCTTCTCCGCCCCCCCAGGCGCGTGAGGAGGAAAGCTACATCAGCTGGCTCAAAGGGCAGGACTTGCCCCTGGACCAACAGCTGGAGGACCTGGTAAGTGGGCTTCTCTTTCCTGACCCCGGCTCCCGGGCAGGGCAATGGGGCCAGCGCGAGGGGAACATGCTGCCACTGGCCCAGCCCGGGTCCCCGCTGAGCGGTATCCTGGGACTGCTGACCCCACGGCCTGGGACAGGCACAGCGTGGGTCAGCCCAGCCCGAGATCTGCCTCTGCCCCCCAGCTCCCTAAGCCCAGGGGCCATCTTGCCTGGTGTCCCGTCTCTGACAGGAGCAGCACCAGCTGCTTCAGAGGGAGGAGCGGGAGGCAGAAATAGGATTGCCTGCCCCGGGGGGAGTCCCGCCTGACTCATGGGAGTTAGAGGCCAGGGGTCTGGCTCCACAGTGGGAGGGGGTCCTAAACCCCCTTCCCCTCTCTATCCCTGGCTGTCCGTTTGCTGTATCCATGTCCTGTATCCACCACCTTGTGGCAGTGAGTTCCGCTGATCTCTCAACCAGGCCCCGCTGAGGGAGTATTGGAGCAACCCCACGCTGGCGTCTGGGGAGCGCTTCCTACGCGACTACATCCTCAACCAGGGCTACAGGGAGGAGGAGGAAGAGGAGGGAAGGCAAGTGGGGTGGGTGCACCGGGGAGCAGCTTTCTTGCCCTTTGGGGTTGATTGGAAAACGATCCTCCCCCAGCCAGCTCAGAGCAGACCATTGGGTGGGAGTCTCTCACTGGGGGGGGGGGGCTGGCCTGACTCTTGGGGCAGAGCCCAGTGGGCGTTGGACCCCCAGAATCGTGGCTCTGCATAGCAGCGTCTCCAGGTGGGCAGCCCCACCCCAGCTGCCGCCCGCCTGCAGATGGACCCAACTGCATGCCCTGTGGAACTCCTGGAGACTGGACTCCCCTCCCGTTGGCCAGGCTGAGGTGGGTGTGGCCACCCCAGCCAATCAGAGCAGGCACTGGGAGGGCTATGGTTGTGGCCAGAGGAGAAACCACTGGATCCAGGTGGGGGAAGCTATGGGGCCGGGGACGTGTGGCGGGGGTGGGGGTGGTTGTCTTGGAACATGGTGCCGACCCGTATCCTGGGGCTCGCAGGGAGGGTGCAAACGTGGCCTAAGACCAGAGCTCCCTATCGCTATGGGGGGCACCCACTGAAATCAGCATATGGGGCAGGCATGTGGCACCCCCTAGTGGGGGTGACGGCTGCCAGCGGGGCACTGGGCTTGTCCCGGAAAGTGGCACAGAACCCGAACGGTTGGGGGGGGCTCTGCTGGGCTTGGGGGTGGCCGGGCCGCCCGCAGGTGAGTGTCGCGCTCCCAGCCTGGCCGGTGGAGACCCCTCCCCTCCCATGGCCCTGTTGTCTTGCCAGGAGCTCGGGGGCCGCCTCCCCGCTGCGGTTGCAGGACTCCTCGGACGAGGGGGAGCTCTTCCTCAAGAAGCAGGAGGACTTTGAGCGCAAATACAACTTCCGCTTCGAGGAGCCCGACGCGCAGCTGGTGAGGAGCCCAGGGCCCTGTGTCCCCCCGGGGGAGGTGACTCTGGAGCCAGGGGCAGCTGGAAAGGTCCCGGGAGGGGGGAGCCGGGAGCCCCCCCCAACTGGAGTTCCTTGCATAGATGCCCAGGCGGTGGGTGCAGGTCCCGTGGGGGGGGGGGGTCTGGCAGTAACGCGGGTGCCATGCCCCCCTAGGTGCGGACGTACCCCCGGACCATCGCCAGCTCGGTGCGCAGGAAGGACGAGCGGCGCAAGGAGAAGCGCGAGGACACCAGGGAGAGGAAGAGGAAGGTGAGACACACACGCACCCCCCCCCACCCTGCCCCCGCGTGGAGAGATGGGCTGAGGGGGGCTGATCGTTCTCCCCCCGGACCTTGTGGGGCAGTCACAGGGCTGAGCAAGGAGACCCTTCAGTGGAGGGAGAGCGGGGGCCTTGCTGCCTGATTCTCTCCCCAGCTCTGGGAGGGGAGCGGGGTCTAGTGGTTAGAGCGGGAAGGGAGGGAGGCGCTCCCTGCTCCTGTCCCTGCCTCGGTCTCTGGGAGCTGGTTCTGTCACTCACCTTGCCTGGGCCCCTGGGTGGGGGTGGCGGAGGTGGTGTAGGTGTGAGCGGGGCAGGGTCCCAGAATAACCCCCAGTGCCCCCCAGGAGAAGGCCCGGAAGCAGGAGGAGCTGAAGCAGCTGAAGAACCTGAAGCGCCAGGAGATCCTGGCCAAGCTGGAGAAGCTGCGGGAGGCGACGGGCAACACGGGCGTGGGCTTTGGGGAGGAGGTGCTGGAGGGGGCCTTCGACCCGGCCGAGCACGACCGGCTCATGCAGGTGAAAGGCCCAGTGGGCCTGCCCTCGCCCGGGACCCGCCCATCGCACCCTGTGGGCCTGCCCCGTGGCCACAGCCTGCCCTGCCCCACCCGGCCCCGGCGCCTCCCGCCCCGTGGCCACGGCCTGCCCCGCCCCACCCGGCCCCGGCGCCTCCCGTCTCACCCGGCCCTGGTGCCTCCCGCCCCGTGGCCACGGCCTGCCCCGTCCCACCCGGCCCCGGCGCCTCCCGCCCCGTGGCCACGGCCTGCCTCGCCCCACCAGGTCCCGGCGCCTCCCGCCCCGTGGCCACGGCCTGCCCCGCCCCACCAGGCCCCGGCGCCTCCCGCCCCGTGGCCACGGCCTGCCCCGCCCCACCAGGCCCCGGCGCCTCCCGCCCCGTGGCCACGGCCTGCCTCGCCCCACCCGGCCCCGGCGCCTCCCGCCCCGTGGCCACGGCCTGCCCCGCCCCACCCGGCCCCGGCGCCTCCCGCCCCGTGGCCACGGCCTGCCCCGCCCCACCAGGCCCCGGCGCCTCCCGCCCCGTGGCCACGGCCTGCCCCGCCCCACCAGGCCCCGGCGCCTCCCGCCCCGTGGCCACGGCCTGCCCCGTCCCACCCGGCCCCGGCACCTCCCGTCTCACCCGGCCCCGGCGCCTCCCGCCCCGTGGCCACGGCCTGCCTCGCCCCACCAGGCCCCGGCGCCTCCCGCCCCGTGGCCACGGCCTGCCCCGCCCCACCCGGCCCCGGCGCCTCCCGCCCCGTGGCCACGGCCTGCCCCGCCCCACCAGGCCCCGGCGCCTCCCGCCCCGTGGCCACGGCCTGCCCCGCCCCACCAGGCCCCGGCGCCTCACCCGGCCCTGGTGCCTCCCGCCCCGTGGCCACGGCCTGCCCCGTCCCACCCGGCCCCGGCGCCTCCCGCCCCGTGGCCACGGCCTGCCCCGTCCCACCCGGCCCCGGCACCTCCCGCCCCGTGGCCACGGCCTGCCCCGCCCCACCAGGCCCCGGCGCCTCCCGCCCCGTGGCCACGGCCTGCCTCGCCCCACCCGGCCCCGGCGCCTCCCGCCCCGTGGCCACGGCCTGCCCCGCCCCACCAGGCCCCGGCGCCTCCCGCCCCGTGGCCACGGCCTGCCCCGTCCCACCCGGCCCCGGCACCTCCCGTCTCACCCGGCCCTGGTGCCTCCCGCCCCGTGGCCACGGCCTGCCCCGTCCCACCCGGCCCCGGCGCCTCCCGCCCCGTGGCCACGGCCTGCCTCGCCCCACCAGGTCCCGGCGCCTCCCGCCCCGTGGCCACGGCCTGCCCCGCCCCACCAGGCCCCGGCGCCTCCCGCCCCGTGGCCACGGCCTGCCCCGCCCCACCCGGCCCCGGCGCCTCCCGCCCCGTGGCCACGGCCTGCCCCGTCCCACCCGGCCCCGGCACCTCCCGCCTCACCCGGCCCTGGCGCCTCCCGCCCCGTGGCCACGGCCTGCCCCGTCCCACCCGGCCCCGGCACCTCCCGCCCCGTGGCCACGGCCTGCCTCGCCCCACCAGGCCCCGGCGCCTCCCGCCCCGTGGCCACGGCCTGCCCCGCCCCACCAGGCCCCGGCGCCTCCCGCCCCGTGGCCACGGCCTGCCTCGCCCCACCAGGCCCCGGCGCCTCCCGCCCTGTGGCCACGGCCTGCCCCGCCCCACCCGGCCCCGGCGCCTCCCGCCCCGTGGCCACGGCCTGCCCCGTCCCACCCGGCCCCGGCACCTCCCGCCTCACCCGGCCCTGGTGCCTCCCGCCCCGTGGCCACGGCCTGCCCCGCCCCCACCGGGCCCTGGTACCTCCCCATGCCCACAGCACTTCCAGGCTGGCCTTCAGACACTCTCCCAGGGGACCCTGGCATCTCGTGACCCTGCCACACGCTCTGGGCTCCGGGGGGTTAATTCCCCACTCACACCAAGCCCAGTTGACTCCCGACCTGGCTCAGCTCCTCCTTGGGTCGCTGGGAGGGCACCGGGCCCCATTGCCTGTGGGGCAGGAGCTGCCGCCCTGCATGGGGCTGGGACAGGCCCAGGGTGCCTGTGGGGACCTGCCGTGGGTCAGAGCAGCCCCCGCTCTGTCCCAAAGCCCGCGGGAGGGCTCCTGTCCCATGTCACCCAGCTGCTCACTTGGCTCTTTCTCTTGCCACAGCAGTGCTTCGGGGCGCAGTACTACGGGGAGGGGGAGGAAGAGAAGCCGCAGTTCGAGGAGGAGGAGGGTGTGGATGGTAGGTGGATGGGGGAGGGGAGGGGCGGGGCACGTGGGACGCCTGTGACCCCGCACCTCTGTGCTCAGGGGCCAATCACTTCTTTCGCCCTGCTTTGTGGGTGGGGGACTAGAATTTCATATTTGCATATGCAAATGAGGCACTTGCCCCTCAGGAGGGGCACGTGAGGGCACAGTGCAGACACCCCCCCCCGCTGCATGGTGGGGGGCAGTGAGGGGACGCTCCATGTGAGCTAACCCCACTTCCGGTTAAAATCAGCTGCTGCCTCGCAGCCCACAGGTGGCTGCCTCTTCGTGGGGGGGGGAGGGTGCACTGGGGGCAGGAGGGATGTGACTCTGCACCAAAGTCTCCACCTCTCTCCCGCGTGGGCCCAGATGGCTGGAACTGGGATAGCTGGACCGGCGCGGAGGCGGAGGAGGGGCGCTACGAGCCGCACTGCGAGGACCCCGACTTCGTGGTACGTCCCGGGCTGAGGGATTGGCTCTGGCCAGATGCCCTGCGGGGCGCTTGACACCGGGGGCCGTGCCGGGCGTCTCCCAGTGGGGCACCGTGGGGGAGCTGGGCGTAACGGGGCCCCGGGGCCATTCTCTCCCCCAGATGGACGCGGATTATGACGCCCCCGCGCGGCCGAAGGAGGCGCCGACGCTGCTGGGGAAGAGGAAGCGGAAGCTGCGGTTTGCAGAGGCCGTGGAGCGGGAGAAACCCCCCTTTGACCCTGGTAAGGGGGTACCCCGGCTCCCTCTGGCTCTGTCCCCCCTGGCACCGGGGGAGGGGGCAGTACTGGGGCACTGCCCTGGGCGGGGAGGGGCTGCTGGCCCAGGCTGTGCTGAATCCCCTCCCCCCTCAGCGGCGGGCTCCTTCGAGCAGTACCTGGACGAGTTTTACCGGCTGGACTACGAGGACCTGATCGGTGACCTGCCCTGCCGCTTCAAGTACCGCAGCGTGGTGCCCTGCGACTTCGGCCTCAGCGCCGAGGAGGTACTCCCCCCCCCCCCCCCCCGGCTTCTGTCCTGGCTCTGGGAGGGGAGGAGGGCTGGGAGCCAGGACTCTACCCTCTGATCTTAGGGGACTGGTCCTGGCCTTTCCCTGCCTCAGTTTCCACCTCTGGATCCTAGCCCGATCCCCACTCCTGGCCGGGGGGTTCGATTCTAATCCCTTTTGAGGTCCCCCCCCAGTGGATTTCTGCCCGGCCCAGGCCATGACCCCTCCCCTGCTTGGCTCTCGTCCCCGCCCAGATCCTGGCCGCTGACGACAAGGAGCTGAACCGCTGGTGCTCGCTGCGCAAGACCTGCATGTACAGGTGAGGGGCGGCTCGGCCGCAGCTGGGTCCTTGGCCCCTGGCCCAGCTGGGGAACAAGGGGGGCTCACCAGACCACATGCAGGGGGAGAGTCCTGCAGGGCTGGGGGTGGGTCTCGGGCTGTGTCCCTGCTCTGCGAGGGAGGGGTCTAGTGGTTAGAACTGGGGCGGGCTGGGAGCCAGGACTCACCTCTGGCTGGCTCCGTACCTCAGTTTCCCCCTCATATGCTGCTGCCATTCTCTGGATCATGGCCCTTCTCCAGCTAAAGGCCTCGAGGGGAGCCCCGCTCTGTGGGTCAATATCTGATCCCAGCCCATGTACCCCGCAGGTCGGAGACGGAGGAGCTGCGGGACAAAGCTGCTTATGCCCGCAAGGCTCAGAACTCCAGCAAGAAGCAGCAGATCCTCAAGTCCCTCTCAGCCATGTACGTAGCCGGGCCTAGGTCCCCCTGTCCAAATTGAACCCCTCCCTCCTGCATGGGGACTAGTCTCCCCCCCCTCCCCTAAGTTGGCTGGGAATTTCCTGGGGCTTTAGGTGGTCCAGGGAGCTGCTGGATGGGTCTCCCAGCTGCTGCACCTGTGTGTGTGGGGGGGGGGTGCAGGGGGGGAGGCACAGAGGGTGTGTTCCCTCCTCCTCCCCCAACAGGTAGGGCCTATTGTTCAGTGCCCCTTGCCCTGCTGTCCCCAGAGGGGTGAGAGGGGCAGACAGGAGGGCCATGGGGGCCCAGCCTCGTCCTATAAAGGAAACATTGTTCACCGGAGGCACAGCGGATCAGCGGAACTCCCTGCTATGTGACCCCGGGGAGGCCAAGAGCTGGGCAGGGATCAAAGTCTGGAGGCTTATATGGACTAGGGTGGGTTTAGGCTAGGAGCTCTGACTGCTTCCCGGGGGCCAGGGGGTGTGAGCCCCCGTCTGCTGCCTCCTTGCACCTGCTGCTGGAGACAGGGCAAGATGAGCCCCTGGGCTTGCAGGGCATGGAGGGAGGGGCCTGTGTGGCACAGCAGGGCTGACAGGGCCCAGCCCAGGGCACGACATTGACCCGGCCCCTCTGCTTGTCCGGCAGCGTGGAGGAGGCTGGCGGGGACGAGTCGCGGCCCAGGCTGGGGAAGAAACGATGGGCCAAGGTGAAGCAGCAGCAGCTGGAAGGGGGGCCCGACGGTGTGGGCCTGGTTGGGCCCCAGCAGGAAGAGGGGGCCACAGCTGGGGCCCTGAACTCCACACTGCCCCCTGCTGAACAGCCCAGGGGCTCAGAGAGCAAGGCCTCCCCTAGGCCCCCAGGGCCCAGCCCCAAGGCGGGACCGCAGCGGCAGCGGCGGGGGTGCAAGGGGCTGAGGCGGGGGTGCAAGGGGCTGCGGCTGGGTGGGCGGGTGTTCAGCGGGCGGCGGCTCCAGGCCTATGGGTTCAACCCACAGCGCCTGCGCTACCGCCAGCTCCTCCGCCAACGCAGGATGCGGCAGGCCAAGGCACCTGCAGGCAAAGCCACCTGAGCCGGGGAGGGGTCCCGGGCCTGCCCTGGGACTGTGGGGAGTGGGTACCTCCTCCCCCCTTAGGGTGAAGCAGGGCTGTCCTCATCTCCCCCCTTCCTGCCCTGTGGCTAGAGGCAGAGCAGGCTGGAAGCCCTGCCCCCTGGGAGCTCTGTGCCTCAGTTTCCGGGGGGGGGGGGGGGGAGTGTACATGCTGCCTGGTGGAGCTGGATGCAGAGTGGGGCCAGAGGTCATTGCTCCTGCCACGCTGGCCCGTGCCCTTTTTTTACACTGATTCTGAAATAAAGCTGAGCCGTGGCCGTGGCCTGCCTCTCTCGGAGCGTGGGGCGCTTCAACCTTGCAGGGGCTGGGGGGCTGGCAAGCCAGGACCTGCCTCTGCTTTAAGCCACAGACTTAACAGCAGGGCCAGTGTCCTTGAGGGAACCCGCTAATGCGGAGTGTGCCCCGCCCATGGGGGGCAAGGGGGGGGGGGCAGCTCCAGGCGGTTAAAGCCCTTGTGGTTTTGTGGGGAGGGGGTTGAGCTGCTTTTCCCTGGCACCCTCGGGGGTCCCTGGCAGTGGGGCTGGGCCCTGAGTCGCTGTTGCAGGGGCCCCAGGTCGGGGTGAGGCCCTGGCTGCGCTTTGGCCCCGTGGGCTGTGGCTGCTCCAGTATTGGCCAGTAGGGGGCAGTAGTGCCTGTGCTGCACTGGGGGGGGGGGCGCGCAAGGGGCACAGCTGCTGGGGCTGCCCCTGCCCCCGCCCAAGGCCGCACCTAAGCCCCTGAGCCGCCTTAGCGAGGTGACACGAGGCAGCCCGGGGCTGGCCGAGCGGGTTACCAGCGCAGAGCGGCAGCCAGGCTGGGGAGATGGCCCCGACCTGCCCGCGGTGCTCGGCTGGGCCCTGGCGGCGCCGGGCGCTGCTGCTGGCTGGGCTCCTGGTGCTGCTCCTCCGGCAGGCGGCCAAGCAGTGAGTGGGGCGTGTGGGGAAGCCTGGGGCTGAAGGGGGCTGGCGGCCGAGCAGGGGCGAGGGGAGCTGGGGCTGAAGGGGGCTGGCGGCCGAGCAGGGGCGAGGGGAGCTGGGCCCGCCTGGGGCTGAAGGGGGCTGGCCGCCGAGCAGGGGCGAGGGGAGCTGGGCCCGCCTGGGGCTGAAGGGGGCGGGCGGCCGAGCAGGGGCGAGGGGAGCTGGGCCCCCCGGGGGCTGAAGGGGGCTGGCGGCCGAGCAGGGGCGAGGGGAGCTGGGCCCGCCTGGGGCTGAAGGGGGCTGGCGGCCGAGCAGGGGCGAGGGGGGCTGGCAGCCGAGCAGGGGCGAGGGGAGCTGGGCCCGCCTGGGGCTGAAGGGGGCTGGCGGCCGAGCAGGGGCGAGGGGAGCTGGGCCCCCCTGGGGCTGAAGGGGGCTGGCGGCCGAGCAGGGGCGAGGGGAGCTGGGCCCGCCTGGGGCTGAAGGGGGCTGGCGGCCGAGCAGGGGCGAGGGGGGCTGGCAGCCGAGCAGGGGCGAGGGGAGCTGGGCCCGCCTGGGGCTGAAGGGGGCTGGCGGCCGAGCAGGGGCGAGGGGAGCTGGGCCCGCCTGGGGCTAAAGGGGGCTGGCGGCCGAGCAGGGACGAGGGGAGCTGGGCCCGCCTGGGGCTAAAGGGGGCTGGCGGCCGAGCAGGGACGAGGGGAGCTGGGCCCGCCTGGGGCTGAAGGGGGCTGGCGGCCGAGCAGGGACGAGGGGCGCGTGGGGAAGCCTGGGGCTGAAGGGGGCTGGCGGCCGAGCAGGGGCGAGGGGAGCTGGGCCCCCCTGGGGCTGAAGGGGGCTGGCGGCCGAGCAGGGGCGAGGGGAGCTGGGCCCGCCTGGGGCTGAAGGGGGCTGGCCGCCGAGCAGGGGCGAGGGGAGCTGGGCCCGCCTGGGGCTGAAGGGGGCTGGCGGCCGAGCAGGGGCGAGGGGAGCTGGGCCCCCCTGGGGCTGAAGGGGGCTGGCGGCCGAGCAGGGGCGAGGGGAGCTGGGCCCGCCTGGGGCTGAAGGGGGCTGGCGGCCGAGCCGGGGCGAGGGGGGCTGGCAGCCGAGCAGGGGCGAGGGGAGCTGGGCCCGCCTGGGGCTGAAGGGGGCTGGCGGCCGAGCAGGGGCGAGGGGAGCTGGGCCCCCCTGGGGCTGAAGGGGGCTGGCGGCCGAGCAGGGGCGAGGGGAGCTGGGCCCGCCTGGGGCTGAAGGGGGCTGGCGGCCGAGCAGGGGCGAGGGGGGCTGGCAGCCGAGCAGGGGCGAGGGGAGCTGGGCCCGCCTGGGGCTGAAGGGGGCTGGCGGCCGAGCAGGGGCGAGGGGAGCTGGGCCCGCCTGGGGCTAAAGGGGGCTGGCGGCCGAGCAGGGACGAGGGGAGCTGGGCCCGCCTGGGGCTGAAGGGGGCTGGCGGCCGAGCAGGGACGAGGGGCGCGTGGGGAAGCCTGGGGCTGAAGGGGGCTGGCGGCCGAGCAGGGGCGAGGGGAGCTGGGCCCCCCTGGGGCTGAAGGGGGCTGGCGGCCGAGCAGGGGCGAGGGGAGCTGGGCCCGCCTGGGGCTGAAGGGGGCTGGCGGCCGAGCAGGGGCGAGGGGGGCTGGGCCCGCCTGGGGCTGAAGGGGGCTGGCGGCCGAGCAGGGGCGAGGGGAGCTGGGCCCCCCTGGGGCTGAAGGGGGCTGGCGGCCGAGCAGGGGCGAGGGGGGCTGGGCCCGCCTGGGGCTGAAGGGGGCTGGCGGCCGAGCAGGGGCGAGGGGAGCTGGGCCCCCCTGGGGCTGAAGGGGGCTGGCGGCCGAGCAGGGACGAGGGGAGCTGGGCCCGCCTGGGGCTGAAGGGGGCTGGCGGCCGAGCAGGGACGAGGGGCGCGTGGGGAAGCCTGGGGCTGAAGGGGGCTGGCGGCCGAGCAGGGGCGAGGGGAGCTGGGCCCCCCTGGGGCTGAAGGGGGCTGGCGGCCGAGCAGGGGCGAGGGGAGCTGGGCCCGCCTGGGGCTGAAGGGGGCTGGCCGCCGAGCAGGGGGCGAGGGGAGCTGGGCCCGCCTGGGGCTGAAGGGGGCTGGCGGCCGAGCAGGGGCGAGGGGAGCTGGGCCCCCCTGGGGCTGAAGGGGGCTGGCGGCCGAGCAGGGGCGAGGGGAGCTGGGCCCGCCTGGGGCTGAAGGGGGCTGGCGGCCGAGCAGGGGCGAGGGGGGCTGGCAGCCGAGCAGGGGCGAGGGGAGCTGGGCCCGCCTGGGGCTGAAGGGGGCTGGCGGCCGAGCAGGGGCGAGGGGAGCTGGGCCCCCCTGGGGCTGAAGGGGGCTGGCGGCCGAGCAGGGGCGAGGGGAGCTGGGCCCGCCTGGGGCTGAAGGGGGCTGGCGGCCGAGCAGGGGCGAGGGGGGCTGGCAGCCGAGCAGGGGCGAGGGGAGCTGGGCCCGCCTGGGGCTGAAGGGGGCTGGCGGCCGAGCAGGGTCGAGGGGAGCTGGGCCCGCCTGGGGCTAAAGGGGGCTGGCGGCCGAGCAGGGACGAGGGGAGCTGGGCCCGCCTGGGGCTGAAGGGGGCTGGCGGCCGAGCAGGGACGAGGGGCGCGTGGGGAAGCCTGGGGCTGAAGGGGGCTGGCGGCCGAGCAGGGGCGAGGGGAGCTGGGCCCCCCTGGGGCTGAAGGGGGCTGGCGGCCGAGCAGGGGCGAGGGGAGCTGGGCCCGCCTGGGGCTGAAGGGGGCTGGCGGCCGAGCAGGGGCGAGGGGGGCTGGGCCGATCAAAGTCTGGAGGCTTATATGGACTAGGGTGGGTTTAGGCTAGGAGCTCTGACTGCTTCCCGGGGGCCAGGGGGTGTGAGCCCCCGTCTGCTGCCTCCTTGCACCTGCTGCTGGAGACAGGGCAAGATGAGCCCCTGGGCTTGCAGGGCATGGAGGGAGCGGCCTGTGTGGCACAGCAGGGCTGACAGGGCCCAGCCCAGGGCACGACATTGACCCGGCCCCTCTGCTTGTCCGGCAGCGTGGAGGAGGCTGGCGGGGACGAGTCGCGGCCCAGGCTGGGGAAGAAACGACGGGCCAAGGTGAAGCAGCAGCAGCTGGAAGGGGGGCCCGACGGTGTGGGCCTGGTTGGGCCCCAGCAGGAAGAGGGGGCCACAGCTGGGGCCCTGAACTCCACACTGCCCCCTGCTGAACAGCCCAGGGGCTCAGAGAGCAAGGCCTCCCCTAGGCCCCCAGGGCCCAGCCCCAAGGCGGGGCCGCGGCGGCTGCGGCGGGGGTGCAAGGGGCTGCGGCTGGGTGGGCAGGTGTTCAGCGGGCGGCGGCTCCAGGCCTATGGGTTCAACCCACAGCGCCTGCGCTACCGCCAGCTCCTCCGCCAACGCAGGATGCGGCAGGCCAAGGCACCCGCAGGCAAAGCCACCTGAGCCGGGGAGGGGTCCCGGGCCTGCCCTGGGACTGTGGGGAGTGGGTACCTCCTCCCCCCTTAGGGTGAAGCAGGGCTGTCCTCATCTCCCCCCTTCCTGCCCTGTGGCTAGAGGCAGAGCAGGCTGGAAGCCCTGCCCCCTGGGAGCTCTGTGCCTCAGTTTCCGGGGGGGGGGGGGGGGGGGGAGTGTACATGCTGCCTGGTGGAGCTGGATGCAGAGTGGGGCCAGAGGTCATTGCTCCTGCCACGCTGGCCCGTGCCCTTTTTTTACACTGATTCTGAAATAAAGCTGAGCCGTGGCCGTGGCCTGCCTCTCTCGGAGCGTGGGGCGCTTCAACCTTGCAGGGGCTGGGGGGCTGGCAAGCCAGGACCTGCCTCTGCTTTAAGCCACAGACTTAACAGCAGGGCCAGTGTCCTTGAGGGAACCCGCTAATGCGGAGTGTGCCCCGCCCATGGGGGGCAGGGGGAGGGGGGGGGGCAGCTCCAGGCGGTTAAAGCCCTTGTGGTTTTGTGGGGAGGGGGTTGAGCTGCTTTTCCCTGGCACCCTCGGGGGTCCCGGGCAGTGGGGCTGGGCCCTGAGTCGCTGTTGCAGGGGCCCCAGGTCGGGGTGAGGCCCTGGCTGCGCTTTGGCCCCGTGGGCTGTGGCTGCTCCAGTATTGGCCAGTAGGGGGCAGTAGTGCCTGTGCTGCACTGGGGGGGGGGGGCGCGCAAGGGGCACAGCTGCTGGGGCTGCCCCTGCCCCCGCCCAAGGCCGCACCTAAGCCCCTGAGCCGCCTTAGCGAGGTGACACGAGGCAGCCCGGGGCTGGCCGAGCGGGTTACCAGCGCAGAGCGGCAGCCAGGCTGGGGAGATGGCCCCGACCTGCCCGCGGTGCTCGGCTGGGCCCTGGCGGCGCCGGGCGCTGCTGCTGGCTGGGCTCCTGGTGCTGCTCCTCCGGCAGGCGGCCAAGCAGTGAGTGGGGCGCGTGGGGAAGCCTGGGGCTGAAGGGGGCTGGCGGCCGAGCAGGGGCGAGGGGGGCTGGGCCCGCCTGGGGCTGAAGGGGGCTGGCGGCCGAGCAGGGGCGAGGGGAGCTGGGCCCGCCTGGGGCTGAAGGGGGCTGGCGGCCGAGCAGGGGCGAGGGGAGCTGGGCCCGCCTGGGGCTGAAGGGGGCTGGCGGCCGAGCAGGGGCGAGGGGAGCTGGGCCCCAAGGCTGCGCCCAGCTGCAGCAGGGGGCAAAGGCGCTTGGGGGGCAGGAGGATGAGACATGCTGGGCCTGAACGGGCTGGGGGGGGCAGGTTTCTGCCCAGCACAGATGGCGCTCGGGGCTGGGTGTTCGGGTAGGACCTAAGAGCCCATCGTGGCCCACGCAGCCCCAGTGCACCAGCACTGCCCTGCCCCAGAAGAGGCCTGGCCCTATGGCAGAGGAGCAGGGGCTGCCTCCTGGAGCAGCCCAGGCCCTGAGCCGCACTGGCCAGGGAGAGGCACCAGCTGCCTCTGTTGTGGGCATGAGAGCCCTGGGCGGGGGTCGGTGCAGCTGCGCTCAGCGAGGGGACTGGCCGGGGAGGGGGGCCCTGCCCAGCGTGTCCCCTCTCTCTTGCCACAGTGTAGGCGGACCCGGCCCTGCCGAGCCGCGGCTGCAGGGGGAGGGTGACGCGCCAGGAGGCAGCGCCCGGATGCCCGGCGTGGTCTTCGTGAAGACCCACAAGACGGGCAGCAGCACCCTGCAGAACATCCTCTTCCGGCTGGGCGAGCGGCGCAACCTGACGCTGGCCTTCCCCCGCACTGCCTACCAGTTCGCCTACCCCCGGCCCTTCGCCGCTGCCCTGGTGGAGGCCCTGCCACCGGGCGCCGCCCGCTACAACCTGCTGCTCAGCCACCTGCGGCTGGCAGTGGGCGAGGTGCGCCGGGTCATGCCCCCGGACAGCCTCTACCTCACCATCCTGCGCGACCCCGTCCGTGCCTTCCCCTCCGTCTTCGCCTACTACCGCAGCGCCGTGCCCGCCTTCCGGGTCCTGGCCAACCACAGCCGGCCCCTGGCCGCCTTCCTGCAGACCCCGGCGCGCTACTACGACCCGGCCGACCTGGGCAACGGGCTGGCCCGGAACCCCATGGCCTTTGACCTGGGCCTGGAGGCTGGCGGGGAGGAAGGGGGCCGCGGGTGGGAGCAGGAGCTGGAGCGGCTCAACCAGACCTTCCAGCTGGTGCTGATCGCGGAGCATTTCGACGAGTCCCTGCTGCTGGCCCGCGAGCTGCTGGGGCTGGGCCTGGAGGAGCTGGCCTACGTGAGGCTCAACGCCCGGCGGGGGGCGGCCGAGGAGGCCCTGAGCCCGGGGCTGGCCCAGCGGATCCGGGCCTGGAACTGGCTGGATGTGCGGCTCTACCGCTACTTCCGGGCCGTGCTGTGGCAGCGGGTGGAGCGCTACGGCTACCGGCGCATGAAGGGCGAGCTGGAGGCCCTGCGGGCGCTGCTGCGGGACACCCGGGAGACCTGCCTGGCCGGGGGGCCCGTGGGGCCGGAGGAGACGCCCGATGACCTGCGGCCCTGGCAGCCTGACAGCACCGCTATCCTGGGCTACAAGCTGCGGCCCGGCCTGCCCCCCGCCCAGCACGCCAGCTGCTACCGCCTGGTGCTGCCAGAGCTGCAGTATCACGCCCGCCTCTACCGCCGGCAGTATGGCAAGGAGATGCGCCCCCAGCCCTGAGACCCCTGCCCCCCGCCTGGGCCTCGGGCCACAGACGACCTCCCCCCCGCGACCCGCAAGTGGGTTCTCCCTGCTCTTCAGTTCCACCGCCCCAGTCGCGCCGCGTCCTGGGGAGCCAGAGGAGCAGCTGGCTCTGGAAAGCGCCTCGGCCCTCAAATAAACGCGCCAGGATCGCTCCCTACCGGCAGCTGTGGCTGATGTACTAAAGCAGGGCCCAGGGGGGCAGGGTCAGCTGCCCCCGCTCCCCTCCAAGCCCAGGACAGATCAGTGCCAGCTGGGGTGTGGGGAGAGTCCCCTTTCTCGGGCCTGCCCATGCAGCCGGCTGCCACCCCCTAAGCTGAGAGCCCTGCAGGGGCCAGTGCCATGGGCTGCAGCAGTGGCCAGCTCTGGCTCGGGGCCGCAGGGCATGCCCGCAGCTGGCATCGCGTCCCCAGGGGGGTTCTGGGAGAGACGCCGGCCAGGGCGACTGACGCAACGAGCCCGGGTGAGGTGAGGGCACCTCCCCCGCGTGCTGGGGGTTTATTCCAGTGTAAAATCACAGCCGGGTGGCTGCAGTTCGCCGCGTCGGCAGCACCAGTGGGGGAGAGGGGGGGGCGGCCCCCGCCGTGTCTATAAATAACCGATAAATAAGGGAGCGCGGCCGCCCGCCTCACAGGAAGACGAACTCGTCCGAGCTGGGCTTCTTGCCGCGCCTGGGCAGCTGCACGGCCTGCTGGGAGAAGCGGGAGCAGAGCTCGGCCAGGCCGTACTCCTGCGCACGGCCCTCCGCCACCGTGAACATGGGGTACTTCTCCTTGGCCGCTGAGGAACTCAGCACCTGAGGTGGAGAGCAGGGCTCAGAGCCACGGCGGGGGGCGGAGACACCCCCCCACACACACACACAAACACCCCCCACCCCCACATGGAGACACCCCCCCACCCCGCACACAACGCCTACCTGCAGACACGCCCCACTCCCATAAGAACATAAGAACGGCCGTACCGGGTCAGACCAAAGGTCCATCTAGCCCAGTATCCTGTCTGCCGACAGTGGCCAGCACCAGGTGCCCCAGAGGGGGTGGACCGAAGACAATGATCAAGCGCTTTGTCTCCTGCCATCCCTCTCCAGCCTCTGTCAAACAGAGGCCAAGGACACCATTTTATCCCCTACTACACCTTGGGGACAGCCCCCCCAATGCACACAACACTCCACCACAGACACTCCCCAGCCACGCACACAACTGTCACCCAGACATCCCCCCGCCCTCCCCCGCCACGCACACAACGCCCCCCCCCGCAGCCTCCCCTCTTGCCACGCACGGGGGGGTGTCTGGGTGGGGAACCGGACAGGAACCGGATTTTAAATAAGCTCCAGTCTCTTTCAGTGGCAGGGGCTACAGAAGAGCCACCTGCGGGGGTTCCGGGGCCCAGTGGATCCCCGCTCTCGCCCCTTACCCGGGTCAGCTCCGAGCACAGTGTGTCCAGCTCCGGCCCGTCGCGGGCGTAGAAGCCGATGGTGCAGCTGGGATCCATTTTGCTAAAGGCCATTTTGCGGGGGGAGCTGCAGTGGAAGGACTGGAAGAGATTGGAGGGGGGGGGGGAGTTACTCACTGGAGCCAGGCCCCGCAGGAGCTGCCCCCCCCCCTTTCCGGCTTGTACCCACCTCCAAGGGGAAGCTCTCCTTGGTGGTGTCCACGCAGGGCTGGCAGTAGTGGGGGTCCAGGTACAGCAGGAAGTCATCTGGAAGGCAGCGGGGGCAGGGCATTAACGGGCTCCGCCACAGGGAGCACACCCCGGCCCCAGCGTCCGACCCAAAGTGTTTCGGTGCCACCCAGGAGCTGGGGGTTGGTTCCCTCCTAGTTCTCCTCCTCCAGTATGGGCCAGGCTCCCCAGCCAGACTACATCTCCCATGATTCACTGCTGCCCACAAGACAGCCCCTCACCTCCAGGGTCTCTCCTGGTGATGCATCATGGGAGCTGTAGTCCGACCGGAGAACCAGCTCCCAGGAGGCATTGCAGCAGCGGCTCTGGACTGGGAAACGCTGGGTTTCCCTTTGCTTGCCAAGAGGCTGGAGTCCTGCCATGGGAAGAGCCTGTTTCCCGCCTGGCAGCGCCGGCTCTGCTGTCCCGCGGCCAGGCACGGGGCAGGAGCCTGGGGCAGGTACCTTGGTAGCCCACGAAGTAGAGGGAGTGTTTGGGCTTCCCGCCAATGATCCCGATGCACAGCTCCAGCTTCAGCAGCTCCTGTCGGGAGACAGACAGCAGGGCTGAGTCCCCTCCCAGTAGCCACGTCCTGCAGCCAGGGAGCCACGCGGCTCGGGAGGGGCAGCACCAAGAGGACTTGCAGGGGGACAGGGCTTCCCCCGGGGCCTCGGCAGGGTCCTGTCTTGGGGCAGCTGGACGCGCCATGCCAGAGCAGCTAGCGAGGCAAGGGACTAGCATGGGGGACCCCGGATCAATGGCCAGCTCTGACAGACTGCCAAGGGACGTCCCTTGGCCTCTCTCTGCCTCAGTTTCCCCACCGTGCATGGGGATGAGCACACAGGGAGCAGTGACGATTCGCACAGAGACTGGGACAGGCAGAGACTAACGTGGCGGGGGCTGGGCAAGAGCCCAAGGGTGCTGCTGGGCAGGTCCTGCCTCCCCTTCCTTCCCCCACCCGACCAGGGCTCCCCGGTTGCTCAGGCCCCTCCCCCACCCTACCTTCACGCAGTCTACATAGACGGGGTTGAGGGCCTCCCCGCCCAGGCGCATGGGCACCAGGATGATGACAGCTTTCCGCTCGGTCCGGCCGTCGCTCCCAGACGCCAGCCTTGCCACGTCCCCCTTGTACACTGAGCGGGTCACCAGACAGAGGGCAGGGTTAGTCGCTGGCAGCCAACAGGGTCTGGCTGCTTCTGCCGGGGGCCAGAGCAGGGCCAGGGCGGGGAGAGCCCATCCAGACGGGTCACCTACGAGCCAGAGCGGCCTGAGCACGTCGGCTCCAGCCAGACCAGCCCACCCCTGCAGCACCAGACTTGCCGCTCACCCGTGCAGTCCTGAGACACGTAGACGGTCAGGCCGCCGGCTTCCGAACTGCCAGCCACCGCCTTCCTGTGGGAGACGGAGGGACAGAGCATGGGCATTCCCTGGCCTGCCCCGGAACCGCCAGCCCCGGGCACACGGGCCTGCCCCGGAACTGCCAGCCCCGGGCACACGGGCCTGCCCCGGAACCGCCAGCCCCGGGCACACGGGCCTGCCCCGGAACCGCCAGCCCCGGGCACACGGGCCTCCCCCGGAACCGCCAGCCCCGGGCACACGGGCCTCCCCCGTAGGCATGCCCCAAAACCACCAGCCCCGGACACACCGGCCTCCCCCGTGGGCCTGCCCTGGACACACACAGGCCTCCTCTGTGGGCTGGAGCTCTCAGGCCGCAGGTCTGTGCTTTGCGGCCGGCTCTGCTCACCGGATGATGTGGGCAGCAATGGAGGGGCCGTACCAGTCCCCAGCTTTCTTCCCTGAGCTCCTGCCCAGCTCCACCAGCCGGTGGATGCCGAAGGGGGCCCGCGGGTGGTCGGCAAACCACGAGACGATGGTGCGGTGGCGGCGTTCCTTCTCCAGCTCCTGCAGGCTAAGGGGGCGCTGTGGGGCCCAGATGCCCCAGGGGGCACTGCCTCTTTCCACGGGCAACTGCTGCAGGCCGGCGCTGCCAGGCCAGGAGGGAGAGGCAGGCTTCAAGGGCTCCGGCTCCACCAGGCTGGGGGTGAACAAGGCGTCGGGCCAGGTCCAGTCTAAGCAACAGGAGAGGTACAGGTGGTGCGTCCCACAGGCACTCCCGGGAGAGGGTAGGCTCCATGCGTGGCAGGGCGCCCTCAGGGCCCCCCGTTTCCTCCAGAAATACCCAGTGGAGCACCCTGGGGAGGGGCTAGACGGGGGAGGACCCCGCATGGCCCCCCACAGCCAGAGCAGCTGCGGCCTCGCTGAGCCTGTCTCCTCACCGCCACTGCCTGCAGGGGTCTTCCCCCTCCTCTGAAGCGCCTAGGCACGTGCCGCCCCACAGGGCACGGAGCCGCGAGCTCCAGGGGGAGCTGGCCAGCCGCCCAGGACTTCTGCAGCCCCTCTGCCCCCACTCACCCCTGCCCAGGAAATGCATGAGGAGGCCCTGGGCCAGGATCATCTGCCCGCTGCGCAGCATGCAGCCCCAGCCGCAGTCTGTGGTCCACACGGTGCCCTCCAGCTGCTGGAAGTCCCGCCGGTAGGTGAGCCAGAGGCGGGAGGCAAAGTCCTTCTGGAACCGCTCCAAATCCTCTGCAGGAGAACACCCCCCCAAGTCACAGAGCCCCCGCCCTGGCTCGCAGGGGAAGGCACTGCCCCCCCGGCCCCGCCCCCGACAGGACCCATGAGACATGTACACGGGGTCCAGCAACACAGAAGGGGGCCTGCTGTCACAGCCCCATTCCGGACCTCTCCATCAGCCAGAGGGGCCGCTGTTAGCCCCGAGCCCACCCACTAGGGCTCCCAGGTGTGTGCCAGGGCCATGGGGGGATCCCACATCCAGTGGGTGGGAAACATTTCATCCAACACGGGAGATTCTGACACTTCTCCCCTCCCCGAATCGGGCGGCAGGGCCGAGCTGCTGCAGGAGGCGTTTGCATTACCGCAGAGGTTTCGTTTCCCCCGACCTGCGCTCTGCTTAGCTTGAATCGACACACACAATCATCGCCAGCCAGGAAAGCGGACCAGCTCATTGGCAACGCCAAGCCCAACAGCTTCCCCGGCGCCGAAGCTTTTCCCCACCCCCCACGCCCGGGAGTTCGCCAAACCCCCGTCCTGGCCAGCGCTGCATTCCCAGCTGGGAGAGGGTGCACTGAGAAACCCCAGGCTCCAGCAGGGCAGGCGCCTGGCAAGCTGGGATGGAGGCCGAGCTATGTGCTAACCCAGCGACTCACCCTCCACTTCGAAGCGATAGACGTGGCCGAAGAGATACACGGGGGACAGCTTGCTGAAGCTGGACTTGGTCTTGACCGTCCATCCTGGGAGGGGAGAGGCAGAGAGAACTGAGTAGTACCCTCCAGTCTGCCCTCACTTCCATTCCCAGGCCCTGACTCTCAGAGTAACCAGCCCCTTCCTCCTGCACCCCACGCAACCCCCTGCTGCGTCCGCACGGACAGGCCATGGCTGGGCCGCTCTAGCTGGCCACGTGCTCCTGTCCTCACTACCACGCCCCCGACTGCGCCTGATCCGACGGGTGCCAGGTACGCAGCTTGTGAGGGATCCCAGACAGGGCTGCCCGGGCCCATGTCCCTGTGGCTGTGCTCGCGGTGCCGCCTGCCACGCATGCCACGCAAAGGAGACAAAAGCAGCATCCTGGGGCATGGAAAGCCGCTGATTCCAGCGCTCGCCAGTCAAACCCAAGCCAGCCCTCCAGAATGCTCTGCTCCAGCAGCCTCACTGCTCCGGCCCTGGCCTGCCCACGAGTTCCTGGCTCCAGCCCTTTGAGGAGGTGAAAGGGGCACATGCAGAACCTCGCCTGGGAAGTCCCTCTGACTGGAGCGGTGAGAGCAGCAGGTGGTTCGAAACCGCCACGTCCACTGCAGCACTGGGCTAGCCACGGGGTTGGCTTATGTCTCCATGCTCTGCGCTGGTGTCCCAGACAGATCACGGTCTCTGTCCTTAACTACAAGGGGCTCAGCTCCTTGGCCCGGGTCCGAAATCGTTGGTCCCAAACCCCGGGAGAGCGTGGTCGACAGCTCCCCTGCCAGGCCCAAAAGCGCTCTGTGCCCTAAGGACTAAGGCCTGGCCATGCAGGAGAAACCCCCCTGGGAAGGAAGGGCCTTCCCCCTCCCAATACAAGGGGCGGAGCAGCAGGGACACTGCCAGGAGAGCGCTGCGTATGCCGGGGCCTCTCAGCTCACCTGCTCGCTGCAGCAGGCCCCCTAAGAGCCCCCTGGGCCTGCGGCGCCAGCCTCCACCTGTGGAAGCCCCTTCCAGGACTGCCTTAGACACCCAGCTGCCCCAGGGCGCAGGAGTCACACAGCACGGCAGGATGCCCAGAGCCTCCCAGCAGGCGGTGGATTCCTCCAGTTCCTCCCCGCTGCCAGAGCGTGACCCAGAGGAGCGCAGGACACAGCCCCGCCCTTCGCCAACATGCTGATGCAGCAGGAGCCTTGCAAAGTTTATCAGCAAGATAAAGTGCCTGTCCAGGTAGGCAAGAGGCCCCCCCGGAGCAGGAGGGTGGGCTGAGGTCAGCTCTCCGTGGCCCGACACAAACAGAGCCAGTGGAGGGGCGGGGTACCTTCCAGCCAAGCAGCGAGCCAGAGGAGCGCTGGCCCTGCGGGAACTGACTTCAGTTACAGGGAGAGAAGCCCTCCCCAGCTGCGTCAGGCACACGGTGCGGCTTCTGCTCCCTGCTAGGAACAGGACTTGAACCCGTCCTGGTTAGAAACAGCATGAACGATGGGCCGACGTACAGCCGTTACCCCAGGGAACACCTGTCTCTGGGCAAGACACACTGAGCATCCCCTAGTGCTACATGGTTGCAGAGGCACCGGATTGATCCAGCTGGGGCTGAGCTGTATGGCTGCTGCATTTCACCGCTGGCGAAACCACACAGGGCTAAGTGACCCACTCTGGGCCACAGAGGGCATCGGTGTCGGGGCTGGGATTGGAGCTGAAGTTTCGAGGTCCCTGATCCGGCTGGACTGAGACAAGTCTTCGGGTCACAACCCAGCTAGAGCTGAGCGCAGGTGGCGCTGGGCCGTCTCACAAACAGCAAGGCCTGGCTTGCTCATTAGCCGAGGCTTGCCGCAGCATCCAGACACGAGGGATGTGAATGGTTAACGGGTAAACATCACCCTTATCAGGTGCTGCTTGGTGGTTAGTTAACCCATGGCCCGGTGGAGCAGCTCACCCCACCCTGCCCTGGTTAACCAGAACACTTAACCAGTTAACCGGGACTTTAAATCCCTACCAGACACCCTGCAGCCTGGACGGACTGCTCCCCCACAACCAGAAGCTGCAGCCCTACTCCCCGGCTGTTAACACAGACGGCCCCTTTGCCATCACACGCCTGGCCAGAGTGGCAGGCAGCAGGCTCCCGCACAGGCACAGCTACCCCAGGCCAAGCAGCCCAGCAACCAGGAGCAGAGCCAGGGCCAGCATGGTCTGGGGCAGCCACCATTCCAGAGCCACCAAGCGGCACCCACGCCCTCTCTTCCACGCCACTGGCACACCGAGCTCCGGGGTGCACCCAGGAGCGGGACGCAGGCCTCCTTGCCCCTACAGCCAGTGCGACAAGCGCCCGCACCCAGCGAGCCAGGCAGTGCCCAGGACGCTCACCGTATTTCACGTTGTTCCAAGCCGAGAGGAGCTTGCTCTTGAACTTGTCCACCTCGTCAGGTTCGCTGGGCTGGCCGCTTGGCGCCCCCCCCGGGAACAGCCCATTGCAGCCCCCGTCCTGGCTCCCGGCCCTGGGGTTAAAGAGCTTCCTGCCGTCCGAATGGTGCCGCTCGTCCTGGCTGACGTACTGCACTGAGGCAGGTGAGACGGAATTCATTTAGGAGGCAGGAGGGGCGCAGGTGGCGCTCGCAGGGCGGCAGGGCCGGGGCGCGAGGGCGCAGGCATTGCCCGGAAAGCAGAGCTGCTGAGCGACCAGAGACAAGGGGTCATTTCCAGGGCAGCAGTGATGTTCAGATGCCCCCGTTTAGCAGAGGGGTGGAAGTCACCCCCCTCCCATTGCTTCCTGCAGGTCTGCACCCCGCCCCTCCACATTTGCTCCAGGAGAAGGGCACTTAACATGGGCTGGGCTGCTCCACACAGCACAGGTGAGCAGGAGGCCCAGGGAGTAAAGCCAGGCACTGGGGCAGCAAGTCAACACAACACACCAAGGCAGGGGAGCGCCAGGCGGTTAGTAAACTTCTTGTAGAAACCTTTCTCCTTACAGCACCGTCCTGCCCCACCCCTCCCCACACAGGGATCTCACCCCACCCTCTTTCCACACAGGGAGACGCAGCTTCCTGCCACACTAGGTCACAGACCAGCCCAGGACTCCCTGGTGCCCCCCGCCCAACACCTTATGCCTCCGCCAGGCATCTGGGCCAGGGGAATCCCCCCATGGTCCCCTCCACAGCCCTAGCAACTCCAGGCAAGGCTGCTTGCCACCTCTCCTCCCTGCAGCTCCCCAAAGAGTCCCCTCCTAGCCCCAGGTACCCCCCAGACACCGCCCATAGCCCAAACCAGCCTCTGGCCCAGCCCCAAACCTACTCCAGACCTGAGTAGCCCTACAGCCCCTCCCCCAGGCAACACCTCCTAGGCAGCTCTAGCAACCCACAGCCAAGGTCCTGTGCCCCAAGCCGACCAAGCAAGGGGTTGCCTGAGAGCCCCTGACCATCACCCCACACCGGGGCACCCCCACGCCCCGAGCACCCCACTGAGGATCGACTGCCCAGCCCCCGCTGGGTCCCTCCAGCGGGACAAACCCCACAGACCTGCCCCAGGACCCTCCTCGCCCAGGACGGTCGGGGGGCGCCAGAGCCTAGAGCCCCGCCCCACAGCCCCAGGCTCTCACGGAAACCCTGCACAGCCCGGCCCCCCGGGAACCCCAGCCCCCCAACCGCAGCCTGGCCCCGCCCCCCCGAACCCAGCCCCCCAACCGCAGCCTGGCCCCGCCCCCCCGGGAACCCCCAGCCCCCCCAACCGCAGCCTGGCCCCGCCCCCCCGGGAACCCCCAGCCCCCCCAACCGCAGCCTGGCCCCGCCCCCCCGGGAACCCCCAGCCCCCCAACCGCAGCCTGGCCCCGCCCCCCCGGAAACCCCCAGCCCCCCCAACCGCAGCCTGGCCCCGCCCCCCCGGAAACCCCCAGCCCCCCCAACCGCAGCCTGGCCCCGCCCCCCCGGAAACCCCCAGCCCCCCCAACCGCAGCCTGGCCCCGCCCCCCCGGAACCCCCGCCCCCCCAACCGCAGCCTGGCCCCGCCCCCCGGGAACCCCGCCCCCCCAACCGCAGCCTGGCCCCGCCCCCCCGGGAACCCCCAGCCCCCCCAACCGCAGCCTGGCCCCGCCCCCCCGGAAACCCCCAACCGCAGCCTGGCCCCACCCACCTGGGCGGCCTCGGGGCGCGGGCCCGGCCGGCTCCGCTGCTCACTCCATCCCCGGAGGGGCCCCAGCGGCTCCCCCGCCTCCCGCCGCCGCCGCCGCCATCTTAGCTCCGGTCCAGAACCCGGAAGCGGCCGGCTCCCCTCCGGGCGGAAGCGCCTGCCCCAGCGCCGCGCGTCACCGGAAGTGGCCTTGCCCGGCGCAGGTCAGAGGTCAGCGGGTGCCGGGCGCGTCACTAAGGCAGGAGGTGAGAGGTCACTAAAACAGGCGGGGTCAAAGGTCAACGGAGCCTATTGGGCCACAGAGGGGACGTGGGCTGGCGGGGTCAGAGGTCAGGGGTCGGAGGTGACCTGGGCTGGCAGGGTCAGAGGTGAGGGGTCGGAGGTGACGTGAGCCGGCAGGGTCAGAGGTCAGGGCTCGGAAGTGACCTGGGCTGGCAGGGTCAGAGGTCAGGGGTCGGAGGTGACGTGGGCTGGCGGGGTCAGAGGTGAGGGGTCGGAGGTGATGTGGGCTGGCGAGGTCAGGGGTCGGAGGTGACGTGGGCTGGCGGGGTCAGAGGTCAGGGGTCGGAGATGACGTGGGCTGGCGGGGTCGGAGGTGACGTGGGCTGGCGGGGTCAGAGGTCAGGGGTCGGAGGTGACGTGGGCTGGCGGGGTCAGAGGTCAGGGGTCGGAGGTGACGTGGGCTGGCGGGGTTGGGGTGAGGGGTCAGAGGATGCTGCCGCCTGTGGCAGTTCCGTGGCTGGGCTGCTGCCAGCGCCACTGGGGTGCAGCCTGCTCTCTGAGCCAGCCAGGGAGCAGAGCCCCAGTGAGGAGAGAGGGCCCCTCGCCCTGGGGCACCCGTGCAGTTCCCAGGCTTAGGGGCCCAGCCGACCCATGCCTGGTTCAGGGCGTGCACGAGGGTCCTGTCATCACACCGCAGACTATTGGCCACGCGGCCCAGCCCCAGCGTGCAGTCCACAGAGCTGCATTGGGAACTGAGCTGGAACATGCAGCGGTGCGGGGTGCCGGGCAGGGAGGGGCCAGTGCAGGGGCCATCCCTGTTTTTGTGTCTGTGCCACAGCTGGAGGTCCTGGGCGCTGCCATAATGCACCTGATAAATACCACGTAGCACTTGGCCCAGTGGGGTCCCATGGCTGGGGTTCCCAGGCACTACCGCAATACACCTAATAACAACACTAATACATGCTCTGTGGTGTTGGTGCTGAGCTGTCGAGTGGTTTGACACTACAGGGCAGCTGGTTACATATTTTACATGGCAACGTCTTGGGTGCTGGGTTCCATGCTGGTTCTATGGGTGGTTTGGGGTCCCACCCATGTGTTCTCTCAAAATCAGCTGCCGCCTTGTGCTTTTCAACTCTGCCCTCTCCCAGAAGCACGGCTGAGTTGGGTGCTCCTGGCCCATGTCTCTGGTCGCTAGGTGCCAGCAGGCGGATCAGAACTCGCCCCTCTCCTAAGCTGGGAGAGGCTTGGCACTTGGCCGAGAGCGGGGCAAAGCAGGCTAGAAATGGAGGGACTGGGAACAAGGGGGAGGGCATGTTACCTTGGCTCCCCGATCCTGCCTCTAAGGGGAGGTGTGATGTAGCGGGGCATCTTGCTGGTTGCTAGGCATGGGCTGTCCCCTCCTGGCCCTGTCTGTGAGCACGGCCCAGCAGGGGGGCCAGACACTGCCCTGACCGGTTCTGGGGGGGGGGGGGAGGAGGTGGGAACAAAGGAAGTACGTGGGGGGAGGAAGAGTTAGTCTGGGGCGGGAAACATGATGGAGACAGCCTAGGGAGGGGGCTTGGAGACTAGGGCCTCAGGCACCCGTCTTAAGGGGTGTGGGGCATCCTACCCCCCTCCTATTGCCACATCATGTCTGTGCTGGGCTGTATTCTGGACAATCAATAAACCCCTCTCTGCTCTGCGGGCTGGTGGAGACTGTTCTGGCTGCTCTGGGGGTGCAGGATCGGGGGAACCCCGACTCACCGTCACAGGGAGTGCGTGTGTCTGGCACAGGGAGCTGGCAGGTGACATGTGGGGAGATGCACAGGGCCACTGTGTGGGGTGGGGAATGGGGCATGGAGCCTTTCCCCTTTAGGGAGCGCTCGTCCCCTCCCGGGCCAGGCCCGGCCCCCAGCAAACAGCCAAGATGTGCAGCCCTAGCGAAGAGCTGTGCGCTCTGGAAGGGTGCAACACCGGCTGCAGGCAGCAGGGGTCACACTCCACCAGGCTAGAGCTAAGTGCTCCCAGTGTCTCAGGAGGCATGCGTCTGACGAAGTGGGTCTTTGCCCACGAAAGCTTATGCTCCAACACTTCAGTTAGTCTATAAGGTGCCACAGGGCTCCTCGCCGCTTTTGCAGTGTCTCAGGGTTTGTCCCTGAACAGCCCCTGGGCCTGGGGCGGCTGGCAGGGGCCAGCCCTGGGGGCCTAGCTGCAGCGTAGACATCCCCTCCATGGCTCAGCGGCGGCCTCCTTGCGGAACACGGTGCTCGTGACACGTCCCAGGATGCTGGGTCCACAGATGGGACATTAAGTGATGTTTAATCAGCCAGTCAAGTAGTCGATGGAATTTCCGTTGACTACTCGATTGGTCGATAAGTGGGGGAGTGCAGAGCTGCAGCGGGGCTAGCTCCCGGCCCCAGGAGCTAACCTTTTAAGTGTAGTAAGAGCCGCATGAGAGAGACAGCGGGGGGAACGACTAGTAGCCACTTACGTCCCTGACCCTGCCGGAGTACTGCGCTTCTCACCGAGGGGCGGGGGAGTCCCTGGGCCCTGCCCCCCCACCCGCAGCCAGGCAGCCCAGCCAGCAGGGAGCACTGGAGGGTTCTTGGTTCCCAGGGACCCAGCGCAGCACAGATTGGTCAGCACAGGGACCAGGAGCAGCCAGCGCAGCCCAGCCTGAGGAAAGGGGCCCAGAGCCTGGCCCAGACCCCCCCCCATCTCTGCCTCCCAAGCCAGCACAGAGTGACCCACTCCAGGCTCCCGGTCCCCGTCCCCAGTCAGCCCCTCCTCCCACCTTTGTCCTGCATCCCGGGCACAAGGTGTCACCTACTCACTCCCCTCCTGGGTGGAGGTTATGAAACGCATGGGCCACTGTGTGGGAGGGGAAGGCTGTCCCCCCAAAATTCCCATCCCTATCAAGTACAGTGCCCTGGGACACTGAGGCACACACACGGGGTTACTGTAGGCCAGTAGAACTCGCATGCAGTCCCCCCTTTGTCACACTCACCATCCCCTACGCCCCCAGATTCAGAGAGGGCAGGCGCCACACAGCAACGGGGCAAACGCTTATGAAAACTGCCCAGGAGCCTTCGGTGTCCGTGCAGGGGGCTTGGGTTTCAGGCCCCCCTCGGCAGGGCCACTCGCAGTCCCTGTGCACACGCCACTGGTGCACGAGAGGGGGCGTGCGCTGGGGTGCCCAGCCGTGACTGACACCTGGCCCAGCGCACCTCGCTGGGAAAGAGCCGCCCCTCGGAGTGACAGCCTGGCTGAACTGAGCCCAAGGCCAGGTTCCGGAAGGGGGTAGCGACAGCCCCAGTGGGTGGGTTCAAAGGTCAAGCGGGGGCTGCTTTGCTCCCCAGTTGTTTGGGGCATGGGCAACATAGGTGGGACATTGCAGGGACCGCGGGGGCAGATCGGTCAGGGGATGCAGTGCCCCCTCCCACTCACCCCAGCTGGAGCACTCCAGCCTGCTGGTCCCCAGTCCCACATGGGCAAGGGGCCAGATTCGGTGCCCAGCTGCCCCCTCCCTGTCTCCCTTGTTCTGGAGCCTGGGGGTGCCCTGAGTGTAGCACACCAGCCCCTCCCCCTGAGAGCCGGGAACTGGGGTGCAGCGCCCCTTGCCCACCTGGAGCCAGCTAGGGGCTGTTGTGCTGCAGCCCTGGCCCTGCCCACGGCTCCGGCCTCACGCTCGCCCACTAAGGTGGGCATGAGCTCCTGGCACTGCCGAGCAGCTGGTCCCCCTCCTCCCCGTGTCTCTGGTTCCAGGGCTCCTCCTGCAGGGCCCTGTGGCTTTGCTGGCCCGGCACCCGAAAGCCGCCCTCCCTCCCAGCCGCTCAGTTTAAGGCCGCCATCCAATCTGAGGTGTCTTCGAAGAGCTGAAATCAGCTTTTCTTGTTTCCAAGCAGAAGCCCAAAGCCACACAGGCCTCCCAGCCCTCAGCCCAGTGCCTGGCAGGCTGCCCGCAGCCTGCACGGGCCAGGAGCTGTTATCCAGCAGTGCCCCCCGCTCCTTACCCAGGGAGGGCTGTGGGTCGGGCTTTAACAGCTCCAGGGGAGGGGGAGGCGGCAGACATGCTCCAGGTCTGGGCAGCGTGTGGTTGAGCCTGGCCTTGCTGCATTGCGCGCCTCATCCCCATGAGAACGAGATCCTCACAGAAACGGCCGGGGGGACCTCCTGGAGCCCTTGGGTAACAGGCCTGGGTCACGTCAGGCCCCCAAAGTGCCCTGGATGCCCCCAGAGAAGCCGTAGGAAGGGACTGCTGCAGACAGGGGTCTATCAGTGCGAGCACTGCCGCACGCAGCCAGCAGCGGGAGCACAGGAGCACTGGCCGTTCTTTTCCTGTAGGTCCTACAGAAACCATTGCGGTGGCCGTGGGCCTTCTTCCTAGCAATTGAGTGTTGGGGCGTTTGGGGAATGCGGAGGCCCTGCCAGACCCATCTCACACGAGGCCCCGTTGCAGCCTACATGCCTTGGCAGTGAGTTCAGTGAATGCGTAACAGAAATCCCCCGGGAGGCAGAGGAGTTGGCCTTCCCAGGGTTGCAGCACGCGGCCCATTTTGCTGCAAAAATGCCCCCTCCCCCCGGGCAGATCCCATCCACCCCTGATCTTCCACGGGAGCAAGTCCCCCCGCCCCTCCCAGCAGATCTATCCTACCAAGGCAGATCCACCCCATCGTGGCTGATCCATCTCTTCCTGGGGGGGGGAAGGGGGCGGGCGCTGGATGGAACGTTTCGGTTTTTGCTAGGCAGCGCTGACTCAGGGTCCAGCCTGGGGCGGGGCGGGAGCCGCTGATCTGCAGGGCCAGGGAGCCGAGGGCTGCAGCCTTGAAGCTCGGGCCTTCCCAGGGAGGGAAATGGCTGGGAGCAGTCCTGCAAACCCGGCTGTTTCGTGCTCGGGCTGGAATGTTTCCCGCCAGCTGGCCCCGGCCCGGCCTGGGACTGGAATTCCTGCTGGGCTGGGAAG
Source organism: Pelochelys cantorii (assembly GCA_032595735.1). NCBI lineage: Eukaryota > Metazoa > Chordata > Testudines > Trionychidae > Pelochelys > Pelochelys cantorii. The sequence continues at coordinate 15,368,364 of CM064356.1, forward strand.
GGCAAAGTCTGGGGAGCCACTCTCCCTCCCTCCAGAGTCACAGCCTCCGAACAGAGCCGGGAGCTTCCTGCCTTGCTGGGCAGACGTCTCTGCAACTGGCAGCCCCTGCCAGACCAGCCCAGCCGCTGCCCCTCACCCCCGACCCGCAGCCCCTGCCAGCCTGGCCCTGGGCTCCCCCCAGCTCTGCCAGTGCCCCTCCCTCCCGACCCGCAGCCCCTGCCAGCCTGGCCCTGGGCTCCCCCCAGCTCTGCCAGTGCCCCTCACCCCCGACCTGCAGCCCCTGGCAGCCTGGCCCCTGCCAGCCCAGCCCTGCCGCTGCCCCTCACTCCCGACCCGCAGCCCTGCCAGCCCCGACCGGGGTTCCCCTGGCTTGTATCTCTGCATCTCAGCTGTCCTGGAAGCTTTCAGATCCCCTTTGCCACTCCTGGATTTGCCCCCCATCCACCTCCTGCTCAGCTTCTAGGTCCCTGTGGAAAGCTGCATTCCTTTGGGACTAGCCTCATCCCCTGCCTTCCCAGAAACCCGCAGGCCTTGGAAGGGGGGCTGGAGCTGAGGGAAGCGGGGCTCTCTCCATCTCTCCAGGAATCTCGCCCAGCTGCCAAGACACAAACCAGGGAAGGCAAAGTGCTAGTTACTGCTGGGCCGCTCGCATTGCTGGGCAGCCAGCCGCAGCAAACAGAGACTGGCTCTTCTTCCCGCCAGCCGGCCAGGGGCCCTGGGCCCGGCCACCAGCTCCCTGTGCAGCTGGGAGCTGGAAAGCCAGGGTGCCCTGTGAGCTGGGCCCCGTGTAATGCCAGGCACCGTGCAGACCCTGCCCTGCCTGAGCATGGCGCTGACATGGCCTCTTACCAGCCGAGGAGGCTCTGTAGCCCCACCTCGTGGTGCCAAGGCCACCCCCCTTGGAAAGGGTGAGTCAGGCAGGCTGCTACCCCTGCCGGGGATGCCCCAGCGCCTCTCAGCTGGCCCAGCGTGGGTGGGGGGACCGTGGGAACGCAGCAGCTCGGGCCGGGCAGCTCTGGGACATGCAGAAGCAGGAAGAGGAGCTGAGCCCTGGGGGTGGCTGAGCCCAGCTGCTCCTGAGCACTGGGAACAGGTGGGGCAGGGGGCAGAGAGAGGCCAGTAGGAGGGGCACTGCCCTCTCAGCTAATCAGGGTCCCCCACGCCCACTGTTGCCCTCATGCCACCTAGCCCCCGTAGTGCCTCGGGGGAGTCTCCTCGCTCAGAGGTGGCAGCACGGCGTTCTGCCCCTGCCGGCTCAGCCAGCGCAGCGCACTCGCTGAGGGCCCGTGAGCAGCAGGAAGCAATTCTGTCAGCCGCAGGGCAGGCGTGTGGACGGCAGGGAGCTTCCCACCTGGGGGGGGGCGGTTTCCATTAAAGCTCTGCTGGGAGGGGGCGAAGCAGCCCGGTGGCTGGGAAATCTGGGCTGCAGAGTGAGGGGCACAAGGACCCAGCACCCCTGTGTTCCTCGCTTGACAGACACCTGGCCTGACCAATCCAATGCCCCTCTCTGCCCCCAGGTGCCCACTTGGTCAGTGACACAAGTGCGGGGTCACCTCCCCTCCCCCCATCCCACCTCCCCCTGCTCCGGGTCACAGAAGAGGCGACAGGAGCAATCAGGAGCCGGACGGGGGGAGCCGCAGCGTCCCCCTCTGCCCACCGCCCCATGGTCTCAGCTCTTGTTGACCGTTCAGAGCCCGGCTCCCTGCTGCCCCCGGGGACTGGCACCGACGTGACCCGCGGCTGCGGCTGAACGGGCTTTCGAGTGGGATGCTGGGAGCCGGACTCCTGGGTTCAATCTTCTAGTCCTGGCTCCGGGAGGGAAGAGGGGTCTGTGGCTCGGGGGATGGATGGGATGGGAGCACCCCCAACATCAGCTGGAGCCTGAGTCTGCAGAGAGCCTGGACACGTTGCTCCGCCCCTTCTGACCGGAGGGGAAGGGGGCGGAGCAACACATGGGGTTGGACCAGTTGGCTGTGGGTGACACTACGAGTGGGAGGGGCCTGAGAGATCCCGGCTGAGGACCCTGGTGAATCCTGATGCCCCTCAGAGCTGCCCAGTCTGCACTGATTGTGCCTTTGGAGTGGGCGGGGTTTGCTGTGTGGGCGGAGCCTGTGATGCTCCCTACCAATACGCTTCCTACCCGAGCCCCTGGGTGCCCCTTTCTGCCGGCCCCGAGCAGAGCTGGGAGAGCCCCCCCCTGCCCCCAGGCAAGGCCTGGTTTGGGGGTGGGGGGTGCCCGAGTCCTCTGGTTCCTTAGTCCCCTCCTGCCAGCCAGCGAGCCGGGAGCTCGGCCAGAGGTCGCCAGCTGCGCCAGCGTGGGCACTGGGAGCAGGCACTGCCAGAGGTGGGGCCTGCATTGTGGGGCCAGCCGCTGCGCCCACCCACTCAGCAGGCAGTGCCAGGGCACCTCTGCGCCCGGTTCCCAGCTCCACGCAGGGCTGCCAGCTGCTGGGGGGATTCACCGCTCCCTGCACACACAGGGCCAGGCTGCCGGAATGTGGGGCTCGGGGGGAGGGTGCTGGGATCCAGCCCCCCAAGGCTGCAGCATCCAGACAGTTCTGCCCCTCCCCATGTGCAGGGGAAGGAACGCTGCTGCCATGCCCAGGCGTGCCCCAGGGAATGCCCCCCAACAGCCCTTGCCTACCCAGCCCGGCGTCAGGTCAAACCCAGGGCCCTCTGGGGGGTCTCAGCCCCAGGCCTCTCCCAGCGCAGTTGGGGGACCTGGGCAGCCAAGAACACAGGAGGCCTGATGCTCACTGGAGTCAGGACAAACCCCAGGACCCAGCTGCCCCCAGAGCCATGGGGGGCCTGAGCCAGCCTTAACGCCAGCGCCCTGGCCACCAGCCTCTCTTGCATCCCCTTGGCTTGGCCCCAGCCCAGTGGGAGGAGCCTGTGCAAAGCTTAGGCCCTGCCCCCTGCTCAGGTAGTTGGAGGCCTGCAGGTGTGTTGCTCTGGTGAGGGTGGGGTCAGCGCTCTGCTGGGGGGGGGGCAAGGGCTGGGTGCCCCCAGCTTGCATGGCCCTGGCAGGGGTCTGACCAAAGGCCCTTGTTCCGCAGCACCACGCCCTAGTGGATTTGGGGACGTGGCATCTGCCCTCTCCCGGGGGGGGGCTGTTGTCCTGAGCCAGCCCCGTGCCAGGCACAGAGATCCCGCTCTCTACTGGACCAAAGAAATGGGTCTGGTGCTTAGAGCAGGGGGGCTGGGGAGCCAGGATTCCTGGGTTCTATCCCAGCTCTGGGCAGGAAGTGGTGTCTAGTGGTTAGTGTAGGGGCAGAGTCAGGACTTGTGGGTTCTATTCCTGCCTATGCTACAGTGTCACCATAGGGAGTCACTTAGTTTCTCTGTGCCTCAGTTTCCCCTGTGTGAAACGAGGACAGTCCCTGTTCTATCTGGGGGCAGTGCCACGGGACACCCCCTCCCCCCCGAAATGTCTGCCTTGGAGCTTTCCTGGAAGGGGTGGAGCAGGGTTCCCTGGGGGTGTCCCCTGGAGCAGCTGACAGGCCCCCATCTGGGCCACCTCTGTCCTGGCCCAGCCTGAGCCCAGATCACAGAGCCTACGGTCAGCTCAGCTGCATCTGCTGCCAGGAGGAAGTTTGTTGCCCCCCTCCAAGAAGGCTGCCTTGGTTCTGGAGCCCCAGCCCAGCTTCCTGCCAGCTTTCCCCCCTTTATCCCCCCGCAATGGGGAGCAGCAGGGATGTCCCTGGCCCAGGAGCCCTGACGCTCCCCAGGACAGTAGCCAGACATGCTGTCTGCCCAGCCTCCTAAGGAGACAGCCGGCTGGGCGAGGGCTCTGGAGCAGAACCCAGGAGTCCTGGCTCCCAGGCCCTGGTGAGGCAGTTTCTGGGAGCACCCTGCCACTTGCTGACGAATGGGCTTCCTGAGCTTCTTCCTCCGCACCTTGGAAAAGCCTGCACTTCCCCCCGGGAGAGGGGCCGAGCCGGTTACACTGCCCAGAGCCTGCACTCCCCCCCAGAGCCCAGGGAAGGGGCCGAGCCGTCTCTACGCTGCCCAGAGCCTGCACTCCCCCCCAGAGCCCGGGGAAGGGGCCGAGCCGTCTCTACGCTGCCCAGAGCCTGCACTCCCCCCCAGAGCCCGGGGAAGGGGCCGAGCCGTCTCTACGCTGCCCGGAGCCTGCACTGCGCCCCAGAGCCCGGGGAAGGGGCCGAGCCATCTCTACGCTGCCCGGAGCCTGCACTCCCCCCCAGAGCCCGGGGAAGGGGCCGAGCCGTCTCTACGCTGCCCGGAGCCTGCACTTCCCCCCGGGGAGGGGGCTGGGATTTCGGGGTGGACTGGCTGTGCTCTGTCGGCCTCGTTCAGCGTTTCCTGAGAAGGAGGCAAGCTCTGCACCCAATCTCGCACCTTGCTCGGACACGTCCCCACACCCAGATCCCGCAGCCGCAGCTGGGGAGGTGTGAGAGCTGCTTCCCAGCATCGCCAGGAGCTGCAGAGGCAGCCTGGCTCCCCCTGGTTAACCTCAGGCCTAGCACAGCTCTGCATGCAACGTGGGCTGCAAGGCTGAGCTTGGGCACATCACACGGTCGCTGGGACCCCGGGCCGCCTCATAGCCTCTCACCTTGACACGGGTGTTAGCAGCAGCCTCCCGCCCATCTGGCCATCATCCCCTCCCTTCCTTTAACTTCACTCCCTGCCCTTTGCAAGTGGAACAGCCTGGGCTGGGGCCGGGGGCAAAGCACCGTCACGGACTCCCCTGCCGGTCTCCAGTCTGGGCAGCGTGGCCGAAACAGCCCCCTTGGCTATGCACATTCCCCTTCCCTGGCCGCAGGGGCGGTTCTGCCCAGCACTCGTCAGACAGCACCCGGCGTGTGGCAGTATTGCCTCAAAGATGGGAAACTGAGGTACCGGGGGGAAGGGACTCACCCAGCAGGCCGGGCAGAGAGGAACGGGGCCCAGGCATTCAGTGCTGTATCTGCCTGCCTCCTCTCCAGGAGAGGGCTGCCCCTCTGGCCTGCTGCCCTGCGGGCTGGGGCCCAGATCCCAGCGTAGAGAGGGCCCGGGAAGACCCCGTGTGGCAGGCCCTTGTCCTGTGGGCTGAGCAGTTCCCCTGCAGGGCTGCCTAGGTGCAGCGAGGGCGGCCGGGGGCCAGGCGGGGTCTTGTTTATTTGCAGAAAACGACCCGTTTCCCTGGGCACAGGGGGCACAAACCGCGGCGGGCAGCTCCCGGGCTCCGGAATCCCCGTCGCCCCTGCCCCGGGCTCTGTGCTCCTCCAGCTCTGCCTCTGGGCTCCTCCCCGAGCCCTGCTGGCGCCCTCCAGCACATGCAAGTTGCAGTCCGGGCCCCGCAGCCCCCAGGGCTTTGTCCTGCACTGCGTGTCCGCGGGCCGTGCCCCCTTGCGGGAGCAGTCTGGGCTGCACAATGGGGCTTCCTCACTCCCTCCAGGGGGGCGCTAGGCACGTGCCTCGGCTTGGGGCTTTGTGTGCCTGGGCCGGTTCCCGACGAGCTCCGGGCCTGGCCGCGCCTCATGCAGCTGGTAGCTCCGTCTGCTCGCAGGGAGCCAGCCCGGCTGCACGGTGAGGCCACAGCCTGGAGGGGCAAGGGTAGGCGAGCCCCCTGGGCGAGTGTCTGGGGAACCAAGCGCCAGCCTATGGCACCTTCCGGCCCCGCAGCGGGAGAGGGGTCCTGCTGGCTCCGCTTGGGGTCGGCCCTGCCAGGCGTCCTGGAGCACTGGCCACCGGGGCCCTGCCCGCTCTCGGCCGGGATCTAGCTGCCCCACAGATGGCTCCAGCCCGGCCACTCTGGAGGCTCCAGGCGCTAGCCCAGACCCCGCTGCGTGGGGCTGAGCTGGGCTTTCAGTGCGGCGTGACGGGGCAGGGGAGGGGTTCGAACGCTGCTTTCCGAGGCCAGCAGTCGCAAGCAGCCACCTCCCTGCTGAGGTCTGCAGCCTCCTGGCCCGTGGCTTCCCTCCTGCTTTGAGCCAGAAGGAAACTTTCTAATTTACAGAGTCGACAAACCACAGGCTTCCTGCAGCAGAGCGCCCTGGACCGGGGCCGGGAAAACGCTGAGTCGCAACCCACAGCCCCGCCACTCACGTTTCATCGCCCTGCGCTTTGCGGTCCCCCGGGGCTGGGGCCCCCGACTTCGGCCAGAATGGAAAGGTTGGATGGGACTCCTTCCTGGGGTCCATTCCCGGGGGCGCTGCAGCTCGCGGGGCGTGGCGGTGGCAGGATGGGGGGCCTGGCTTGGAAGGAGAAGCAGCAGCCCCCCATGGAGATAGAGGCTTTTAGCCTGGGTGCAGAGGAGCCGGGGGGGGGCACAGAAATTAGCCTGAAGGAAAGTGCACACAGCGCCTGGCACAACAGGGCCCTGCGCCTCGGCACTGCTGCATCCCTGCTCCTCAGAGCCCCTGGGGTGCTGGACCGTAGCTGGGGTGTCTCTGGGTGCTACAGCAAGGAAGGCCCCAGCCTTCAACCTGCACCTGAAGCCAAAGGGGCGCCAGGCTGCAGAGAGATACGTGCACAGCTCAGTATGGGGGGCTCTCCCAGACAGTCAGTGCCTGGCATGGCACTGGGGGCCGGCAGGGGGGCTCTCCCCTGGGAGGCAGTGCTGCCCCCACTGCTCCAGCCCCATGGGGGATCCCAGGGCCCCTCGGTGAACCCGGGACCAGGGCTGGGTCCAGTCACAGAGGAGGCTGGAGGCGGGAGGGGTCGGAGCAGGGCATTCAGGGCAGGGGGCTGACCCTGGGTTGGAGGAGGTGCTACACAGGGGGCACACACCCCCAGCAGCCCCCATTGTCTGCCTCTCACTCCCAGCAGCCCCAGCTGGCTGCCCCACTCGGAGCCGGGACTTCGCCCCCAGAGCTGGGACCTGGGAGGGGCAGACACTGGGCAGCCGTCCTGGGGGGCTGACTAAGGGGAGCAGGGAATAGGGTATGGGGGGGGGGCGGTGCCAATCTGGCCCCAGGCCTGGAGGACAGGCTGGGGGAGGGATCTTTCCCAGCCAGGCGCAGCCCCAGAGGGGTGGGAAGGGTTCTGGGCTGAGCCGGGTTCCTGTTTGTCCCTCCCAGCTTCATCGCCCGGCCCAGGCTGGGCCCCGCTGCCCTGAGCTGGCGGCAGGCAGGGCTGGAAAGGCCCCGCACGTGGCAGGAATTCCCCTGGGGTGGCGCTGGCTGGGCAGCCCCAGGAAGTGCCCACGCAGTGTCCATGAGCACAGATCCCTGGCTCTGGCTTTAACAAGCCTGTGGGTGGGGGGAGGGGGCAGCTCCCATCTGGGGGTGGGTGGGGGCAGGTGCTTGGGGACAATGGAGGGGGCCGGTCCCCTGAGCTCCATCCTGGCGGATTCTGTGCGCAGCGCTTGTCTGTGTCTGCGGCCCAGTGGGACGGGATCAGCCCCAACCTTGCGGTGCCGCCCCGATGGCTCGCTGGGCCCGGGCTGTCGGGAGGTGGCTCGTGGCCCGGGGGGGCTGGGCTGAGACTCAAACAACAGGCACATGGGGGCCCTGATTTCACTCTGTGTTTGTGCAGGGGGGGAGAAGGGCCTCCCCCGATGTAGAGCAAAGCCCACAACGCTGGGTTTGCCTAGGGTGGCCCGGCAGCTCCGTGCACAGTGACCACAGGGAAACTGAGGCACAGGCAGAGCTGTGACCTGCCCACGGGCACAGAGCAGGCCAGTGGCAGAACTAGGCATAGAACCGAGGAGTTCCGGGCCCCGCCCCCGCCCCTACCCACTAGACCCCGCTCTCCTCCCTGGGCTGAGTAGAATCCAGGAGCCCTGGCTCCCAGCCTCCTGCACGAGCCACTAGCCACCCCCACCTCCCAGAGCAGTGAGCAGGCTGCCCTGCGTCAGTGCCATTAGGTTTCGGGGTGCAGGGCTCTCCAGGGAGGGTGGGGCTGCCACGGAGCCGTGGGGCTCCACTTCCCACAGCCCTGGGGAGCCCAGGGGCAGGGCTCGGGCCAGAGCCACAGAGCAGCCCCGGGGGCTGTTGGCTCAGCGGCCAGGCTGTCTCTTCTGACAGGTACGTGGTGCTTGGGCAGCTGCCTGTGCCCCGGGCGGTTCCCACATCCCAGCACCATGGGGCAGGCTCCTGTGGGATCACCAGGCTGTGCCCCCATGTGCCAGACTCCTGCACGCGCCAGAGTTCTGGCTCCCTGCCCCCTGCTCTATCCACTAGACCCCACTGCCCTCCCAGGGCTGGGGAGAGAACCCAGGAGTCCTGGTGCTCAGCCCCACCCCCCTAAGCCAGAAGCACCAGGCCCAGCTGGGGTGAGAAGGGCTGGGTGCTGGCACCCAAAGAAGCGGGTCCAGGCCTGTCTGGCAGGGAGGAGGAGACAGGCAGACCCAGCCCAGCGGGGATGAACCGGTTGGACGTAAGGGCCGGGTGCCAGGCTGTGCAGCTGGGGGCCGATTCTGCAGCTGGGGCTGATAGCACCCTCGCTTGCGGCAGGGGGCGGGGGAGGTTGGCCCCGTATGAAGGCACACAAGGGCCCCCGGATGGATCCATCTGTGCCCTCCCACTGGGAGCCCAGGGGGGAATGTAGTGCCCAGCCCAGGGCATCATGCAGCAGAGGAGCTGCCCCCATGGCAGGCACGGCCTCCCCAGCCCCGAGGGGCCATGAGACTGAGGGAGCAGCTGGGGGGTATCCAGGTTGAGGTCTAGACATGGGTCGTTGCCCCCTCATTTCTGCCCATCCTGTCCAGCCCTGAGGCCTCGCAGACTTTCCTTCCTAAGGACCCCCCTTTCCCTGTCTGGACTGGGCACCTCCAGCCAGGCAAACCTTCCCTGGCACCTGGGGCTCGGGACGGAGCCAATGGGGTGGGGGGCACGTCTCACCCGGGCGGACGCCTCTCACCCAGCCCCCGTCCATGCTGCGCCCCCCTCCCACGTGCATCCCAGGCTGGGGCAGGTGGGGCTGTGGTCAGCTGCTCCCTCATGGGTGAATCCTGGCAGCCCTGGTGTCTGCCCACCCTGGTGGCTCCGGCAGTTCTGGCAGCTGCCACTGAGGGGTGGGGACATGGGCCAGCTGGGGCCCGGAGCCACACGGGGAAAGCACAGAATGGGGGGAGGGAGAGCAGAGCTGGGGGCATGCCCAAGAGGGGGTGGGGTTGAGGGCTAGAGATTAGGAAGCAGGCAGTGCTGGGGGGGAGGGCAAGGTGCCCCTGCCTGGCCGAGAAGGGGGCGATGCCCCTGCATTTGTGGGGTTGGGAGGGTGAGATTGAGCCAGGAACCTCTTGCCAGCCTCTGGGGTGGGGCAGGGGCTGTTTGTACAGGCCCCGCTGCCGGGGGATGCGGCTGCCTCTGGGGTGGAGCAGGGGCTGTTTTTACAGGACCCCCTGCCCGGGGATGTGGCTGCCTCTGGGGTGGGGCAAGGGCTGTTTGCACAGGGCCCTGTGACGTAGTGGGGGGTACCTTGCTGGTTGCTATGCTGGGCAGTGGGCTGTGGGTGACCTCCGCTGGCTGCTGGCTGCAGCAGGGCAGGGGATGAGTCATTATGCAAAGGGGGCTCTGAACCTGTCCGAGGAGTTATCCCCCAGGGAGCGGGACAATGGGAAGGAAGAGTTCGTTTTCTGTCTGGAATCATGGAGGGAGCAGCCTGAGCAAAGGGGGGCTGGGATTTAGGGGCCCAAGAGGGGCTGAGGCATCCTAGGCCTGGCCCCGTAACCAGCTGACATCTGTGCTGTGCTGTATCCTGGAGAAGCAATAAACTCCCTCTGTTCTACTGGCTGGTGGAGTCTGTTCGTGCCACTACGGGGGTGCAGGAGTCGGGGGACCCCGACGCGTCGTCACAGGCCCCCTGCCTGGGGATGCGGCTGCCTCTGGGGTGGGGTAGGGCAGGGGCTGTTTGTACAGGGCCCCCTGCCCGGGGATGTGGCTGCCTCTGGGGTCTATGCTCTGGCTCTCACTGCTGCCCCCGCAGGTGCCGTAGTGACCAGGGCACAGAGAGACCTGCTGTCCCAATGGTGCTTTGAAATCCTCAGACCCCCGGCTCTTATGGGAGCCCCAGACAAGCCAGGAGGGAGAACAGGGTGCCAGGCTGTGTGCCGTTCCCCCGCCCGAGGATTCACCCCATAGGACCTGTCCCCATTAGGCATGGCCAGTGCCCCGGCCACCCGCCTGAATCGGGCTTTGTTCCCCGGCCAGGCACTGCCAGCCGAATGCGGAGCCGGCCGAGCGTCCCTAAGTGGGCAGCTGGCAGTGCCCCAGAGCCAGGGCGGCCTCCGAGCTGGGCCCCCAGGAATCTGAGCCACTGCCCCTGGGAGTGAGAGGGAAAACTCCGGCTGAGACCGAGGGGCAGCAGTGGAGCAGTGGGGGGAGGAGAAACCCAGGGCTGGGATAGGAGGGGCTGTGGGTTGAGGGCGGGGGCACTGGGGGAGCAGGGAGCCCAGGCTGGGATAGGAGGGGACTGTGGCTTGGGGTTGGGGGGCACTGGGGGGAGCCCAGCTGGGCCGGAGGCTTGTGGCCCCTCACCCCTGCATCTGGTCCTGTGCACGCCACCAGGCCACATGCCCCCCAGCCCACAGCATGCCCTGGGAGTCCGTCCCCTCTTCTGCCTGCCCAGGAGAAAGAGCCCCAGGGCAGCCCAAAGGATTCTGGCCCCATGAGGCCAGCCTAGCGGGGGGTGAAGTCGGCCCTGGGCAGGAGCAGCTGGCGCTGTGCCAGGGCCCTGGCATGCGGGGACAGAATTAGCATCTCAGTGCCTGGTGCCAGGCCTCCCAGCTGCTCCGAATTGGGGCGGGGGGGGGGGGTGACAGCCGCTCGGGGCTTGGGCCCCACATGGAGCCGCCAAAGAGGTCAGAGCTCTCCAAGGCCCGGCGGGGTGGGATGGCCCATGAGATGCGGCTCCCCCCGCCCCAAATGAGCCCCGGACTCAGCCTGTATGGCCGGGGAAGGCTTTCCTGACAGTCAGCGAGGTGGGGCGGGGAGCCAGGACTCCTGGGTTCTCAGACTCACTCCGGGGGGAGCGGGGCGTAGTGGGTAGAGCCGGGGGGGGGGGGAGCGGGGAGCCAGGACTCCTGGGTTCTCAGCCTCACTCCGGGGGGAGCGGGGCCTAGTGGGTAGAGCCGGGGGGGGGGGGAGCGGGGAGCCAGGACTCCTGGGTTCTCAGCCTCACTCTGGGGGGAGCGGGGCGTAGTGGGTAGAGCCGGGGGGGGGGGGGGAGCCAGGACTCCTGGGTTCTCAGCCTCACTCCGGGGGGAGCGGGGCCTAGTGGGTAGAGCCGGGGGGGGGGGAGCGGGGATCCAGGACTCCTGGGTTCTCAGCCTCACTCTGGGGGGAGCGGGGCCTAGTGGGTAGAGCCAGGAGCCCGGTCTCCTGGGTTCTCGCTCCGTCTTAGCTCCCTGCACGTTCTAGCCCAGACTCGCCCCCCCCCCGCTCCCGGGGGCGGGGGGGGGGGAAGACGGAGGCTCCCACGTGACCGCGCCCCGAGCCAGGGCTCCGGCTTGCAGCAGCGGGCGCGTTAGTCTCCGCAGCCCGGGACTCGCCGGACGGTGGGTAGAGTCCGCGCGGGATCGGGGCCCCGGGAATCCCCGCTGGGGGGCGGGGTTCCGTCCCTGGTGCAGCTTCACGCGTGGCATTGCGGGGGGGCGCCGCCCCACGGAGACAAGGGGGCTGGATACCTGGGGGGCTCGTGGGGCAGGGTGGGGCCCCCGTGGGGGACCGGGCGTTCCCACTTCCAGTGCACGGGGAGGCGGGGGGTCCCGGCCCCGCGGGGCAGAATCCCAGTGTGACCTTGGGGGACCCTAGAGTCCCACCGCACGGCGCTGCCCCCAGCCTACCCCAGCCGAGGGGCACAGCGGTGGGGGGGCATCCCACACTGCCCCCAGGCCAGTCCAGCCGAGGGGCACAGCGGGGGGGGGGCATCCCACACTGCCCCCAGGCCATCCACGAGGGGCACGGGGGGGGCTCTCACTGCCCCCAGGCCAGTCCAGCCGAGGGGCACAGCGGGGGGGGGGCATCCCTCACTGCCCCCAGGCCAGCCGAGCCGAGGGGCACAGCGGGGGGGGGGCATCCCTCACTGCCCCCAGGCCAGCGTTCCCCTTGCGGAGTCCGTGCGGCCCTGGCTCTGGGATCAAAGGCGGCAGGGATTGGGCTGTGGATCGCTGCTTCCTGCCTCTCTCTGGGGACAGAGCCTAGTGCAGGTGGGGGGGGTCGGCCAGGCTTCTCCCCACGCTGGCCCTGGGGCATCCCCCCCAGATGCCAGTGTGACCCGGGGGGAGAGGAGACCAGACATGACACTTGGCTCTAGACTGGGTCAGCGACCCTCCCAATTCCCTCCCTTCCCCCCCCCCCGCCATGGGTGGGTCACTCCCAGCCCTTGCCCATCCCCCCCAAGCTCTGTGCTGGATTGGGGCTGGAGGCCCGGCTGCCTGGTGCCAAAGAGGGGAACCCCCCCCCCCGCCCTGTGCTCAGCAGGAGCCTGGGCACCCGCCAGACGGACCTCAGCTTGGCCAAGATCAGGGGCCCGTCGGGCCAAGCGCCACCCAGAGCCCGGCCGAGATCAGGGGCCCGTCGGGCCGGGTGCCACCCAGACCCCAGCTGAGATCAGGGGCCCGTCGGGCCGGGTGCTGCCCAGAGCCCGGCCGAGATCAGGGGCCCGTTGGGCCGGGTGCTGCCCAGAGCCCGGCCGACATCAGGGGCCCTTTGGGCCGGGTGCTGCCCAGACCCCAGCTGAGATCAGGGGCCCGTCGGGCCAGGTGCTGCCCAGACCCCAGCTGAGATCAGGGGCCCGTCGGGCCGGGCGCTGCCCAGACCCCAGCTGAGATCAGGGGCCCGTCGGGCCAGGTGCTGCCCAGCGCCACAGTCAGGGGTGACTGTGCCTGGTGCAGCAGCTGGTGGGTGGTAAATGCGTGTGTGGGGGGGGGTGTAATTCCCAGCTGCTATCTGAGTATCCCTGGTGTCCATCCAGCCTGTGCCCGTCCCCAGCTCTGCCCCAGGCTCTGGCTCCTTGGAGGATTTGCAGCTGAGCCGTAACACCCACCCCTGCCCCCCTTCTGTGTTCTGTGCAGGATCCCAGCCTGGCTCGCTCTGCCCCCCTCCCCCCGCCCCAGCTGCTGTTTGTTTGGGGGCCGGCACAGGCTGGGAGGGGGAATTAGAAATCAGCCGAACCCTGCCGATGGCAAAGGGGTGGGGAGATTTTAGGTCTCATGGGGGGGCCCCAAGCGCCATTTCAGACCCCACTCAGCGGGGTTGGGAAATTGGGGGGGGGGGCTGTTCCTGGCTCTGCTGTGGTTGGCTGTGGGGGCTGTGGGTCCAGCTTTGCTCAAGGGACACTGGGAGACCCCCCCCCACGGGCTTGGCACCAACTCAGCGCCCTCCCCCCAATGCCTTGGCTCCCTCAACTGCTTGGCACCATGGGACTGAGCCAGGGAGCGGGGCTCCCCGGTGTGCCCAGCGGAGCAGGGTCTGCCAGCCCAGCGCCTGGTGTTTGCAGGGAGTGTCTGGTATTTCGCCGCCTGGCCTGGGGCTGAGGCCTGGCCACAAGCTGCTCTTGCAGAGGGGAGGGGGGGGGGAGACTTTCCTTCACCTTTGGCTTCTGCTCCCCCCCCCCACCCACAATCACCCCAGGTGCCCCTCAGTTCACACAGGGCATCAGCTGATCCATCCGCAGCTGCCTGGCAGCCAATCAGAGCGTGGCCCAGGGGATTTGGGAGCCCCTGCCCTGCTAGCCCCAGGGCGCCAGCTGCTGCACCGCAGCTGGGCTGGGTGAGGCTGGGCGCCGAGCAAGGAGTGGGCAGCGCCAGCTGGGGGAGCTGTGGCTGGTGGGGGCCAGAGAGCAGCGTCCCCCATCAGGAGGCGTGGGGCAGAGCCGGGAATCAGCCCAGGGGAGTGTCCCGGTGGGAGCCAGCGCCGGGTTCCCAGGCCGGGGGTGGGGGATGTGCAGGGTGTTGGGGTAGGGGGCTGCGGGGGGCCTGTGCGTGAGGGAGGTAGCAGGGATGATCTGGGGCTGGATCTGAGGGAGCCCCCCCAATACCAGCTCCCAAGTGCGGCTCAGCCCCGTGTCCTCCATGCTCCCAGCAGAGCCTCCCCCCAACTCCCACAAGTGCCCTGGGGAGCCTGGAACCCCTGCCCGCCGGGTGCCCAGAGGCTGGTACTCCCTGACCTCCTTCCGCCCCTCTCCACAGGGCTGCCCCGAGCGGGTGAGGATGCCCGGCACCCGAGTGGCCCCCTGCAGCTGAGCCCTCCAGCTGCCCCAGCCAGAGCCAGAGGGGGCCGTGCCGTGACATGTAGCCCGCGGGCACCGCCGGCATGGAGCTCTACCAGGACTATCACAGCAGCGCGCTGATTGCCCTGCACTACAACTACACGGGCAAGCTGCAAGGCAGCAAGTACCGGGGGGGGCTGCAGGCCCAGGCGGTGGCGTTCCTGGCCGTCTGCGCCCTCATCGTGCTGGAGAACATGCTGGTGCTGCTGGCCCTCTGGCGCCACAAGAAGTTCCACTCGCCCATGTTCTGCCTGCTGGCCAACCTGACCCTGTCGGACCTGCTGGCCGGCATGGCCTACGCAGCCAACATCCTCATGTCGGGGGCCCGCACCCTGCAGCTCACCCCCCTGCTGTGGCTCCTGCGGGAGGGGGGCGTCTTCGTCACGCTGGTGGCCTCCGTGCTCAGCCTCCTGGCCATCGCCGTGGAGCGGCACATCACCATGAGCCGCGTGCAGCTGCGCCAGGGCGGCAAGAGGGGCCGCATGGTCCTGCTAGTGGTGGCCACCTGGGCTGCGGCGGCGCTGCTGGGGGCCCTGCCCCTCCTGGGCTGGAACTGCCTGGGCGAGCTGCCCACCTGCTCCACCGTCCTGCCCCTCTACGCCAAGAGCTACCTGCTCTTCTGCATCACCGTCTTCCTGGCCATCCTGACGTCCATCACTGTGCTCTATGCCCGCATCTTCCGCGTGGTCAAGGGCCACAGCCCCTGCCTGGGCGGCCTGCGCCAGGGGGCCTCGCGGCGCTCGCACAAGTACCTGGCCCTGCTCCGGACCCTCACCATTGTGGTGGGCACCTTCGTGGCCTGCTGGCTGCCCCTCTTCCTGCTGCTGCTGCTGGACGTGGGCTGTGAGGCCCGGGCCTGCGGGCTGCTCTACAAGGCCGACTACTTCCTGGGCTTGGCCATGGTCAACTCCCTGCTCAACCCCATCATCTACACCCTCACCAACAGGGAGCTGGGCCGGGCCATCCTCCGGCTGCTGTGCTGCGTGCTGGTGGGGCGGGCCAAGGACAGCCCGGCCCAGCGCTTCGGGCTCCCCATCCTGGAGTGCAGCACCAGCAAGTCGGAGCGCTCGTCCCACCGGCCGGAGGGGCCCGACACCAGCCTGTCCACGGGCAACAGGACACCCACCCCTGTCAAGGTGCTGGTGCCCAGTGCCGAGGACTGAACCCAGCTCCTCCCATGCCAGGACAGGCCCCCTCCCCCCCCCCGGAGCGGCTGGCGCCCTGGCTGGCTGGGAGGGGGACCCTGCAGGAAACCGTGGGCCCACCAGGGGCCTGCAGCCCGGGGCACCCCCTGCTGGCCTGTATGTAGCTCATCGCTGGCCCAGGCACCATACCGGACCGGGAAGTGTTAACGAATCTGCTCAGACAAGCTGCCATCCCCCCGCAAAGCCAACCAGAGCAGAGCCGATCCCAGAGCCTTCCACGGCCCTTCCCAGAGGTCCAGCACCCCCCCCCCCCATGTGGTGCAGATCCCTCCCTCTCCCCCACCACTGGCGGGATCCCTCTGGCCAGGCCCTCCCCTCTGCTCGCTGTTGAACTAAGGAGCCTCAGAGCCGCCGTTTTGTAGCTGTTGGTTTTTTAACAACTTTGTAATAAAAAGCTTCCTTCAAGTGTCCTGCCCCCTTCCCCTCTGGCTGGGAACTGAGATTCTGGGGCAACCCAGCGTGCAGGGGAGGGGCAGCTGGAGTGGCCCGACCTAGCAGGGCCCCGGGCAAGGCTGGCACGGGGGGCAGGGTGAGCCGAGGCACGACACCACAGTTTCCTCCGGAAACCACCTCTCCTTGCAGGCTCTTTGCAGACTGCCTGCTGCGGGATCCTGACCTTGTCACAGCTAGGGCTGGGAGGTCAGCCCCCCCAGATCCTTGGTGGCTTCCATGTCTAGGCCCCTCTGGGAGTCTTGGATGGGGGATGTGAGGGGTGGGATGCCCCTGCGGTCGTGTCCTTCCAGCCCCGGCACAGGAGTCAATGGACCGGGAGCGCAGCCCTGCAGGCGGCTCCTGCCACTTCCAGGAAGCCCACGGCTGGGGGGCCCCTGGGCACTGGGTCCTGGAACCCAGGGGAGGCAGGGACATGGCCCCTGCCCGGGACCCACCGCGTGTCCGCATGGCTCCCAGCGGGCCTAGGCTGCAGGTCAGGGGGGCCCTGGCAGTGTGGGAAGGGGGTCAGAAGCAGGAGGCTGAGGGGCCCCCCCCATCGCTCTGGCCTCTGATTAAAGTTGCCCCCCCCTTCATGCTCTGTGGTTTCAGGAGCACAGCTGGGTGCTGAGCGCCCTCTTGTGGCCAGCCGGGGACCTGCACCAAGGCCTGTGCACCATGGGTCGGTGGGGGTCACTCGCTCCCCAGCTGGCAGCGAATGTCGGGTCTGCAGGTTTCGCACCAAGGATCCCGGCCTCCGCCCCTCGATGCACTGTATGACACCCTAACCCCAGGCCAGTCCTAGCGGTCACCCGGCTGCAGGGGGGGCTTAATGGGGGGTGCTGGGCTGCGGAGGGGGAGGCTGAGCAGCGGCGCTGGGCTGTGGGGGGCCTCAGCGGGGGCGCTGGGCTGCAGAGAATGTGGGGCTCAGTGGGGGGTGCTGGGCTTTAGGGGGCAGGGTGGGAGCTCAGCAGGGGGCGCTGGGCTGCGGGGAGGGGGGCTCAGCGGGGGCGCTGGGCTGTGGGGGCTCAGCGGGGGTGGTGGGCTGCAGAGAATGTGGGGCTCAGTGGGGGGTACCGGGCTGCAGGGGGCTCAGTGGGGGGTGCTGGGCTGCGGGGGGCTCAGCAAGGGAGGTGCCTTGACGGGTCCTTGGGGCTTCCCCCCCAGGAGCAGACACACAGACCCGTCCGTGCCCATGGGTCTTTAGTTCTGCTCCCCCCACAGGGCCCCAGGGTGAGCGAGGGTAAGCTCAAGCCTTCCCCAGTACTCAGCTGGAAGCGCTAGCTGCCTCGGGGGATGCCCGACCCCCTCCTGCCCACCAGGGAGAGTCTCGCTGGATGAAGCCTCTTTCTGCACAAACCTGGACCCAGTAGAAGAGCGAGTCGGAGGGTCGTTCCGGCGCCGTCCAAGCTCCTTTGGGGCTCTCGTCCGCTTCCTGCTCTGCCCGAACCGCTCCCGGTTACCCGCACCAAGCTGCCATTCCCACGCTCCAGGGGCACCCAACTCTCCCGGGACCTGGGCTCTGAGGGGCTTTCCCGGCGAAAGAGCCTCGCGCAGCGTTATCTCTACGAGCAATCTCCAAAGGCAGCATCCCCCGCGCCCCTCAAGGCAGCGGGACATGTCTTGGTGGCCAGGCGGGTCAGGTCCATGTGGGGGCCTCCAGTTTCTGCCCGGTATCATCGGCCTGGGGCTGAGCTCGTCTTGGAGCTGTGGGCTGGAGTTGGCTCCCAAAGAACATCCTTCTGGGCCCCAGCGTACAGAGTGGCACTCGAGTCTGGCTAGCTCAGCCGGTCGCGCGTCAGACTTTTAATCGGAGGGCCCAGGGCTCACGTCCTCCTTCCCAGCCGACCTCTCCCGCACAGGCAATTTTTTCTCAGCTCCTCCTTCCCCCCATTTGCACTAAAACGTTACTGTCCCATGAGACCCTCCCCTTCCCCGACTGACCCCCAGCAGAGTTACTTAGACAGCAGCCGTTACAAACCGGACAGAGCTCGCATAGAGCCTGGGAGTCCAACCCGTTCAGAAGCCACCGAGCCACGCGCAAGCGGCCAAAGAGCCCCCGTGGCTAGTGGCTGGCGCGTGGGATGCCGCGGGGCTAGACAGACAATAGGAGAGCGAGGGCCGAAGGCTGCCGAAAGCCGGGCCGCTGGGGAGCCGTTTGGTGCCCGGCGAGAGGCTGCCGCACAAAGTTCTTGCCGCTCTGTTTCTGGCTCTGGTGAGAGTGGTGCCATTCGGACGTGGCTCCTTAGCTGGCTGCATTGCAGTTCTGAGGGAGCGTGAGGCCGTGACTCCCAGCTTGAGAGCCCAGGGCAGCTGCTCTTCCAATCTGGCTACAGAAAAAGGCCGCGTCCTTCCGCCTGGGTGCTGGAGACATCAGCTCCCCGCTGGGAGCCATGCAGGCAACGTGGCGTCCCCTGGCTGCTCCTCCAGTCCCGGTTCTGGACTCCAGGGGCTGCTGCTGTCGGAGACGCTGGTCTGGGGTCTCGTTCTGCCACCTCCGTCGGGGTCTCCGCCCCTGGAGGCCTGGGGATACAGGCTGGGCCTCTACAGAAGGCTCAGGAAGGGGGTTAGATGTGGAGGCTGCTTAGCCCGGCTGTGGGTGACCACTCCCACCTTCTTAGCCTGTCTCACCAGCACCAGGACTGGGATAATCGCCGCAGACGGCAAAAGTCCACATTCCTGACACGGGATGTAAACGAGCCGTTGATTCGTCAAGTACCCGATGAGCCTCGGCTTAGCGGGTAGTCAAGTTGACTACTCGCCCCGCCCCCCGCTGCCTCGGTGTCAGAGGCAGCAAGGGGAGGGAAGCAGGAGTGGGATACTGGGGGAGGGGCAGGGGAGGCAGAGGCGCAGCGAGCCAGGACTGCTAGTTGCGCTGGGCCCCGGACCTACCCCTGCTCCGGTTCCTACTCCTTTTAACCACAGAGCCGCCGCGGCCCCTCATCGACTAATCGTGCTCTCAATACAAACTGGGGAGTCCACGATTAGTCACTGACCCACTTCTCGACAGCCTTCGTCCTGACCAGCCCTCGGACGTACCAGGCAACCTGGCGGCAGGCAGGTCAAAAGAGCCTGCCCTGGAGGGACGAGTCACGGCCGGGGCCTCTGCCGGCGCTCTTGGGGCAGTTGGCCTTCACATGCCCCGGTGCGTTACGTTTAAAACGCCGCCCCGTGGCTGGAGCCTGGGGCTGTGGGACCAGAGCGCGGCTGTGGGCTCCCTTGGGGCGCAGCGGGCCCCTCCCGGCGAGGCGGGCCCTTGCATTGCCCCTGGCGCTGGGATGCCATCTCTGGACGCTCCTTCCCAGAGTGGCTGCCAGCTTTGCTCCCCTCCATCGCCTCCAGCCACTCGGCCCCGATTCTCCCTGCCTCGGCCGTGCTCTTGGGCCTCCTCTCCAGGACGTGTCTCCAGAGCCCTTCAGGCACGCCCACCAGGAGCTGCTCCATCTGCATCAGCAAGCCGAGCTCTTCCCGCGTCTGGACGTTCGCTCTGGCCAGCCAGGCCTCACCATGTCTCTTGACCTCGTAGGCATAATGGAGCACGTTCATGTCCGGGCTCCACCGCAGGGCCCGGAAGCAGCGGCGGCCGTGCTTGGGGGGGAGCCCCAGCCGCAGCCTGGCCGCCTCTTTGAAACGCTCGTAGTCGTTCCCGTGTCCCTCCGGCAGCTCAGCGGCGACTTGTGCTAGGATTCTGCTGAGCTGTGGCCGCAGCTCCGCCAGGTACTGGCCTTTGGGGGCATCATACCCAAGACAGCTCCTTTCGAAGTTCACCAAGAAGATCTCTAGGTCGTCTCCGGACCGAGACATGGGGTATCTCTAGGCCGTCTCCAGACCGACACACGGGGTATCTCTAGGCCGTCTCCGGACCGACACGCGGTATCTCTAGGCCGTCTCCGGACCGACACACGGGGTATCTCTAGGCCATCTCCGGACCGACACGCGGTATCTCTAGGCCATCTCCGGACCGACACACGGGGTATCTCTAGGTCATCTCCGGACCGACACGCGGGGTATCTCTAGGTCATCTCTGGACCGACACGCGGGGTATCTCTAGGCCGTCTCCGGACTGACACACGGGGTATCTCTAGGTCGTCTCTGGACATTTCTCCTGCTCCCACTGTGGGGAGGCAGTGGGTCCTTGGGCATCCCAGTGGCTGGGGGTGAGGTGCGGTCCCAGGCATTAGCAGGCGCTCTGGGGTGCCGACAGTGGGGGGGCCGCAGCTGGAACCCCTGTACTCCAGAGGCTCCAGGCCAGAGGGGCACAGCTGCTGCAGCCACCTGGCGGCTGGGACAGGTGCTAACTGGGTTGTCCCTGGGGATTAGCGGAGGTGCCGCAGGGGGGCTCGTGGGTGGGTTTTGGGCTCCCGGGTGATTTCTAGCACAGAGACCTTAGCGGCAAGTGTGAAAATCCACTTGCGTCACCCAGCAAGAAAGCACTGCATGGAACCCTCGCTCCCAGCCCCTGCTCTAACCACTAGGACGCGCTCTCCTCCCAGAGCTGGGAGAGAACCCAGGAGTCCTGTGTCCCAGCGAAGCACCAGGCCCTGCGAGTGGGACCCAGCTGAGAGGCGCTGGAAGGGGGGACTAGGGAGGGGAGATTGGGAGAGCTACATTCGCTCACTTTGGGCTGGGAGGCAGCTCGGGGTGGGGCACAAACCACTAAGAGCTGAGAGTTAGAGGGAGCCGCTTGGGGCGGACTGAAGGTGGGGGCGCCTGGGGGGGAGCTCAAGGAGACAGCAGAAGAAGAGCAGAGCCAAGGCAGGGCCTGGAGCCGAGTGCCCTGCCAGTGACGCCCTGGCTCCTGAGGTACACCCCCCCCCATGCGGGAAACGGCCGCCCAGGGCAGCACTTGCCACAGGAACCAGGGCTGAGCCCTGTGTGGACACCAAATGTGTCTCCGCCTCCAATCCGTGGTTGTGGGGCCCGGCGCCAGGGTGCAAAGACGTTCAGGCAGGAGCCTGGGAAACACCTGGTACGAGCGCCACCCGGCCACCTCAGCCAGTGCCTCCTGCTGCCTCTGCACCTGTCCCCCTGGGGGGGGCGCTGTCTCCACTGCAGCCCCGTTGCGATGCAGCCACCTTTGGGGTGGGTGAGGAGATGGTTTTACAGAGATTCCTTGCCCAGTTGAGATGCAGCTGCCACGGGCGCAGCGAGGGCAGAAGCAGAGGCCCTACCTCTTTCTGCCCCTGCGGGTGTGGCAGGAGGCAGGGAAATGGGTCACGGTGCAGGAGGGAGCTGTTCTTGGCTCTGACTGGGGAGGATAACTGGGGCGTTCCCCTGGTGGCCATGGTGGAGGGGCCCAGATTGGGGGGGGGGGGTCGCTCTCAGAACATGCAGCCCCAGGAGCCAGTTACTGCGGCTGGGCTGTGCCCTCATGTGGAACCCAAATGGCTTTTAGACCCTCCATGGCTCTGTGGCCGGGTTGGGGCGATCCCAGCTGCCCCCTTTGCTCCCCCCTTTCGCTTTCAGAGTCACATGACTGCCAGTGCTTGGCGGAGGGGGGGGACAGAACTCTGCTTGCGACAGTTCTGCTGGGGGGGGGGGAACGGCTGGGCTGTAAAACATCCAGACCCTCCCCCAATAGCCTCCCTGCCCCCCCCAGGAATACCTTCTCCATGGGCCACAAAAGGGGCTGAGACTTTGCAAACTCATTGCACTTGGCCCTCCACACAGAGGCTGCTCCCCAGGGCGAAAGAGCGAGGGTGTCCTAGGAGCGCCTGGAGGCAGGGCACCTTCCCTGTCCCGGTACAAAGTCCCGGTGCCTCTCCGGGCTGGGCAGGTGGGAGGGCAAAGGGCAGCGCCCCCCCCTTGTTATTTCATAGCACCCAGGGCTCCGTGGGCCCTGCCCCAGAGAGCTCAGCCAGCGAGGGGCCCCCCAGAACTGAAAGGGATGGGACAGGCAGCAAAGGCAGAGAGAGGGGGGCCCCTTACCCCAGCCCTTTGCTCCCTCTCCCGCAGCCTGCTTCCTTCCCAGCCATCCCGCCCCACTTCTGTGCCTTCTCCAGACCCCGCCCCAATCTCCCCCCAGTCATCCCCAGCGCAGTGCCCCCCAAGCCCCCGCCCCGTGCCCCCCATTCATCCTCTGCAGCGCCCTAATTCTGCCCCCCGCCCGCAGCGGATGCGCAGCTTCCCCGCCGCGTTCTCGAACCCGAACGCTGGGGCCGCCGCGTTCCATCCGGCCGGGGGGGGAACCAGGGGACTCTTATTCTGACAGCGGCCGCGCTCTGCTTAGTCATGGTGACTCCCCCCCGCGCCGCTCCCTCCCCCCAGCCCTGCCTGCGCCATGGAGGAGCCGAGCCGGGCCCAGCCGGGACGAGCGGGCGAACCAGGAGGGCCGGGGCCATGGCTGGGTTAGTGACCCCCCCCCCCGGAGAGAGGGGATCCCCGCCCCCCCGGGCTTGTGGGGAACCCGTCCCCGGGCTCCGGGGACCTGCTGCACAACCCCCCCCAGGTCCTCTCACTAGCTGGGCTCCCCCGGAACTGTCAGGGACCCCCTGAAGTGGGGGGTAGGACCCTGGAGCTGGGGAGTGGAGCCAGGATGAATTGTGGGGGCGCCATTGAGTTGGGAGCTGGAGGAAGGAAAGCGGGGGGGGGGGTTTGCGGCCGCGCCCCCCCCCCGGCCCATGTGGCGCTTTGTCTCGGTCGCTTTAGCCAGCTGTTTGGGGGCTGGGGTGTATGGGGCGGGGTGGGGGAGGGGGTTGTGCATGTGTAGCTCTCACGGGGGGTCATTGGCCTAGATCGGGGGCTGTTACACCCCCCCCCACGCGGCTTTTCTGCTTCTCTCTCCACCAGCCTGCCACGAGCCTGTGGCTCCAGCCCCAGTGCGGGGGGGTTATTCCTGGATTGGGGTCACTCCCCGCGCACACGCATCCGGTGGGGGAAGGTGGCCGAGGAAATCTCTGTGTGTGAGAGCTGGGGGGGGGGGGTGTCTCGCCGATTCGGTGGCTCTAGCGTCTTGGGGGGGAGCAGGTGGGAACCAGGCTTAGGGGCTGCTGGAACTCAGCTCCCCCCTCATAGGGATCTTGTTTACAGCCCCCCCCCCATGCCCAGCTCCATTGTCAGGCAGGCCTGGGGGGGGGGCAGCGGGGTCTGGTTAATGTTTTCCATTTCTGGCTGCATCCCTGAAATTGCAACACGTTGCCATCCCTGCGTCCCCTGATGGGCCACCCACTGGCCTCCTTCACCCCAGCCCCCCACACCTTGGTGGCTGCAGGATGGATAATTCCCTGGTGAGGGCTATCCTGGCATCAGGGAGGGGGCTACTCTAGCAGGGCGGGGATAAGGAGTCATGTTATTCCTCACCCTCCCCAACTCGTAACTTTAGGCAAGCTCCTTCCCCTGGCTGTGCCTCAGTTTCCTCATCTATGCAATGGGCATCATGTTACTGTGGTAATTAGGGGGGGTGAGGGAGGTGCCCGCTGTCCTCTGCTGGATGGCATCAGAACAGCTCAGCTGTGTCATAGGCCCTGCACTGATAACGCCTCTGGGGAGTTCCTAGAGAGGGAGCATGAGCCATGCTGAGCAGGTGGGAGGGGCAGGCTGCTCCCCTGGTCTGTGAGCTGCATGGGGCCCAGGACGGTGGAGGCTGGGTGGCAGGACGAGTTCAGGCAGCCGGCAGAGCTGGGCTGGGCCGGTTCGAGCTGGGGATTTTCTGGATCTGTCACTGGCCTCCCGGCTCAGGAGCTGCACCCAAAGCAGGACCCCAGGTGCCCGTATGACCGAGTGATGGGGGCACTGGGCTGGGACTCAGAACACCCAGGTTCCCTCCCTGGTTCAGCCACCTGGGGCCGCCAGACTGCGGCCTCTTTGGGGCAGAGACTGTTATATGCAGTCTGGGCACGCCCGGCTCGACGGGGCCCTGATCCCGGCCGGGGTCTGGGAGCACCCGGCCCGACGGGGCCCTGATCCCGGCCGGGGTCTGGGGGCGCCCGGCCTGACAGGGCCCTGATCCCAGCCGGGGTCTGGGCGCACCCGGCTCGACGGGGCCCTGATCCCGGCCGGGGTCTGGGAGCACCCGGCCCGACGGGGCCCTGGGAGCTGGTGCCCCCCAGCTGTGACCCAGGCCCTATGGCCCTAGGCCATGTATGTTTCTAGGACAGGGGTCTCCAACCTTTTAAAGCGTAAGATCACTTTTTGAATTTAAGTGTAATCCAGGATCTACCTCAAACCCAAACTCCCTTGCCCCGCCCGTTTCCCAAGGCCTCGCCCTGCTCCCTCTAGCCTCCCTCCCCCATCCTCACTCACTTTTATCAGGCTGGGGGCAGGGATTTGGGGGGCAGGAAGGATTCAGGACTGGGGCAGGGGTTCAGAGCTGGCTCCAGCTAGGCACTGCTTACCACAGGTGGCTTCTGGGGGGCGGTGCAGTGGGGCTAAGGCAGGCTCACCCCTCCCCTGGCCCTGCACCACCCCCAAAAGCAGCCAGCAAACTCCCGCCATCCCTGCCCCCCTCTGCTCTGTAGAGATGGGGGTACATGGTGGGAGGAGGGGCACCCAGACATCAGCACCCCCTCCTCTTCCTGTGCCCTGCACAGCGAGCAGGACGCTCCCAGGGGTGGGGGCAGCTCCAAGGCAGAGGGCAGGAGCAGCATGGCCGTGCTGGGCGGGGCGGATGAAGTTCTGGCACGTGACAGCCTCCCGGCCAAACCTCTCAGGACCCCCTGTCAAAGGCTCCAAGATCCACCAGTAGATCCCGATCTGGTTGGTGACCAGCTGTGATCTAGTGTAATACACCTAATAACGTACAGCGCCGAGCACCAGCAGGCGGGGCCACAGCTGGGAAGGCAGAGCGCGACCGTAAGACACCTAATAACACACACCTAAGAATGGTGCTAGGTGTACACTATTAGGTGTCATACGGTTGTGCCCAGGCCCCATGGCGCTAGGCGCTGCGCAGACACAGAACAGGGGGCCTACTCAGTCTGAGTCTAGGCCGAACGGGGGGCGGGTATCGGTCTGTCTGTCTGCAGTTACCTGTCGTGTCTGCAGCCTCCCCACCTCTGCTTCAGTCCCAAACAAGTGCCTGCTAGTGCTTGGGGGCAGGTCCTCTCTAGGTAGTGACTCCTCAGTGTGACCCCCCCAGGGCAGCCAGTCAGAGGGGCTGGCTTTGGGGTCCAGAGGCTGTGTCTATAGCCCCACGAGTGGAGAGTGCGCCGGGTTCGCTCCTCGGGTCCAGTCAGTTACAGCTGCTCAGAGCTGTGTGGCAGGAGGGTGCTGGGGGCAGCAGGGGCCACCTGGGGGCTTGTTGGGGGCAGGAAGGGCTGGCAGGGTTGGGGGAGGGCTGCTGGGGAAAGGGGGCTGCATGGGGGGATGCTGGGGGCAGGGCAGGGGGCTGCCTGGGGACTTGTTGGGGGCAGGGAGGGCTGGCAGGGTTGGGGGAGGGCTGCTGGGGAAAGGGGGCTGCATGGGGGGATGCTGGGGGCAGGGCAGGGGGCTGCCTGGGGACTTGTTGGGGGTGGCAGGGCTGCACGGGGGGGGGGAGCTGGGGGTGAACTCTGGCCCTAAGGACCCTTTTCCCAACCCCTCTGATTTGAGGCTCAGTCTCCGTGTCCCTGGCTGTGCCTGGCCTCCACGCCCCAGACCTGGGCTTACCTCCGAGCTGGGCCCTTGTTAGCGGTGATTCTGCCTCGTTAATGCTGGAGCCAGCCCCCAGGAGGGAGCCGGGGCTGGGGGGCGGCCCCCCCCGGCCTGGCCTGCTGCGGGCTGCGGCGGCCCAGTGGGGAGAGACCCCTGTGCTTCCAGCCGGGCCCCCTCCTAAGCCCGTCTCCCCCGCAGGTGTGGCTTTGCTGCGGTGCCCCCGGGCTCAGTAAGGTGCCCCCCGGTGGCCTAGCCCCTCCCCCCGCGGCAATGTACGCGCCGGAGTGCAAGGCGGAGGTGACGCCGTCCCCCCACGGGCAGGGCACCTTCAGCTACACCCTGGAGGAGCACACCAAGCAGGCCTTCGGCATCATGAACCAGTTGCGGCTCAGCCAGCAGCTCTGTGACGTCACCCTGCGGGTGCGCTACCAGGACGCCCCCCCAGCCGACTTCCAGGCCCACAAGGTGGTGCTGGCCTCCTCCAGCCCTGTCTTCAAGGCCATGTTCACCACGGGGCTGCGGGAGCAGGCCATGGAGGTGGTGCCCATCGAGGGCATCCACCCCAAGGTGATGGAGCGGCTCATCGAGTTCGCCTACACGGCCTCCATCTCGGTGGGCGAGAAGTGCGTGGTGCACGTCATGAACGGCGCCGTCATGTACCAGATCGACAGCGTGGTCAAGGCCTGCTGCGACTTCCTGGTGCAGCAGCTGGACCCCAGCAACGCCATCGGCATCGCCAACTTCGCCGAGCAGATCGGCTGCAGTGAGCTGCACCAGCGGGCCCGCGAGTACATCTACATGAACTTCCGGGAGGTGAGTGGGGCGAGGGCCCTGGCTGCCCGGCTGGCCCCAGGAGGGCCAGATCCACCCCCCCGGCCCACCCCTGGGGCACCTGCTCTCCCCACAGGGCCGGCCACGCGGCCTCCCCGCCTCCTGCCTGCCGGGATTCTGCCCAGAGGCCTGGGCGCAGATTTGGCTCCCCCCCCTCGGTCATGCTCCCAAAGAAGAGCCGGGCTCACTAGCCTGGGAAGGGCCTGGGCTGGCTCAGGGCAGTGACGGCTCAGCCGCAGGCCGGGCCTCGGGCTCTGTCCGTCCGGGTGAGAGTTACTGAGTTCCCCCCTCAGGCCATTCCTCTACATTTCCTGTGAACTGCGCAGCCACCCACCAAAGGCATACCCCCCGGCCCACGTGCTGCTGCAGGGAGAGAGCTGGGGGAGGGCTCTGCCTCTGCAACCCTGGAGTAGCTTGCCCCCCAAACCCTCATCCCTGCCCTGAGCCTCACAGCGAGAGCCCTCCCCAGCCCTGAGGCCCCATGCGCCGAACCTACCACACCGTGGCTCCATGTCAGTGCACATGACAAAATTCATCCTGTCCATGGGCGGGAAAAATCAGAGGGAAGATTGGCAGCGCCCTGACGCCTCCCGGGCCGTTTTCTGCTCCTGCCAAGCCTGCCCAGCCAGTCCCAGCTCCTGCCAGACCCCAGAAGCAGTGAAAAGACCCCTCCTGTCACCCTCCCCAGCGCGGCCCCGCCGGGCCTGGCATCCATAGCGGAGCGTTCCCATTGTGCCCCCCTCTCGGCCCCTGGGGCAGAATGAAGCAGGGCACTTTGCCAGTGCCCAGGGCAGGGGCCAAAGCTGCGCTTGTTCTCAGTTTCCCGGCCCACGGCCCCCTGCGGCACAGGGCTCCATCCGCCAGGCCAGGTCCCCCCAGCGGCAGGGGGGGGGAATGTGCTGTGGCCCTGCACTCTCTAATCACCATGACACCTTTGGGTTTGAAACTGGGCTGGGGTCCTGCCTCCGCCTGTCTCCAGCTCTGCCGCCCCTGGGCTCAGCTCTCCCCCGCCCGCCCCCGGCTTGAGGCAGGTTCCCCGAGCGGGTGTGACTCACGGCTCCGTGGGGCTCTCGCAGGTGGCCCGACTGAAACGGCCATGCCCGCGTCCCAGGCACGGGGAACCCCTCCCTGCCAACTGCCCGGTTTGCATTCTGGCAGGCCCAGCGCCTTGCCCCCTGGCAGGGCTTGCCGGGCCCTGGCTCTGCCAGGGAGACTGACTCGGGGGAGCGGACCTGGTGGGGAAACCCGCCCCCCCCCCCCCCAGCCCCCTGCTGTGTCCGGCCTGCCCTGGCCTGCCAGGCTGTGGGTGCAGGTCCTGCCCCAGATCTCAGCCCTCCAGCCTGCAATGGGGATCGACCACACCAGGCCTGCCAGGGCGCCCTCACCCACATCCACGTCAGCCCCTTCTGCTGGGCACAGGCGCCTACAGCAGGCTGAGTGCCTGTGCCCAGCAGTTCCCGCTGCCTGGCTGCTTTCCTCCCACTGTTCAGTCCCGTGGGTCCCATGGGAGGCGGAGCTGCCCCTGGGTGGGGGACAAACCCTGGGCACCCGGCTGCCCCACGGGTCTTTGAGTCCCCTTGGGGGGGAAGGGGGGCGGGTGCAGGGTTGAGCCAAATCTCTCCCGCCATGGCCCTACAGTCCCCCATGCTCCCTCCGGCTGGCCTGCTGGGCGTCTTGTGGGGCCAGATCGCCAGCTGCTCCACCCAGTCCTCTGGCCCAGTGCCCCCAGACCCTCTGGGCTCACAGTGGGGGAGGGGAGGGTGGCCACGTAGAGACCAGGTCAGTCTTAGGCGGTGGCACCTTTGTGGGCTGGCCCCAGGCTCAGTTCTGGCCAGCCACGCTGGGGCTCAGGGTCCAAGCTGGGCCAGGCCGTGGGGCGAGGCACAGCCCAGGGCTTGGGAGGGGCTCTCCTGGGACTGGGGGGGAGGGGAAACCATCCAGCTGCTGGGGGGTTGCCCCTCCCCTCAGGATCTGGCCATAGGCGAACAAGGGGGTGCAGTGAGGTGGGGGTGCAAGGCTGCGGCAGGGCAGGAGCCCAGGCCTGTGCGTCAGGGTGACGGGGGGCAGGGCTCACACCCCACACAGCCTCTTAAGGGGCCCCCATGCGAGTGCCCAGGGAGCTCCCTCCCTGAGCATCTTAGGGTTCGTGTGGGGCGCTGGGTGCAGGGCAGGGGGCGCTGGGTGGTCTAGCAAGGGCCCCCCCACGGGGAGATGGCCAGAGGGTGGGGCTGCCCTGCTGTGTTTTTGTAGGGTCACTTGTGGGCCTGGCTCAGCGGCGCCCTCTAGTGGCCGCAGCCTGGCACTGCCCTCTGGCTCCCCCCAGGTGGTCAAGCAGGAGGAGTTCTTCAACCTCTCGCACTGCCAGCTGGTGACGCTGATCAGCCGGGACGAGCTGAACGTGCACTGCGAGTCCGAGGTCTTCCACGCCTGCATCGACTGGGTGCGCTACGACTGCGCCAGCCGGCGGCTCTACGTGCAGGCCCTGCTGCAGGCCGTGCGCTGCCACTCCCTCACCCCCCACTTCCTGCAGACCCAGCTGCAGAAGTGCGAGATCCTGCAGGCGGACGCCCGGTGCAAGGACTACCTGGCGCAGATCTTCCAGGAGCTCACGCTGCACAAGCCCACGCGGGGCAGGCCCACCCGCGCCCCCAAGGTGGGCCAGCTCATCTACACCGTGGGCGGCTACTACCGCCAGTCGCTCAGCTACCTGGAGGCCTACAACCCCTCGGACGGCTCCTGGCTGCGGCTGGCCGACCTGCAGGTGCCCCGCAGCGGGCTGGCCGGCTGTGTGGTCGGGGGGCTCCTCTACGCCGTAGGGGGGCGCAACAACTCGCCCGACGGCAACACGGACTCCAGCGCCATCGACTGCTACAACCCCATGACCAACCAGTGGTCGCCCTGCACCCCCATGAGCGTGCCCCGCAACCGCATCGGCGTGGGCGTCATCGACGGCCTCATCTACGCTGTGGGTGGCTCGCACGGCTGCATCCACCACAGCAGCGTGGAGAGGTGAGGCCCCTGCGGCTGCTGCTGCACGAGGGCGGTTGGTTGGTGGTGGCCCCCAGCCTGGCCAAGGACCAGCAGCACCAGGAGGGGCAGGGAGGGGCCCACGTCTCCCTGTAAGCAAAGGGGGGGCACTGAGCGCACCCCCTGGCCTGGTGTCCGATGCTGCCCTGTGGCTCTTCAGGTACGAGCCGGAGCAGGACGAATGGCAGCTGGTAGCGCCCATGCTGACGCGCCGGATCGGCGTGGGGGTGGCCGTGCTGAACCGCCTCCTGTACGCTGTGGGCGGCTTCGACGGCACCAGCCGGCTCAGCTCAGCCGAGTGCTACTACCCGGAGCGTGACGAGTGGCGCACAATCGCCCCCATGCAGACCATCCGCAGCGGAGCAGGTAAGCCGGGGGGAGGGGCTGGAAGCAGCAGGGCCCCCCACTGGCAGTACCGGGGTGGGGAGGGGGTTTCCAGGCGCCACCCAGCGGATTGGCAGGGTGCCCACAGCCACTGCCACCCAGCAGCATGTGTTCCTACTCGTGGTGCACATCTGCCTGTGCCTTGGTGCACAGAACAAAACCGATTCCACAGCTGCATGGAAGGAACTAGAGGGAATGTTGCTGGCAGTCCGGTGGGGGGGGTCCCCCCCCCACTTCTGATTGAGGGATCCTCAGCGATGCCAGAGCTCAGCTCACTCAGCCAGTCCCATCCATGCAGATTGAGGGGGATCATCAGTGTCCCCCCCCATTGGCTGGGTTCAGTGTGTGCTGCCCCCACCCCCTTCCACCCTGCTGCTGTTCCCACGCAGGCGTCTGCGCCCTCAACAACTGCATCTATGCGTTGGGCGGCTACGACGGCACCGACCAGCTCTGCAGCGTGGAGCGCTACGACGTGGAGACCGACAGCTGGGCCTTTGTCGCCCCGATGGGGCACCGGCGCAGCGCACTGGGCGTCACCGTGTACCAGGGCAAGATCTACGTGCTGGGTGAGTGCCAGGGGGCCAGGGCAGGCTCAGCTGTACGCTGCTGCCCCCAGCCCTGCTGCTGTGTGACGGCACCAGCTGCTCTCTCCTCTGCAGGCGGCTATGACGGGCACACCTTCCTGGACAGCGTGGAGTGCTACGACCCCGCCACCGACAGCTGGACCGAGGTGACGCGCATGACGTCCGGGCGCAGCGGGGTGGGCGTGGCCATCACCATGGAGCCGTGCCGCAAGCAGGTGGGCCAGCTGGACTGCTGCTAGCACTGTCCTGACGCAGGGGCTGGGACGGCTCCTCCCACCCCCGGCAGCGCCGGAGTCAGTGTTAGCCAGCTGAGCCGGGACCCGCCGCTGCTCGCATTCTGCCCAGGGGAGAGGCAGCGTTGTGCCAAGGGGGTTCCCTGCCCCCCACCTGTGCAGCACAGCAAGGCTGGCTCCCAAAGTGGGGTCTTCACACTGCCTCTTGCCTCCCTCCACCTCCTCCCCCTCCCTCCTCTGGGCGGGGTGGGCAGAGCAGGAGCTGCCCTTACAGTGCATCTCTTCCCTGCCACGCTGGGCAGCTGCCCCACCTGGCTCAGGTGCGGCTCGGCCACTCAGCTCCGGTGCCCACAGCAGCGGAACAGCCCTGGATGCGTTCTGGGTCCTGAGAGAAACATCCCCCTGGTGGAGTAGGGGAAGGAGCTTGCCTGGGTTCTCGAGCTGCCAGCCCATGGCTGGAGGAAACCGGAGGACAGAGCCAGCAGGCCTGGAAGGGTTACAGGCTGGAGGGCTGGCAGGAGCTGCCTTTACAGACTAGACAGGACCATACCTGGTGTCTCCTCTGACCCCTTCCGCTACAGCCCAAGGTGGGATCGGTTTTAATTATTTCAAACGCTGATTGTTACAGGAATAAAAAATGCCTTTGTGATTAGCAGCTGGGGCTGTCCTGCCTTGGCCTGGTGAGCCCTGGTCCCTCACCTGCCAGCCCAGCTGGGCCACCGGTGTCTCATCCTGCAGGCGGCTGGGCCAGGTCACCAGGCTGTGTCCACCAGGCTCCACAGATAGTCGCTGACGAAGCTCTTGGAGTGCTGGCTGCTGTCGATGTTGATGGGCTGGGCAATGGCAGGGCCATGATGGACTGTGGAGCCAGGGCTAAGGAAAGCCACCAAGGGGAGGGGGGGTAGGAGAAGAGCTGGGGCTAAGGAAAGCACTGTGGGGGGAAGGGGGGCCGGGGCTAAGGAAAGCGAAGGGGCGGGGAGGGAAGCCGGGGCTAAGGAAGGCGCCGGGGGTGGCTAGCCAAGCGGGTGGTCCCACCCCGGAAAGGATACTGCCTTTGATCTGGGGGCGCTCACACTCGTAGTCCCAGTCGATGCGGCTGATCTTGTAGTACAGCTGCGCGACGTACCTGTGGGATGCAGCTGTTAGCGCCTTGCCCTGCTGACACAGCAGAGCCACAGGCTGGATCCCGTGTGTGTGGCTGCAGGCACGCCACGAGACAGGGGAGCCAGGCCCTCAAAGGGCTGAGCTGTGCATCACAGGACCCGGCCCCCCTGAGCCAGAACGAGGTATCGCAGCACGTGCCGGATGCTGGCGCTTCCCGTCTGCAGCAGCAACGCCCCGCCCCGTACTCACACTGCAGAACTGACCACGCCAGCATCGTCCTCCACGGCCTCCAGTCGCCCCAGCTCGGCCCTCAGCTCCTCCAGCTCCCTCCTCAAGGCAGTACAGCAGGCAGTGAAGGAACCTCAGCCTGGACGGGTTTCCCTTCCCACCTGCCCTCGCCGGCCTGCTCCCACCCGTTCCCACCTGCCCTGGCCTGCTCCCTCCCTTCCACCCACCCACCCCAGCCGGCCTGCTCCCACTGGCCCGCCTAGGGAGATACACTGGCCTGGCATGAGCCTCAGGGATTGGCCAGGAGAGCCCCAGGCTTGCAAATTGCCGTGCAGGTCACCATAAGCAGTGGCTCAGTGGGCCGGCACGCAGGCTGCCAGCAGGAAAGGATATCTACTGTCAGCCCGCAGGCTGGTGTCCTCCTCACTGGCTCTCTGCAGCGCCTCTTCCATGGCCCGCACCTTCTGGAGGCTGGTCTGCAGCACCTCCTCCCCAGCCAGGAGTTCCTGAGCCACCTTCTCCTCCACAGCGAGGAGATCTGCAGTGGAGGAGAGGCAGGCGCCCCAGTCACCCCTACGCACCCACAAGGGGCGCTGCACACCCGATACCCTGGGGGAGGGCCGATGGGTAGGACACTGGCACAGAGGGACCCAGGCTATCCACATGGCTCCCTCCACTCCCT
The DNA here is from genome assembly GCA_032595735.1 of Pelochelys cantorii. Taxonomy (NCBI): domain Eukaryota; kingdom Metazoa; phylum Chordata; order Testudines; family Trionychidae; genus Pelochelys; species Pelochelys cantorii. The sequence continues at coordinate 15,400,795 of CM064356.1, forward strand.
GCAGGTAACTGGGGGATTAGCTTGGGGGTGGGGGTCACAAGGTGCAGCCTGGAGCTGGACCCCCCTGCTGGGCTCGCAGGTGGCCCACCATGGGTTTCAGTGCTGCAGGGAGCAGAGCCACTCTGATCCCCTCCTTGTGAACAGTGGGCGAGCGAGTCCCTTCCCCTAGGTGTGCAGGGCTGATGGGCTGGGTTTTAGCAGCCATCAGGCTGTAACTGTATCCCAGGGAGCCAGGCAGCCTGGACTGGAAGCTCCCTCACCCCCCAGCTCAGGTGCGAGGGCTTTGTGTGGGGCCGGGGGAGCCTGAGTTAACTGCAGTGAGGACAGAGCCTGCAGACCACTGGGCTCCCGGAACAAAAAGGGGCAGCACCTGCCTTTAACCAGCTGTGCCGTGGTCAGCTGTGTCTCCAGGAGCTTGTCAAACATCTTCTCCTGTTTGTCCAGGCTTCTCTTCAGCAAGTTCCCAGCCCCACCTGCTGCCAGCACCTTCAGCAGCTCCTTGCTCACCTCCTCCATCTCCTGCATTTGTTCGTTCATCATGGTTGTTGGCGGTCACTCCCCAGAGCCAGAGGCACTGAGGCAAGAGAGCAGGGGGTGTAAGACATTGTACATCTGCCAGTAACTTCCCTCACCACCTTTACCCATAGTGCCATCAGGCCTGAGTCCCACCCCCGTCCTCCTGAACTCATTTAAATGGCTCCTTTTAATGCCCCCCCCCAACTGTGTCATTCCCACATTGGCAGACACGAGGCAGCTCTGGTTAGGGCCCCCAGATGGGACAGGTGGAAGAAGTATCCATGGCTTAGCTAACAGCAACCTGCCTGCAGCACTGCCCTATTGGAGTCTCTAGGTGGATGGGGAGCCCCTGCAGAGGGGGCTTCCCTCCCCAGCTGGTAAATGTCCTGCCTTCGCCCAGGGCTTGGCTTTACTGTTGTGCAATGACAGCCACACTGGCTCAGGCTATCGGTCCAACTACCCCAGTACCCTGGCTCTGAGAGCAGCAATTAATAGAACAGGGCAATCAGCAAGCGATCCCACCCGTCACCTATTCCCAGCTTCCGACAACATGGCTAGGGACACCATTCCTGCCCAGCCGGGCTAATAGCCATTGATGGACTTAACCTCCATGAATCTGTCTAGCTCGCTCTTGAACCCTCTTAAAGTCTTGCTCTTCACAGCATCCTCTGGCAAGGAGTTCCATAGGTTGACTGTGTGTTGCATCAAGAAATATTTCCTTTGGTTTGTTTTAAACCTGCTCCCTATGAAAACACAAAGCATGGGGCTGGGCCGCTGCCCATCCTGGCAAATAGCCACTGATGGACTTGTCCTCCAGGAAATTAGCCAATACTTTTTAATCCAGTTATACTTGAGGCCTTTAGAGCATCCCCTGCCAAGGAGTTCCCCAGGTGTGTTGTGTGAAGTGGCACTTCCTTGTGTTTCTTTTACAGCTGCTGCCTACTGTGTTTTATGGGTGGCTCCTGGTTCTAGTTCACTTTCCACACAGAGCCGTGATGCACAGACCTCTGAGCAGTCTCTTTGCCAAGCTGAACACAGACTCAAGTGCTTTAGCCTGGGCCCCCGCTGCAAAGCAGGCCAGTTCCAGCCCCAGCACTGTCCTAGCTGTGTCCCAGCCCAGGCCTAAAGCGCAGAGTTTCTGGTGAGGGACGAGTGGCTGGCCAGACCCCTGGTTGTCTGGGCAGCGAAGACCTACGCTGGGAGGCAGCATGGTCCAGCACACCTGGCTCTGCAGCTCCAGCCAGTTCCACTGGCTGCTTCTCTCCCGTGCTGGAATACCTGGGGCAGGGCCACTGGCTTCAAACCAAGCCCTTTCCACTTGCTTGGCCCCCTCAGCTCAGGGCACCTTCCGCTAAGCTCCTGCAGGAAAAGCTTCCTACAAGCAGCTGGGGCTGCAGCTGACCCGGGCGGGACCCTGCAAGGCCGTTGTGGGGCCCAGCAGAGCGTGGGGCCCTTGGCACCAGGCCGAGCTGCCTGCCCGGCCTGAGTGGAGCAAGGCGGGGGCCTGGCGAGCCCCAGCCCACTCACCAGCCTGGCCTGGGCCTGGGGACTGAGTGACCCTGGGGGGCACCAAGGCCTCTGGATGCGGGGCCCAGGCCAGGGCAGTGTGATGGTCAACCCCCCCGCACCACTGGGATGGGGGGGCAGCCCTGTCGGGGGTGGCGGTGGGGAGAACCCAGGGGACAGAACGGGGGGCCATGCTGCGGGGGTGGCGGGGGGACGAGGGAGGCCCGGGGGGGGGGATGACGGAGGCCTGGGGGGGGGGCCAGGCTGCGGGAGGGGGGGATGAGGGAGGCCCGGGGGGGGGGGCCAGGCTGCGGGGTGGGGGGGGGCCAGGCTGCGGGAGGGGGGGATGAGGGAGGCCCGGGGGGGGGGCCAGGCTGCGGGGTGGGGGGGGGCCAGGCTGCGGGAGGGGGGGATGAGGGAGGCCTGGGGGGGGGGGGCCAGGCTGCGGGGTGGGGGGGGGCCAGGCTGCGGGAGGGGGGGATGAGGGAGGCCCGGGGGGGGGGGGCCAGGCTGCGGGAGGGGGGGGATGAGGGAGGCCCGGGGGGGGGGCCAGGCTGCGGGAGGGGGGGGGGGAGGCTGCGGGAGGGGGGGAGAGGGGGCCCGGGGGGGGGGCCAGGCTGCGGGAGGGGGGACGAGGGAGGCCTGGGGGGGGGCCATGGGGCTGCGGGGGGACGAGGGAGGCCCGGGGGGGGGCTATGCTGTGGGCGGGGGGACGAGGGAGGCCCGGGGGGGGCCATGCTGCGGGGAGGGCAGGGGGGGGGACGAGGGAGGCCCGGGGGGGGGCCATGCTGCGGAGGGGGGGGATGAGGGAGGCCCAGGGGGGGCCATGCTGCGGGGGGGGGATGAGGGAGGCCCGGGGGGGGCCATGCTGCGGGGGGGGGACGAGGGAGGCCCGGGGGGGGCATGCTGCGGGGGGGGGGACGAGGGAGGCCCGGGGGGGGCCATGCTGCGGGGGGGGGGGATGAGGGAGGCCCGGGGGGGGCCATGCTGCGGGGGGGGGGGGACGAGGGAGGCCCGGGGGGGGCCATGCTGCGGGGGGGGCGGGGGGCGGGGGGGCTGGCGGGGGGGGGACGAGGGAGGCCCGGGGGGGGCCATGCTGCGGGGGGGGGATGAGGGAGGCCCGGGGGGGGGCCATGCTGCGGGGGGGGGGGGGGGGCCAGGAGGGTCCGTCCCGCGCTCACCTCTGGCGGCCCCGCCGGCCGCTGCTCTCGCGCTCTGTGGTGAGAAGGAGGCGGGGCTCAGCGATCCCCGCCCCGCCCCCACCTCCTGGCCGTCGCCGCGGATTGGCCGAGCCGCGCCGCCCCGCCCCCTCGGAGCCCGTCCGCCCGGCGCGCGCCACTTTTGAAAAAAAAAAAAAAAGACCAGAGCGGTGGCTCGTGACTTCGCGCATGCGTAATAGGGTGGCCCACTAGCTCCGCCCCCTCCCTGAGCACTGCGCACGCGCGTGTTCCTGTGCCTTTCTGGGGTGGGCAGGGTAGCACGCGGGGGGCGGGCAGTTGTGGGCCCCCCCCAGCCAGGAGCCCCAAAGGGCTGGATTGACAGCTGTGCCCCTCCCCCAGGCTGCTCAGGGCGGGGCTGGCCCTTGGGACAGTTCTGGGGCCCCTCCAAAGGGGCCTTGCCCCCCAGTAAGCCACGCAGGCACTAGAGCCAGGCTAGGGGGCACAGCCACCCTTTGTATAGTGGGGGGCCCAGAACTGGACACACTACTCCCGATGTGGCCTCCCCAGAGCCGAATGAAGGGGCATAACCACTGCTCTGGATCTGCTGGCAACGCTCCTCCTAATGCAGCCCAGTGTGCCATTAGCCTCTTGGCTGCAAGGCCTGTTGATTCATCTCCAGCTTCTCATCCACTGCAACCCCCAGGGCCTTTTCTGCAGAACTGCTACCTAGCCAGCCGGTCCCCAGCCTGTAGCAGGGCTTGGGATTCTTCCCTCCCAAGGGCAGGACTCTGCACTTGTCCTTGTTGAACCTCAGCAGATTTCTTGTGGCCCAATCCTCTAATCTGTCTAGGCCACTCCGGACCCTCTCCCTGCCCTCCAGCGTATCTACCTCTCCCCCTAGCTTAGTGTCATCCATGTACTTGCTGAGGGTGCAATCCATCCCCTCGTCCTGGTCATTAATAAAGATGTTGAACAAAACCTGCCCCAGAACCGATCCTTGCGGCACTCCACTAGAAACCGATCACCAGCCAGAGGCTGAGCTGTTGATCATGACCCATTGAGCCCAACAATCGAGCCCAGGGCTACTCAATACGCCGCCCGTGGGCTTCGTGCGGCCCACAGCCCGTTTGCAGCCCGCGGTGCAGTTTGGGTTTATGAGGGCTCAACGCATGGCCCACATGTGGGAGACAAAACAAAAAAGTAGTCAATAGACTGCTCTCCTGTTGAGGTGCATTTTAGTAGTTCAATTCCTGGACAGTCACTGCTCGTTAAAGGTGCTGTCATGTGGGTGGCAATCAGGTAACTGTTGCATTTCATTAATAGCAGCAGGACTGACTTAAATGGGGCCTTCATGTTGTATAGTCTTGCCTTCATCTTTGTATTCATGCCTGTCAGTGTGAAAGAAGCTATTTGCATATATATGTTTGCATGTACATGCAACCACACTTAGTTTTGGCCCTCAGCAGGTGCTGTATCATTATGGCTCCCGGGGCTTCCAAAGTGGAGTAGCCCTGATCTAGCCAGCTTTCCAGCCACCTTCCAGTCCATTCATCCGATCCAGACTTCCGTCACTTGCTGCCAAGGATACTGTGGGAGACCCTATGAAAACCTTTGCTGAAGTCAAGGTCGATCACATCCACTGACTTCCCCCGTCCATGGAGCCAGGTACCTTGTCGTAGAAGCTAATCAGATCAGTCAGGCATGACTTGCCCTTGGTGAATCCATGTTGACTATTCCTGATCACTTTCCCCTCTTGCAAGTGCTTCAGAATGGATTCCTTGAGGATCCCCTCCATGGTTTTTCCAGGGACTGAGGTGAGGCTGACGGGTCTGTAGTTCCCTGGGTTGTCCTTCCCTTTTTAAAAGATGGACACTACATTTGCCCTTTTCCAATCAGCCAGGACTTCCTCTGATCACGAGTTTTCAAAGATAATGGATGGCCAAAGGCTCCGCAATGACATTTGCCAACTCCCTCAGTATCCTCAGATGCATTAAATCCGGACCCATGGATCTGTGTATGTTTAGCGTTTCTAAATAGTTCTTAACCTGTTCTTTCCCCACCAAGGGCTGCCCACCTCCTTCCCATACTGCGCTGTCCAGTACAGTGGTCTGGGAGCTGACCTTGTCTGGGAAGACAGAGGGGAAAAAAAGTCTTGAGTCCTTCAGCTTTTCCCACATCATCTGTCACTGGGTTACCTTCCCCATCCAGTAAGGGCCCCAGCCCCTCCCTGATCACCCTCTTCTTGCTGACATGCCTGGAGAAACCTTTCTTGTTCCCCTTCACATCCTTTGCCAGCTGCAACCCCAATTGCGCCTTGGCCAGCTGTGACCCCCAGGCCTTGTTGCTGAAGGCTGTAACCCCCTTCCTTGGTTTTACTGACTCGGGTTTGCTGAGCCTGACTTGTGGTTTTGAACATTTTGGCGGGGGGGGGGTGTGAGACAGGGCCTGGAGGGGTCCGAACTGCTCAGGTGATGTGCACCTGCCCCAGGCCACCAGGGCTCCAGTTTTCTACCCCCAGCCTCTGCCAGGTGGTTGCAGGCTTGGGGTCTCTGAAATCAAGGACCCCCCCCCGGGTGTGCACAGGCTGGACTGGAGAGCAGCCCCCAGCTGCATGAGGCCCACTACCACCCCTGCACATCCCAGCATGCACCCCAACCCTAGCTCCCCTGCCCGCATGGAAGTCAGAGGCCAGAGGCAGGGCCCTTCCTCCTGGTTTTATTGGGAGCTCCGCAGCCGACTGGGAAAGGCGGAAAGAGAAACACCTCACGGACACAGCGACGGAGCTGTTACACCAGATACAGATGCGGGGGGGGGAGGGGCAGGAGCTCAAATCCTGGGGAGGGGGCTCAGCCCCCCCCGACCACACTGGCCCACCTGGGGGGACGGGCCGTCTCATTTTGAGGTGGGGGGAGTCATTGATGGTCGCTATTCACAGTATGTACAGAATGAAACCGACCCGACCGACGCACAGAACCAAACCGCATACAAAAATAAAGGCTCTAGGGGGGTGGGTGCCGGAGGGGCGGGCGCCACCCGTGCCCCCGGCCGGCAGAAAATAGAAATCAATTGCTACAGTACAGTGTTCAGAGAGGGCACCATGCCCCACCAGCGGGCAACACCCGGTACTGGCAGGGGCCACCCACATGGCTCACACCTGCCCCACAGTTCTCAGCCCCCCTCTTCCGCTCTTGCCCCTGGTGCCCCCCTGGGAACAGCCGGTGACCCGAGAACCCCAGAGATGCTGACCACCGGTGATGGGATGGGACAAGCTGGGGAGGACGCTGCATCGAAGGGCTTTGGTTTGAAAGCTTGAAGGGGGGACCTCACTAATTATTGCTTCACTCCTAGTGCAGGGGGGGCACAGCTGAGGGGAGCAGGAGAGAGAGGCCAGCTCCAGCCTGCTCCCACCTCCTGCAAAGGGGGGTCCCTGCCTCTCTCACCTGGCCACGGTAGACTTGTTGGCTATAAAACTGCCCCCTGCCATCCCAATGGAGAGACCCACATTTCCTGGGGGGGGCGGGAAGGGGGGCACTCTGACGTTTCACCCTGGGTCCAACCCTGGCAATCTCCCTCCCAGAGCGAGGCCACAGAGCTGGGCACAGCTGGGGGGGGCTGATTCCCCCATTTAGCACAGGAAGACCGGGAGGAAATGGTTCCAAAGCCCCAACCCCACCTGCCCCATGCCAGGCGCTGGGCGTTCGGGGGGGGCAGGACCGAGCAGCGGGCCCAGCTCCCTCGTTGCCAAGTGCCTGTCTGCGGGCCCGTTGGTGCAGAGCCGCGTGACAAGGCCATGGCTGGGGGTGTCGGTTCAATCTGACCCCTGCTCTCCGCCCGGCCAGGACCCCACAGTGGGAAACCGCCATCGCTCCCCCGCCAACCCCCAGCCCCTGGGCTTGGGGTGCAGAGGCCCCACTGCTGCTGCGGCCACCTGGTGCCCGTGTTCCCCAGCTCAGGGGGGTCTTTGGAAGGCACTTGCCCCCCCACAGTGGCCTAAGTGCCACAGAGCCCAGGAAATGGCTGCCTCTTTCCTCTCCCTCGAGGGCTGGCCACTGGAGCAGCCAGCGCCCGTCAGCACCAGCCTGCCGGGGTTGGGTACCCAGTGCTGCATCGGGAGCCCAAAGGACCCTGGCGAGCCCAGTGAATCTGGTGCCGGCCCCTTCGATTAGCCCCAGGGGCCTCCTGGCAGCTGCTGGCTCGGGGGGTCGGCAGGTCGGCCAAGAGGGTCCCTGGGGCGCAGCTGGCTGAGAGGAGCCAGCCACACGGCTGGGGTGATCTTTGTGCAAACCCAGGAAGACGTGGCTGGCCAGTCGCTCGGGGGCTTGGCCGTTGGGTTCTCCCCTTTCCAACGCTAACCCCCCTTGTCCTCTGGGGGAGGCAGGGGGCTTGGCGTCCGTTGGAGAGGAGAGGGGCTATGGCGTCAGTGGGGGAGAGGGATATGGCATCCATGGGGCAGGGGGGATTATGGCATCTTTGGGGCAGAGGCAGGGGGCTATGGCGTCCATGGGGCCAGGGAAGGAGGGCTGTGGGGTCCGTGAGGCAGAGGTAGGGGGGATTATGGTGTCCGTGGGGCAGAGGCAGGGGGGCTGTGGGGTCTGTGAGGTGAGAGGGGGGTTATGGGGTCTATGGGAAAAGGGAGGACTGAAATGAACCTCAAAGTGACAGGAGAAAAAAAATCCAATTACAGAAAAATAAAACAACCTCTCCCCCGCCTCCGACTTTCCAAAAATAATAATTAATTTACAATAAATTACCAGGTGCATTAAAAATAACCCCGAACCCACAACCATCCCCTCCCCCTGCAACAATAACTTAAAAGAACAACAAGCACCGTCAGGTGGCACGGAGCAGCCGGCAGCGCTGGCCCAGGGCCCCCGGGCCGCGAGGACTGTGCGCAGGGCGGAGGGTTGGCTGCCCCTCGCGCTCCGGATCTGCTTGGCGTTCCTTCCTGATTACTTAAAAAAATAGATCTCTAAAGGGCTGGGGTGAGGGAGAGCCGGAACGGAAAGCGAACCCCACCCACCGCGCCGCCCTGGCCGCCGCCACTCCAAATAAAAAAGACTCAGAAGGAATCGGTAAAAAAACCAGCCAACCCCCCCCGTCCTCCCCCCGAACGGAACTGGGCCGTGCCGAGAGCTTTGGTGGGGCCGCGGCCTGGGTGCTGACCCACGTCTACAGTTGTGTGTGTTCCCGTCTGCGGGCTTTGCTTTTTCCAGAGTGTGGCTTTTTTTTCCTTTTTCTTTTTTTTGTAAAAAATACAATATAAACCCCCCAAATCAAACCCAAATTAAATTAAACGTAGTTTGTTTGTTGGCCCCCCAGAAAGAATCCATGGCGGGGGTGCGCGTGTGGCTTTAGTTTTGTTTGCCGCCGGGCGGCCGAGCCGAAGCCCAGAGTCACGGTGCCCCGGGGGCTGTGTTGTGCGCCTGTCCGTGCCACCCGTCCCCCTCCTCTGGGGGCAGGCAGGGGGGCTGTTCCTCCTCCGCAGGGTCCTCGGGGCCTGGGCTGCCCCGGGGCTGCTCCGACTCCTCACACTCCTCCTCCAAGGTCAGTTCAAACTGGAATTTCTCCAGGCAGGCATCCTCGTCCTTCTCGCCGTCGTCGGGGGGCGGCGAGGGGCTCTGCGGGATCATGCTGTGGTACCAGTCCCGGTTGTCTTCCAGCGTGTCCAGGATGTCCTGGGCGTCGGGGTGAACCAGGTCGCCCACGTCTCCCACAGTGGGTGCACGATGTAGTCAATGAAGCCCACCTGAAAGGCAGAGCCAAAAGCGGGGAATTGGAGCAGCTGGGATCTATGCTGCCCGGCCCGACGGGCCCTGATCTCGGCCGGGGTCTGGGCGGCGCCCGGCCCGACGGGCCCTGATCTCGGCTGGGGGGTCTGGGCGGCGCCCGGCCCGACGGGCCCTGATCTCGGCTGGGGGGTCTGGGCGGCGCCCGGCCCGACGGGCCCTGATCTCGGCTGGGGGGTCTGGGCGGCGCCCGGCCCGACGGGCCCTGATCTCGGCTGGGGGGTCTGGGCGGCGCCCGGCCCGACGGGCCCTGATCTCGGCTGGGGGGTCTGGGCGGCGCCCGGCCCGACGGGCCCTGATCTCGGCCAGGGTCTGGGCGGCGCCCGACCCGACGGGCCCTGATCTCGGCCGGGGTCTGGGCAGCGCCCTGTGCAGGCTGGGTCCCTGGGTGCCACACATGTTGGCGCTAGCTGTGGCCAGAGGAACCGAGCTCTGGGCGTGGCAGGACACAGGCAATGGCGTCTGGGTGACTGAGCCGATGCCCCCCCCGTGTTGGCCCCACCCACCCGGCCCTGGGCCCTGGCGGCCAGTGGCTGTCGCGGGGGGACGGGGGCGGCACCTGGGACTTCTCCACGGAGGCGGTGTGCTTGTCGCACATGGGGCTGATCTCCATGCCCCGCTCCCGCTCCCGGTCGCCCTGCCGGAAGAACTCCTCCATGATGCGCTCCGTCCATTGGCGGTACAGCTGCAGCGGCTTGGTGGGGTTGCTCAGGTCGGCGCAGTGCACCATGTTCCGCAGAACCTGGGGGGCAGAATGTGCTCCATGGGGCCCCGGCCAGCCCCTCCCCCGCCCCCAAGCAGAGAGTCTGCCCAACCCCTTCCCCCCGGCTAACCCGGGCCAGCCCCACCTCCGCCCCCGCAACCATGCAGGAGGTCTGCCCAGCCCCCCCCTTCCCGATTAACCTGGTCCAGCCCCTCCCCTGCCCCCATGCAGGAAGCCTGCCCAGCCCCCTGGCCAACCCAGCTGGATGGCTCCCTCGCTTGGTGATCGGCTGAGCCTCCATCTGCCCCCCACCATGTCCCCTCCATCGCGGGCTCTCCCCACCCCCCACCTGGATCCGGTCCGTGTAGTTGTCTAGCAGCAGCACCCCAGAGCTCGTCACTTTCTTGGTCTCCACCATGGTCTTGAGGTCAGCCAAGAGGCTCATGTGTTTGGACATGTCGGTGGCCAGGACCTGGGGGGAGACATTCGGTCACAGAGGGAGGGGGGGAGCCACCGAACCCAGGAGTCCTAGCACAGCCCCCCCTGGCCCTGCCCCCCCAGGAGTCCTAGCCCAGCCCTCCCCCGGCTCCGCCCCCCAGGAGTCCTAGCCCAGCCCCCCCACCCCAGGCCCTGCTCCCCCAGGAGTCCTAGCACAGCCCCCCCGGCCCCTCCCCCCCAGGAGTCCTAGCACAGCCCCCCTAACCCCTCCCCCCCAGGAATCCTAGCACAGCCCCCCCTGGCCTTCCCCAGGAGTCCTAGCACAGCCCCCCCTGGCCTTCCCCAGGAGTCCTAGCCCAGCCCTCCCCCGGCCCCGCCTCCCCAGGAGTCCTAGCCCCGCCCCCCCAGCCCCGCCCCCCCCCAGGAGTCCTAGCCCAGCGCTCCTGCCCCAGCCCCCCTAGAACCAGGGAGTCTTGACTGCCAGGTCCCTGCTGGCGCTGGGACAGCTCACACTGTGCCCGGGGGACCCTCCTTCCTGCCTCCTGCCGCCGTCAGGGCTGGGAAAGGGCCCTGAGCCCCAAGCCCCAAGCCCTGCCCCCACTCGGCTCCCGCCACAGCGGGGGGGGGTGACCTGGGGCTCACCATGTCGATGACCATCTTGCGCAGCATCTGCCGCTGCCGCTTGCCCAGGCTCTGCAGGATGTCGCAGTTCTCCTCCTGCAGCAGCTTGAAGCCCACGGCCAGGTGGTGGTTCTCCAGCACCGACTCGTCGTTGTACATCAGGGCCAGCTCCGAGTCTGCGGGGGCAGGAGGGGCCGGATGAGGCATGGTCCGGGCCTGTCGCTGCACAGGCGCTACGCGGCAGCTCTGACACCGGGCCGTGCACACACATGTCGGAACGCACACGGGCACGTGCGTGTCCTAGAGCACGGTCACGTGTACAGGAGAGCATGTGTGTCCGTGTCCCAGTGCACGGTTGTGTGTGCAGGAGGGCTAGAGTGTGCCCGTGTCCTGGTACAAAGTTGTGTGCACGGGAGGGGTGGCCTGTGGGTGTGTCCCAGCGCAGGGCCATGCGTGCGCCGGAGCTGGGAGAGGCACGAACACGTGGGTGGCCCAGGGGCAGCCCAGTGGCTCAGGCGCGGGGTAGCGGGGCACTCACTGGTGTTGATCAGGAACTGGTTGGACACGCCCGGGTGATCCACGTCGTGGATGGCGGCTGCAAACAGGGCGGCCAGGATCTCCAGGTCGGTGAACACGGCCTGCAAGGCGCACGCAGCGTGAGGGCAGGGGCGGTGGCAGGGCAGGGGAGGGGAGGCATGTGGCAGAGCAAGAAGCCCAGGGCTCCCGGCCTGGCCCTGGTCCTCAGGCTCTCCCAGACACACTCTGGCCTGGCTCTCAGGGGAAGCCGAATTGCCCCTGGTGGGGGGGGTTGGACCCAGGGTCCATCATCCTGGTATCCCACCTTGGAGGGGGCCCGATGCCAGCTGCTGAAACCTGCCCCAGGCAGGCAGGCAGGCAGATGGCTGGGGGGCAGATGGACAGACGGGCAGCTCTCCAGGCCCACTAGCCCCCACTCCCCCAAATTTGTTTCAGTCTCATTTCCAGCGACGCACTCCCCCCGCCAGCCTGGGCCGTGTCCCCGGACCCCCAGCCTTACCACGAGCTGCCCCTGTCCCCGCCCCACCCGCGCTCCTGACACCGGTGCGATGCCTGAGGGGCACAGCTGCCCCCGGCGGGGGGCCCTCACTCACGTCCAGGGCGGGCGTGGCCAGCAGGACATGCGTGGATTGCACCACGTCGGCTGCGTGCAGGCTGTTGTGATAGGCCACGTCGGCGTGGTAGTGTTCCTCCAGAGTCAACATGTAGGTCAGCAGTGTCTCCACGGGGATCTTGAAGGTTTTTAGCAGCTCTCTCTCCTGAGGGTGAGAGGGGGGTTGTGGCTGGGCAGAGTCATGCCTGAGGGACCAGCGCTGGCCACCCCTGTGGGCTGGACACATGGCAACCCCCTCCCCTCAGCTCCAGCCCCCACTCAGCCCCCAGGCAGCAGCCCCCAGGCAGCGCTCCCTTGAATTGTTTCCATCCATGCACGAAATAAATTTTGTTCTGTGCACAGAGGTGCTTGTGGATGTGCACCATCAATAGAAACTGCTAATTAGCTGACAGAGAAGAGCAAGGGGTAGATGGACTCCTGATACCCAGCTCCCCATGCCACACTGGCTCTAACCACTAGACCCCATGCCCCTTCTAGAGCCAGGAACAGAACCCAGGTCTCCTAGCTCCCAGCCCTGCACAGAACATCCCTGGTCAGGCGGGTGTCTGGTCTGAGTCCATGCGTTGCCCAGAGGGGTGGGCGCTGCTGCCCTCGGACACGGCTCCGCTCCGGGCATGGGCCCCACCTGGAATATCGTGTACATGATGCAGCTGAGGGAGCGGCTGTTGGAATATTCGGAGACGTGGAAAATATTCAGGCCCCACTTGTTGAGATTCTCCAGCTCCTGGAAGGCAGGACAGGGGTGGTGAGATGTGGGGGAGGAGGGCAGGGGACAGGGCCCCCTTGGGGAGGCCTGGCAGAGCATGTCTGCAGGAGCCCACGGTGCCTAGACAGTCCCACGGCCCCCTCCACAACTTTGCCGGTGCCTTTCACTCCCGCCCCTCAGCCCTGCCAGTGCCCCTCACTCCTGCCCCCCAGCCCTGCCCCGCACCTTGCTCAGCAGCTCCTCCTGGTCGGTTCTGACCCCGAAGCGGGGGACGCTGGAATTGGCCAGGCTGGAGCTGGGCATGAGCTTCTTCACCCCGCTGATCTGGCACATGGGCTGCTGTTTCTTCTTCTTCTCCCGCTCTTTCGGCGTGGGGGAGGGGATCTCCACCTCGTTCTGCTTGTCTGGGGGGGAGCGGGCAGTCAGCAGGGCTTCCCCGGGGGGGCCCCAGGGGCGTGCGAGACTGTGACGCGGGCGTGCAAGAGACTGCGCGTGCAGCAGTCAGCGTGAGCACCAGACCTGAGTGTGACTGTGCAAACCACCATTCCCCCTGCCAGGCCGAGAGTGTCAGTGCAGGGGCCCGGGCCCAGCCCAGAGCAGCTGGCTCCTTCTGGGGGGGGGGGGGGAGAAAGTTGGGGCTCAGAACCCCCACCCTGAAAAACCAGCAGAGAAGCGGGTGGGACGAGGCCTCGTGGGTGGGGGCCTAAGACATGGGCTCCAAGGGGGGGTCAGTCGGGGGTACTAGTGGGATTGTGACGTCGCAGGACACCCAGCCAAGCCACACACAGAGAGCTAGTTCATTTGCATCATATGATGCTATTGGTCAGTGACCCAGAGCTACTGTCTGCAGGGGCCAATAGGAATCCTCCCCAGCAACCAGCCCCCCCCCCCCCGGCTCTAACCACTAGGCCTGCTCTCCTCCCAGAGCTGGGACAGAACCCAGGAGTCCTGGATCTCCCCCCCAGCACCGTCTAGTGGGGCCGGGGACGAAGGGGCTCCGAGCTGGGGCAGGGGAGGGGGTGTAGGCTCACCCAGGCGAGCTGCCCCCACCCGCATGCACAGCCCTCTGCGCCCATTGGCCCGAGAGCTGGTGTCCGGGCGGGGGCAGCATGCAGAGCCGGACCTGCGCTGGGGGCGGAACGGGCCATGGTGCTGGGACCAACAGGAAGCCTGGCTCAGCACCCCCCACTCAGCCTGCAGCGCCCCGGGGCCGGGCACGCCGTGCCCCCCTCCACCAGACCCCACAACCTCTGCAGCAGGGAGAGCAAGGAGCCCGGTGCCAGCCCCCCGCTGGGGCACAGCACAGCTTCCCTTCTGGGTTTGCCTCACTTCCCCCCGTCCTGCACCCCCGGCTTGGGCCCCCTCCCTTGAGTGCCCAGCGCCCCCATCTACGTCTGCAGCCCCTGTCTGGCCTGGGCAGGGTTAACGGCCCAGCCTGCAGCTGTGCCCAGGGCAGGAGTGGGTGAGGCCTGGCCGCAGCCCAGCCTGCCCGGCACGGCCAGCTCCGGCACAGACCTCCCATTGACGGCCCTTTGCATCAACATTTGCTTAAGGCCGGAGGGTTGTGTCCTTTGACGTCAGCGGGGCTCTGGGGACTTGGACGCCTCCGCGGGAAACGGCCTTCCTGCCGCAGGGCGTCGGCATGGGCTGGCGCGGGGCTGCCGGGACACACGGGCCAGCGGAGCACCTCTGCCCCCGGCCAGTGACTCACAGAGCTCCAGGGAACTGGGGCAGAGCCAGAGCGAGAAAGCAAAAGGCCTGGCTCCCAGCCGCCTGCTCTAACCACTACACCCCACTCCCCTCCCAGCACTGGGGAGAGAACCCAGGAGCCTGGCTCCCAGCCCCTCCCCTGCTCTAGCCATTGGGCCTCCCTGTGGCACATGGGCAGGCTGGGCGGGCAGCTCCCCCCCCCCCCCCGGCATTCCCCTGCCCCCAGGGCTCCGCACTCACCGAGGAACGTGTTGGAAATGTACTCGGAGACCTGGTTCCCGGAGCGGCTCATTTCGGAGAGGTGGGTCAGCTCACGGTTCAGCATCCTCTTGAACTGCCACGAGAAGGAGAAAGGGTCCCAGGGCTGTGCACATCACCGTGCAAGCTGAGCTGCATGCTTCCTCGCACTTGTGCATGCTCCACTGTGCAAGCATGTGTGCAAGGAGTGTGCACGCTTCCCCACTCCAGCCGGCGTGCATGCTTTGCTTCACGAGCAAGACTCACACAGGTGTGCAGCTTCCCCACGGAAGTGAGTGTGAAATTCACCGTGTCCCCATGTGCACGGGGACACCTGGCACCCGCACGCGCACACCTGCCCCACTATGCTTGTGAACACCTGCCGCTGTTGAGCACGATGCGCCGGCAAGCGCCTGGCCAGCCAGCTCCAGAGGCAGCGCAAACGCGCGGGGCCGCGGGTCTAGAGGCAGCAGAGGAGCCCTCCAAGTCCCCTGTGATCGGTGCCCTGAGGTCCCCCCCCCCCCGCTAGTCAACACCAGCAGCCCAACCTCCTCCCCCACCCCAGAGAGCTCCTATGGTTTAAATAAATGCACCAGACATTTCATCTAGGCTTGAACGTGGGGCACAGGGCAGGGAGGGGGTCACAGCATTTCTGGGCCGAGCTGTGCCACTGACCCCCCCTCCCCACACACAGCCCCTGCCCCCCAGCCCTGCCGGTGCCCCTCATTCCCCACACACAGCCCCTGCCCCCCAGCCCTGCACCTCATTCCCCACACACAGCCCCTGCCCCCCAGCCCTGCCGGTGCCCCTCA
Organism: Pelochelys cantorii; assembly: GCA_032595735.1. Classification (NCBI taxonomy): domain Eukaryota; kingdom Metazoa; phylum Chordata; order Testudines; family Trionychidae; genus Pelochelys; species Pelochelys cantorii. The sequence continues at coordinate 15,416,140 of CM064356.1, forward strand.
CTCCCCACACACAGCCCCTGCCCCCCAGCCCTGCCCCTCACTCCCCACACACAGCACCTGCCCCCAGCCCTGCGCCTAATTCCCCACACACAGCCCCTGCCCCCCAGCCCTGCACCTCATTCCCCACACACAGCCCCTGCCTCCCAGCCCTGCTGGTGCCCCTCACTCCCCACACACAGCCCCTGCCCCCAGCCCTGCGCCTCATTCCCCACACACAGCCCCTGCCCCCCAGCCCTGCCCCTCACTCCCCACACACAGCCCCTGCCTCCCAGCCCTGCCGCTGCCCCTCACTCCCCGCACACAGCCTCTGCCCCCCAGCCCTGCCCCTCATTCCCCACACACAGCCCCTGCCCCCCAGCCCTGCCCCTCACTCCCCACACACAGCCCCTGCCTCCCAGCCCTGCCGCTGCCCCTCACTCCCCACACACAGCCCCTGCCCCCCAGCCCTGCGCCTCATTCCCCACACACAGCCCCTGCCCCCAGCCCTGCGCCTCATTCCCCACACACAGCCCCTGCCCCCCAGCCCTGCCGCCGCCCTCACTCCCCACACACAGCCCCTGCCCCCCAGCCCTGCCGCTGCCCCTCAAGCCTGAGCAGCCAGGCTCTGGATATTAATTCTCCCCTCCCCTGCTGGTCCCCTCCCGGGCCGGACGGAGACCCCCTCTCCCGAGGCAGGTGGTACCTGGCTAGCCAGGAGGCGGTGGAGGTGGGGCATGGTGGCCCACTCTGGGGCTCGCTGCTCCAGGGCGAGCTGCTGCCGGGGGTTGGGGATTCCAGCCCAGCCGTTCTAGGGCCCTGGCACTGCAGAGCGGGGCCCGGGCCGACAGAGCACGGCCGGGGGGCAGCCCTGGCCCCGCTTTCCCAGGCAGCCCAGCCAGGAGCTGGCAGCTCGGGGGACAGGGAAGCAGCTGCTGGCTCTTGGGTTTCCTGGCGGGGGCGGGGGCTCGTGCTCCTGGCACAGCGCTCTCCCTGGAGAGGCTGCGGCTCAGGACAGGAGCCCACGGAGCCGGAACCGGCCAACATATCACCTCCCCTCCCCCGAGATCAAAGGAGCCAGGGAGAGAAGCCAGGAGTCCTGGCTCCCAGCTCTAACCACTGGACCCTACTGCCTTCCCAGAGCCAATCCCCAGCCCCCAGGAGTCCTGGCTCCCAGCTCTAACCACTGGACCCTACTGCCTTCCCAGAGCCAATTCCCAGCCCCCAGGAGTCCTGGCTCCCAGCTCTAACCACTGGACCCTACTGCCTTCCCAGAGCCAATTCCCAGCCCCCAGGAGTCCTGGCTCCCAGCTCTAACCACTGGACCCTACTGCCTTCCCAGAGCCAATTCCCAGCCCCCAGGAGTCCTGCGCACGCTGATGCTGCTGTTAAAAAAGCTCAGAGCCAAGCAGGTGGTTCAGGAGCCGGGGGCTGCTTCCGCAGCTTGTCCCCCGGCCCCCGCTTTAAAGTCCCCTGTGTCCTTCAGCAGCTCCCGGATGCGGCTCCCACCCAGAGCAGGCCGGTGGCTGGTGACTCATTCGAGAGCTGGGAGCCGGCTGCACTCGCAGCCAGAGGCCTCTCTTTTGGGGGGGGGGTCTCCTTGGCTCCCCCACCCTCAGGAGTCTGCACAGGGGGTCGAGTCTGTATTGGCACTGGTGAGCCCAGCTGGCTCAGGATGGAGGGAGAGGGGCTGATCTGCGGGGGGGGGGGGTCACCGTGCTGCTCCCCGTGGCACCCCAGGGCAGCTGGGAGAGACGCAAGGGGGCCAGGGCCCCCATCACACAGCATGGCCGAGGGGGGGATCCCCCTTCAGGGAGCCCTGGCTCCCAGCCCCCCTGCTCCGAGCCCAAGCCAGAGGCTGAGCTGGGGGCAGGGTGCTCTGGTCACCGCCCCCTGGCAGGGCCAGGAGGGTTTGGGGGGCACAGGGTCTACCCAAAGGACCCCCAAACTCTGCCCCCCCATGTGCCCAGGGCATGGTGCATCCCCCAGCTCCCCTCCCCCACCGCCCCTCCCCCACAGAACAAACCCACAAATGGAAGAAATAAAGAAGGGCAGTGGGACGTGCGAGCCCCCCCAGCCAATCAGGGCGCCTCAGCCCAATCTCCATAGCGACAGGAGTCTCCTTAGCAACTGCCCCATCCCCGCCTGTGCACAGGCGGCTGGGTCTGGGGGGGGTTAACCCTGTCCATGCCAGCCTCCTGGACCAGCCCCCCCCCCCTGCAGTCCCCTCAATCCTGACCCGCAGCCCCCACGTTCCCAGCCCAGGGCTCCCCCCGGAGCGACCTGGTGTCTGCGCAGCTGGGGACGCCGGCGCCAATCCCCCATTCAGCAACCCACCCATGAGATGAGTTTGCTAGGTCTCAGCCTGCAGGCCTCCCCCTCCCACCGGGCCCAGCTGGGCCCGGAGTGTGTGTCTGGGGCAGACGGCCCCGCTGTACCCCCCAGCTCCCCGGCCAGGAGAGCCAAACCCAACGGGCCCCAAGGTGGGCCCAAGCGCACGCTGCAAATTGGGTCCAAACTGACAAACAGCCCGTGGGGGCAGAGGGGGGGAATGGGGTGCAGGAGCACAGCTGGGGGGCCGTGACCAACCCCCTCCCGGGGGCGTGGAAGCAGCAGCTGCTGTCCTTGGGGGGACATGGCTGGGGTATGGGGCTGCACCCCACAGCTGGGAGAGAGGCTAGGGAAGGGGCTCACTGGGAATACCCACCCCAGCCCCACAGGCAAGAACATAGGACCTATGGCCCAGAGGGGCAGGGCTGGAGGAGAGGGGGGCTATGGTGGGGGAGGGGGGAAGGGCTGGATAACCTGGTGGATGGAGGGGGGGAGTTTTACAGGCCTGCTTCTCTGCCCCCCCATGGGGCCTGGCAGGAGTCACTGGAGCCAATGGGTCAGATCGGGGGCTGGGAGCCAGGGCTTTGGAGGGGGGTGAGCAGAGCTGGGTTGAAAGGCTGAGGAGAAATGGGGGGGCTTGGACCCAGCCTGGCTCCCTGCCTGGAGGGCTGTCTCTGAGGCAGGGGCAAGGTGCAGGGCAGGACCTGACACACGGGGGGGGGGGGCTGGCACCCCAATGCCATAGGCTCCCAGGCTGTGCATTGAGTGCCCTCCCCCCACCCAGCTCCGGCACCAGCCTCAGCACCCCAGGGGGCGGAGAGGGGAGGGCAGGAGGCTGAGCCCTGTGTTGAGGGGGCTACAGGAACCGACCCCCAGCTGTTGCCTGAACGGGCCGCGGAGTCCCAGTGCAAGAGGGTTTGGCTACAGCAACAGCCCTTAAGCACCACAGTGCAGCCCAACACCCCAGACACAAGCACACCCCTGTGAGGGGGTGGTCTGGGGACACACACACACACACCAGGGACATGCATACAGAGGGGGTCTCCCTCTCTCTCTCGCACGCCCGCGGGGCACCAGGGCCAGGAGACAGCAGCGCAGCCGTGGGGCACTCGTGCGCGGAGCAGCGGCCGCGCCAATGTGACATTGTCGAGAAGGCGGAAGGGCAAAAATCACCCCCTCCCCTCCCCCGTCACATGCAGCCCAGCCCAGCCCCCCCCTCCCCCGCAGCTCTGCCCAGCCCCCCGACTGGTCCACGCAGCCACCAAAACTGCCTGCAGCCCACTCCCCCCAACCCAGGACCCCCCCTCAATGCCAGGCCGGGGGATCAACAGGCCCCATCCCCCAGCCTCCCAGCGGGGTGGCATGGGAGAGGGGCAAAGCCGGCCTGCCCCCTCCCCCACCTGTGTCCCTGTTACCTGGTCCCACCAGCCGACCAGCCATGGCTTCGCGCACGTCTCACAGAAAAAATCCACTAAGGGCATCTTCTGGCCTGCCCGGTGGCAGCCGCGGGCGGCTCCCCAGCTCAGGGGGTGCCCCCGCCTGTCTCCTGCGGCCGAGGCGCCGAGGGGGCCCCTCCCCTTGCAGCGAGGTTAGTATCCCGGGGCCCTCTCTGCCCCTGGCATGGCGAGAGGGGGAGAGCGCCCCTGGGCTCCCCTCACATCTCCGCAGGCCCCCCGCCCAGGGCGGGCACGGGGGCACCGGCGGCCCGGGGAGCAGCAGGCCGAGGGCCGAGCGGAGGCACTGCCAGCCGCTGCTGCCCGTACTGCAGAGGAGTCGGGAGCTACCCACAGTGCACTGCTGCCCGGCTCGGGCCCCTGCGGCCGGGCCCTCCCCGCCAGCCAAGCGGGCGGACGCTGGCCCCGCTCACTGGAGGAGGAGGGGCCGGAGCCTCCCGCCAGCAGCCGGCTGGAGCACACCGGCCATCCCTGGGTACCAGGGCACTGGGCTCCGCCCCCTCCCGTCTCCGGGGCAGCGGTCACCGGGGCGACAGCTCCTCCTCCCGCAGCCGCATCCCTGCCTGGCGCGCGGCTCTCACTGCAGCGCATGGCGGGGCTGGGAGGGGAGATGATGCTGGCGGGGGGGGGGGGGGGGGGGCGGGTAGCAGGGCTAGGGGCTCCGGGAGATGGGGGAGGGCTTTAACTGGTTAACACACAGCTCCCAGCCCCACTGCATTAGCCACTAGACCTGACTCCCCTGCCAGAGCCAAAAGAGAACTTTGGACTTGTGTTCCCAGCTCTAACCACTAGACCCCACTCCCCTCTCAGAGACAAAGAGAACCCCAGAGTCCTGTCCCCAGCTCCCACCCGCCTCCTGCTCTAACCACTAGACCCCACTCCCCTCCCAGCGCCAAGAGAACCCACACGTCCTGACCCCAGCTCACGCCCGACTCCTGCTCTAACCACTAGACACCACTCCCCTCTCAGAGACAAAAGAGAACCCACAAGTCCTGATTTTGGACCATGTTTCTCTCCAAGAGGATGGCAAGGATGGGAGCCAGGACTCCTGGGTTCTACTCCCGTTCTGGGGAGGACGAGGGGTGTAGGGGCCAGAGAACAGGCCTGGGCATCGGGGCCCTTAGATGGGAAGGGGACCCCGGCATCCCACAGACATAGGCAGAAATGCTGCCGAGCAAAACAGCCTTTCCCACCCCCCGTGCTCCCAGCAGCCCCCAGCACCTAGCCACACTGGGCACACGCAGCCCCGGCCAGGTTACCCCTGCCCAGCACAGGGACCCTGGCACAGCCTGGATCCTCCTCGCAAGGGGAGTCCCCGTTTCCATGCCGACCTCACCCGGGGTGCACAGTGGACGGGAGTCAGGGTGGGAGGGTCCCTGAGCGGAGCAGCGAGAGCTGCAGACACCACCCATGTGTCACTGCAAGGGGCATGGTGGCCCCGCCCCCCCACCCACCACGGATGCACCCCACCCCCGCTACCACCACAGGGTGCGCCCCGCCCCTACAACGCACCACGGGGTGTGCCCCACCCCCGCTACCCACCACAGGGTGTGCCCCACCCCCACTACCACCACGGGGTGCGCCCCGCCCCTACAACGCACCACAGGGTGTGCCCCGCCCCCGCTACTCACCATGAGTGCGCCCTGCCCAGACGCGGAGCCCTGCCCCTGCTACCCACCATGGGTGCGCCCCCCCCCCCGCTACCCACCACAGGGTGTGCCCCACCCCCACTACCACCACGGGGTGCGCCCCGCCCCTACAACGCACCACGGGGTGTGCCCTGCCCCCGCTACCCACCACGGGTGCACCCCGCCCCTACAACCCACCACGGGGTGTGCCCTGCCCCCACTACCCACCACGGGTGCGCCCCACTCCCGCTACCCACCACAGGGTTCGCCCCGCCCCTACAACCCACCACGGGGTGTGCCCTGCCCCCACTACCCACCACGGGTGCGCCCCACTCCCGCTACCCACCACAGGGTGCGCCCCGCCCCTGCAACTCACCACAGGGTGCGCCCCGCCCCCGCTACCGATCACGGGTGCGCCCCGCCCCCGCTACTCACCACGGGTGCGCCCCACTCCCGCTACCCACCACGGGTGCACCCTGCCCAGACGCGGAGCCCCGCCCTCGCTACCCACCACGGGTGCGCCTTGCCCAGACCCGGAGCCCTGCCCCCGCTACCCACCACGGGTGCGCCCCACCATGGGGTGCACCCCGCCCCCGCTACCCACCATGGGGTGCGCCCTGCCTGGACATGGGGTCACAGCCGCCTGGATACAGGCCTGTGAACCCACACGCACCTGTCCAGGAAAGAGGCGGCATGTGGCAGCCCAGAGACAGCGCCACACGTGCACACTGGTGTCTCTGCTCACCAGGACGGGGGCGGGGGGACACAAGCAGGGGACATGCCCATCCAGTTGCCATCTCCATTCCAGGCATCCTCCCACCCAGCAGCACCCTCAGAGCTGGGCGCAGTCTGCCCCTCTGTCCCCACCAAGCAGGTCAGTCTGTGGCTGTGCGTATCCCACCGCTCACACCAGCTAGCGCTGCCACAGCAAAATTGACACTGAGGGCACCTGGCCCCTGCTACACAGGAGATCCAGCCCCTAAGCCCCAGTGCCAACGCTGTGACCGCACAGACACACCCAGGCTCTCCTGAGCCACTGGGCAGAGTCCTGCAGCAGGGAGTCCCACCGCTCCTCAGAATGGGCCTGGTGCCAAGACCCCCCTCCTCACTGGGATCCTGCCAGGCACAGAGCCGGTCCTGCCCTGCTCATTTGCATACAACCCAGAAACCACCACACATGCAACGCCGGTTCAAGGCCAGGCAGCCACGGTGATGGGCATCTTAGAAACTGGGGATGGACAGGCAGGGGGTAAATATGGAGAAAGCGTGGCTGGGTGGGGAGAAAGGAGACTGCACAGATAGACACATGGAAATGGACAGACGGGTTTATGCAGGGATGGATGGAGAGGGAGGGGGGGTTTGCACAGGGATGGACGGACGGATGGATGGAGGGGTTAGCGCAGGGACGGACGGAGGGGTTTGCGCAGGGACGGACGGACGGAGAGGTTTGTGCACGGACGGACGGATGGACGGACGGAGGGGTTTGCGCAGGGACGGACGGACAGACAGAGGGGTTTGCACAGGGACGGACGGAGGAGTTTGCGCAGGGACAGACGGATGGAGGCGTTTGCACAGGGACGACCGAGGCTGGATGGCAGGGGCAGGCGACATGCAGGGACGACCCCAGCCCCACCCGGGGGTGCCAGGTGGGCGCTGGGCGCAGCCCCACCTTGTTGGATGCCATCTCGCTGACGGAGCGGTAGGTCTGGATTGTCTCCAGCTGGTCCAGGCACCAGTCCAGCTCCTCCAGGGTCTCCTTGGCCATCTGCTGGTAGGTCTCCTCTGGGGACAGAAGAGCAACCCTCAGCCCCAGCCAGGCAAGGGCCCCCTGGGGTCAGAGGCCTGGGGGAGCTGCCCCAGCTGAGTCCAACAGCGCCCTGGGGGAGGGGCTGGGAGCTGGGAGCCAGGACTCCTGGGTTCACTCCCCAGTTTTGATGTTAACTTCTCATAAAACTATGGGAAAGCCAACCCTCCCTCTGCCTCAGTTTCCCTCCTTTTCCCAGTCTCCCCACTCCCAACTTCCTAGGGCGGGGTGAGTCACCAGACTCCACAGACTCGGTACCAAGCGCAGGGCCCCTGATATCAGAGCGCCCCGCCGGGCCCCTCTCCAGGCCGGGCAACAGGTACCTGACAGCTTCGCCATGCAGAAAGTCGGCTGGCTGCCTGCAGGGGACCTCCTGGGGGGCAAGACACAGGGTTAGGCACCTGCTCCACTGCCCTGGGAGCCCAGCCACCCTCCCACCTGCCCCCACAGGGCCCGGGGTAGGAATAGTTCAGCCACATCCACCCCCCCCAGCCCCAGGGGGCGGGAACAGGGCAGTGCAGGGCACCCGGTCACGCCCCTTCCACCCGGGGGGGGGGACAGGGCAGCGCAGGGCACCAGGTCATACCTCTTACCCCTGGGGGGGGACAGGGCAGCACAGGGCACCAGGTCCTACCTCTTACCCCTGGGGGGGGACAGGGACAGCACAGGGAACCAGGTCATACCTCTTACCCCTGGGGGGGGACAGGGACAGCGCAGGGCACCAGGTCATACCTCTTACCCCTGGGGGGGAAAAGGGACAGCACAGGGCACCAGGTCATACCTCTTACCCCTGGGGGGGGGGAACAGGGCAGCGCAGGGCACCAGGTCATAACTCTTACCCCTGGGGGGGGGGGACAGGGCAGCGCAGGGCACCAGGTCATACCTCTTACCCCTGGGGGGTGGGGGGGGAACAGGGCAGTGCAGGGCACCAGGTCATACCTCTTACCCCTGGGGGGAGGGGGGGGAACAGGGCAGCGCAGGGCACCAGGTCATACCTCTTACCCCTGGGGGGGGACAGGGCAGCGCAGGGCACCAGGTCATACCTCTTACCCCTGGGGGGGAAAAGGGACAGCACAGGGCACCAGGTCATACCTCTTACCCCTGGGGGGGACAGGGCAGCGCAGGGCACCAGGCCATACCTCTTACCCCTGGGGGGGACAGGGCAGCGCAGGGCACCAGGACATACCTCTTACCCCTGGGGGGGACAGGGCAGCACAGGGCGGGGCTGGGAGCAGGTGACGAGCCCTTGCCAGCCCCACGCTGCCCAGGCAGAAGTCTCCCTCCTGTCCCCTTTCTCCATGGCTGCAAATCAGGCCCCAGAGGACGTTCCATGGGGCTCAGGGGCCCCAGGCGTGATGGGCAAACAGGCCCTTGCAGTGGGGCTGGGGGGCAGCCTGGGGGCTGGGCGACTCCCCAGAAGGAGGCAGTGATTTATCAGGGCTGGGAGGACCTGCGCTGCTCCCCTGGGGGGTCTTGCCCCAGCACAGGACCCAGGCTGGGGGTGCTGGGCAACCCCCCTTCTGTCAGTGCAGACAATGGGCTGAGGGGCACACGCCTGGGGGGCAGCACTTTGCCCTGCAACTACTGGGGCTTTTCCACTACCTCTACTGGGGGCTGAGTCCTGAAGTCCGCAGCCGCCCCCAGCCAGGGTAGGAGAAGAGGGGCTGGGGGCTACAGGGGGCAAAGAAAGGGGTAAGAAGTGTGAGGTCCTGGGGGAGGGTGATGGGGAAGCTGTGGACCCAGAGGGGTGAGGGGGGCTAGGGGCCCAGAGGGCGAGGGGGGCTGGGGGCCTGGAGGGAGAGAGGGGCTGGAGGCCCGGAGGGCAAGGGGGCTGGGGGCCCAGAAGGCGAGGGGGGCTAGGGGCCCAAAGGGCGAGAGGGGCTGGGGGCCCAGAAGGCGAGGGGGGCTGGGGGCCCGGAGGGCGAGGGGGGCTGGGCCAGGAGGGCGAGGGGGGCTGGAGGCCCGGAGGGCGAGGGGGCTGGGGGCCCAGAAGGTGAGGGGGGCTGGGGGCCTGGAGGGAGAGAGGGGCTGGGGCCCAGAGGGCAAGGCGGACTGGGGGCCCATAGGGTGAGAGGAGCTGGGGGCCCGGAGGGCGAGGGGGGCTGGAGGCCCGGAGGGCGAGGGGGGCTGGAGGCCCGGAGGGTGAGAGGGGCTGGGGGCCCGTAGGGGAGAGGGGCTGGGGGCCCAGAGGGCAAGGGGGGCTGGGCCCGGATGGCGAAGGTGGCTGGAGGCTCGGAGGGCGAGGGGGGCTGGGCCAGGAGGGCAAGGGGGGCTGGAGGCCCGGAGGGCGAGAGGGGCTGGAGGCCCAGAGGGTGAGAGGGGCTGGAGGCCCGGAAGGCGAGGGGGGCTAGGGGCCCAAAGGGCGAGAGGGGCTGGGGGCCCAGAAGGCGAGGGGGGCTGGGGGCCCGGAGGGCGAGAGGGGCTGGAGGCCCAGAAAGCGAGGGGGGCTGGGCCAGGAGGGCGAGGGGGGCTGGAGGCCCGGAGGGCGAGGGGCCTGGGGGCCCAGAAGGCGAGGGGGGCTGGGGGCCCAGAGGGTGAGGGGGGCCCGGGGGCCCGGGGGCCCGGGGTCACTCACTTGCTGGACGTTGGGGTGGGCACGTTGGCCAAGATGGAGAAGTTGCTCCGCACGCTGCGCAGACTGGCCAGCACCTGCAGAGAGAAGGGGGTCAGGGTTGCAGCTGGCGCCCCTCCCTGCCAGGGGCCCACACCCTGGGGCCCGACCCGGCTGGAGCTCGCAGCGTTCAGCTCTTGGCCCGTTCCTATCCCAAAGGGCCCCCCAACCCTTGGCCTCGGACCCCCCGGCCAGGCCCTCTCCAGCGGGCCGCGTCCGGGCTGTTCCCCAGGGCGTCCCACGCTCAGAGTGGTACCTTAGGGGGGCGCATGACCCCCAACAGCCAGCTGCTGGCAGCTGGGGGTCACGGCTGGGCCCCGTCCAGTGTCCCCAGGGCTCCGGCCCTGCCGCTGCAGCACAGGGCGAGCGTGGGGCGTGAACCGGGGGCAGCCGCAGGGGCTCCCTGGCAGAGGGAGGCTGGAGCCAGGCACAGGCTGGGGGTGGGGAAGCCCCGGGATCAGGCCCAAGGCAGCCGAGGCTTGGAGCCGGGGCGGAAGCCATCCTGCCTGGCGGGCGGGGGCCACAACTAAACCCCTCCCCCGGGGCCAGCACCCACCTGGGCGAAGGGTGTCACAATCAGGTCTTCTGTGTGGCTGCGTGACAGAGAAAGGAAAGAGGGTGAGAGAGGGACACCCCCGCGGCCAGGGGCTGGCTCGAGGGGGGGGCAGCACCGGGGGCCAGACTCAGGGGCAGTGGCGGGAGGCTCAGTTGTCGTGGGGACAAGCTGGGGGCCAGGCAGTGGGGAGTCGGGCTCTGGCGAGAGCCAGGGGAGGCTCACAGGGACGTGGGGGGGGGGGGGGCAGGCAAGAGGGGCTGACTCGGAGGCAGTGCGGGGGGAGGCTCAGGGGAGACAACGACGGGCAGGCTGGGGGCTGCAGGGGACCGCAGGGCGCTGTGGGAGTCGGGCTGCAGGGGCTGACCACAGAGGAGTTGCGGGGGGAGGCTCAGGGGGTGCGGGGGGCCGTGGGGCAGGCCGTGGGGCAGGCCGGGGGCACTCACACGTCGTTGGCCACGAAGGAGTTGCGGGCGAGGCTCGGGGGTGCAGGGGGCCGTCCGGTGAGCCGTGGGGCAGGTGGGGGGCACTTACGTGTTGCTGGACATGGAGGAGTTGCGGGGGGAGGCTCAATGGGTGCGGGGGGCCATGGGGCGGGCCGGGGGTACTCACGCGTCGCTGGCCACGGAGGAGTTGCGGGGGGAGGCTCAGGGGCTGCGGGGGGCCGTGGGGCAGGCTGGGGGCACTCACACGTCGTTGGCCACGAAGGAGTTGCGGGGGGAGGCTCAAGGGCTGCGGGGGGCCGTGGGGCGGGCCATGGGGCGGGCCAGGGGCACTCACGCGTCGCTGGCCACGGAGGAGTTGCGGGGGGAGGCTCAGGGGCTGCGGGGGGCCGTGGGGCAGGCTGGGGGCACTCACACGTCGTTGGCCACGAAGGAGTTGCGGGGGGAGGCTCAAGGGCTGCGGGGGGCCGTGGGGCGGGCCGGGGGCACTCACTCGTCGCTGGCCACGGAGGAGTTGCGGGGGGAGGCTCAGGGGGTGCGGGGGGCCGTGGGGCGGGCCGGGGGCACTCACGCGTCGCTGGCCACGGAGGGGTTGCGGAGGGAGGCTCAGGGGCTGCGGGGGGCCGTGGGGCAGGCCGTGGGGCGGGCCGGGGGCACTCACGCGTCGCTGGCCACGGAGGAGTTGTGGGGGGAGGCGCAGGGGGTGCGGGGGGCCGTGGGGCGGGCCGGGGGCACTCACGCGTCGCTGGCCACGGAGGAGTTGTGGGGGGAGTCTCAGGGGGCGCAGGGGGTCGTGGGGCAGGCCGTGGGGCGGGCCAGGGGCACTCACGCGTCGCTGGCCACGGAAGAGTTGCGGGGGGAGGCTCAGGGGCTGCGGGGGGCCGTGGGGCGGGCCGGGGGCACTCACGCGTCGCTGGCCACGGAGGAGTTGTGGGGGGAGGCGCAGGGGGTGCAGGAGGCCGTGGGGCGGGCCGGGGGCACTCACGCGTCGCTGGCCACGGAGGAGTTGCGGGGGGAGGCTCAGGGGCTGCGGGGGGAGGCAGGGCGGGCCGGGGGCACTCACGCGTCGCTGGCCACGGAGGAGTTGCGGGGGGAGGCTCAGGGGCTGCGGGGAGCCGTGGGGCGGGCCGGGGGCACTCCCGCGTCGCTGGCCACGGAGGAGTTGTGGGGGGAGGCAGGGCGGGCCGGGGGCACTCACGCGTCGTTGGCCACGGAGGAGTTGCGGGGGGAGGCTCAGGCGGTGCGGAGGGCCGTGGGGCGGGCCGGGGGCACTCACGCGTCGCTGGCCACGGAGGAGTTGCGGGGGGAGGCTCAAGGGCTGCGGGGGGCCGTGGGGCGGGACGGGGGCACTCACGTGTCGCTGGCCACGGAGGAGTTGCGGGGGGAGGCTCAAGGGCTGCGGGGGGCCGTGGGCGGGCTGGGGGCACTCACGCGTCGCTGGCCACGGAGGAGTTGCGGGGGGAGGCTCAGGAGGTGCGGGGGGCCGTGGGGTGGGCCGGGGGCACTCACGCGTCGCTGGCCACGGAGGAGTTGCGGGGGGAGGCTCAGGGGCTGCAGGGGGCCGTGGGGCGGGCCGGGGGCACTCACGCGTCGCTGGCCACGGAGGAGTTGCGGGGGGAGGCAGGGTGGGCCGGGGGCACTCACGCGTCGCTGGCCACGGAGAAGTTGCGGGGGGAGGCTCAGGGGCTGTGGGGGGCCGTGGGGCGGGCCGGGGGCACTCACGCGTTGCTGGCCACGGAGGAGTTGCGGGGGGAGGCAGGGCGGGCCGGGGGCACTCACGCGTCGCTGGCCACGGAGAAGTTGCAGGGGGAGGCTCAGGGGCTGCGGGGGGCCGTGGGGCGGGCCGGGGGCACTCACGCGTCGCTGGCCACGGAGGAGTTGCGGGGGGAGGCTCAGGGGCTGCGGGGGGCCGTGGGGCGGGCCGGGGGCACTCACGCGTCGCTGGCCACGGAGAAGTTGCGGGGGGAGGCTCAGGGGCTGTGGGGGCCGTGGGGCAGGCCGGGGGCACTCACGCGTCGCTGGCCACGGAGAAGTTGCGGGGGGAGGCTCAGGGGCTGTGGGGGGCCGTGGGGCGGGCCGGGGGCACTCACGCGTCGCTGGCCACGGAGGAGTTGCGGGGGGAGGCAGGGTGGGCCGGGGGCACTCACGCGTCGCTGGCCACGGAGAAGTTGCGGGGGGAGGCTCAGGGGCTGTGGGGGGCCGTGGGGCGGGCCGGGGGCACTCACGCATCGCTGGCCACGGAGGAGTCGCGGGGGGAGGCAGGGCGGGCTGGGGGCACTCACGCGTCGCTGGCCACGGAGAAGTTGCGGGGGGAGGCTCAGAGGCTGCGGGGGGCCGTGGGGCGGGCCGGGGGCACTCACGCGTCGCTGGCCACAGAGGAGTTGCGGGGGGAGGCTCAGGGGCTGCGGGGAGCCGTGGGGCGGGCCGGGGGCACTCACGCGTCGCTGGCCACGGAGGAGTTGCGGGGGGAGGCAGGGCGGGCCGGGGGCACTCACGCGTCGCTGGCCACGGAGGAGTTGCGGGGGGAGGCTCAGGGGCTGCGGGGGGCCATGGGGCGGGCCGGGGGCACTCACGCGTCGCTGGCCACGGAGGAGTTGCGGGGGGAGGCTCAGGGGCTGCGGGGGGCCGTGGGGCGGGCCGGGGGCACTCACGCGTCGCTGGCCACGGAGGAGTTGCGGGACATGGTTTTGGGCGACAGGTCGTAGTCGCTGTCCGAGCGGTACAGGAAGGACTCGCGCCGCTGGCCGGGCGGGAAGCTGGGGTGCAGGACCAGGCCGGGGCTGGCCTGGGGGTCCAGGGGGCTCCTGGCCGGGGAGGGGCCATTCTCCACCTCGAAGCTGCAGGAGACAGAAGCGAGGTGAACGGGGGGGGGGCCCTGCACCCCAGCGCCCCCAGCTACCGACCCCCGGTAGCCCCCCGCCAGCCCAGCCTGCCCCCCGCCCAGCTCTAGCAGATTCCTCTCCTCCAGCTGCTCGGCCCCCCCGGCCCCGCCACTCACCTGTGGGGGCGCAGGGAGCCGCAGGGCAGCGCCATGGCTAGTGCCGCATGGCCGGGCCCCGGGGGTCACTGCTCGCCGCCCACCCCAGAGCCCTGAGGGAGCCGGGCCACCCGCCCCCCCCGCCGCATGGGCCCGCGCCGCCCGGAACTGCCGCAGCCGGGCTGGGAGGCCTGCTCCCGGCGGCTTCCTGCCCCCCCGGAGGAAGGGGCTGGTGCGGGGGTGGGCGAGGGCCCCAGGCCCCAACTGCCAGGCCAGGCAGGGCTGGGGGGGGCGGAAGAACCCGCCTCTGGGCTTCCTCCTCGCCCACCTCCCCGCGCCTTTCGCTTTCACTTCACCCAGCAGGAAGGCAGCTGCTGGCCCCTCTCCCTTCCCCCCGCCACGCCCCTCCCCTCCCCACGCCCCTCCCCCCACCCCGCCACGCCCCTCCCCGCCACACCCCGCGCCCCCTCCCGCACCATGGCCTGCAACCCTCCCCCGTCACACTCCACTGCCTCACCGTGTCCCCTCCCCGCCTGCACCCCACCACAGCCCCCTCCCCTCCCCTCCCCTCCCCCAGCACACCCCACCCAGCACTCCGCCCCCCACCACCCCTTCTTCCTTCCCCATGCCCCTCCCCCGCCACACCCCACACCTCTCCCTTCTCCTCCCGCGTACTCCCTTCCCCCGTGTCCTCCCCACCTCCCCTGCCTCGCCCGCCCCTACTACACACCTACCTCCCATCCCCTCCCCTCCCCTGCCACGCCCCTCCCCATGCCCCTTTCCCTACCATGTCCTGCTTCCCCCCTGCAACCCTCCCCCACCCACACCCCACTCTGTCCCCTCCTCTCCCACACCCCACCCTCTCCCACACCACGCTCTCCTCCCACACCATGCCCACGCCCCACCACAGCCCCCTCCCCAGCACACCCCACCCGGTGCTCCTTCCCCCACCACGCCCTTCTTCCTTCCCTGTGCCCTTCCCCGCCACGCTCCTCCCCCCTTCTCCCTTCCCCCACCACACCTACCTCCCGCCCCCTCCCCACCACACCCCATCTCTTGCTATATGGCCTGCTCCCCCCACCTACCTCCCCATCCTCCTCCCCACCACACCCCTCCCCCCCACCTACCTCCCGTCCCCTCCCTCGCAAGGCCCCCTCCCCTGCTACACGCCCTGCTCCCCTCCCCCATCCCATCTCTGCCAAGGTTGCTCCATCCCCCCAGCTCTGCCGGTGCCTCTCCTGCCCAACCTGCAGCCCCCCCCCTCACTCCGCACCTGCTCAGGAGTAACAGGCTAATGGGGGGGCCTGCCCAGGCACAGGAGCGGCCGTGGCACGGTGTGTCCAGCAGAGGGCAGTGGCGCGCGCACACACACACACACACACACACACACACACACACCCACCTTGCACGACAGTTCCTGGGGGCTCGCACACTTCCCCTACTCCCCCTGGGTGGGGGGCTGAGCCAGCGCCTCACTTCACGCCCCCGCAGGTAGAGCTGGGAGGTCGCTCATGGTGCTGGCAGCTGTGGGGGAGGGGGGAGTGCTGTGCTCAGAGCCTGCCCCCCCCCCGAACTGGCCTTGCGGGTTCATCTGTGAGCTGAGCCACTGGCGCTGGGCTGGCTCCTGGTGCCCGGGGCCCGAGGGGAGCGGCGGGGGAGGGGGGCGGGGGGCAGGTGATGCCATCAGCTGCTCCTGGGCTCCAGGTGTTTGTGTGACTCACCCCACAGGTTAACCCTTTGGCCGCGGCCGCTGCCAGAGCCACCCCTACCAGGCATGCTGCTGGCTGTGGGGGGAGGCCGGGGGGCATCTCATGCACAGTGAATTGCTCACACACAGCACTGCAAGCACAAACACGGCACTGCACGCACATTGAATTGCACCCTCACTGCACCCCCACGGCCCATTGTGCACACACTGCATTGCACACGTGTGCACGCACACACACTGCATTGTTCACACTGCACAGGCAACCTGCATTGCACACCCCCACGGCACATGCACACACACACACTGCAGTGCATACCCCCTCGCACGTGTGCAACAGGGCGGGGCGGGCAGGTCCGCGCTCCCAGCTGGTGCAGGCCTGGTGCTGCCGTCACGCCGGGGAGGGCGCAGGAAACGATCAGATAAGATTAGGGAGCCCTGGGGTGACGCAGGCGTTATCAGCCCCGGGGCAGGCAGGGAGGAGCTTGGGGAGGACCCTGCTGCTCCGGGACACAGAATCCTAGAGCTGGAAGAGACTCAGGAGGTCAAGGCCAGCCCCCTGCCCAAGGCAGGACCAATCCCAACTAAACCATCCCACCAGGGCTTTGTCAAGCCGAGACTTAAACACCTCTAGGGATGGAGATTCCACCCCCTCCCTAGGGAACCCATCCCAGTGCTTCCCCACCCGATTAGGGAAAGAATTTGTCCTAATATCCAACCTAGACCTCCCCTACTGCAACTTGAGCCCATTGCTCCTTGTTCTGCCACCTGCCCCCACTGAGAACAGCCTCTCGCCAGCCTCTTTGAACCCCCCTTCAGGGAGTTGAAGGCTGCTCTCAAACCCCCCCCCTCACTCTGCTCTTCTGCAGACTAAACAAACCCAACTCCCTCAGCCTCTCCTCCTAGGTCATGTGCTCCAGCCCCCGAATCATTTTGGTCGCCCTCCGCTGGACCCTCTCCAATGCGTCCACACCCTTTCTATAGTGGGGGGCCCAGAACTGGACACAATGCTCCCGATGTGGCCTCACCAGAGCCGAATGAAGGGGAATAATCACATCTCTGGATCTGCTGGCAACGCTCCTCCTAATGCACCCTAATATGCCACTAGCCTTCTTGGCTACAAGGGCCCCCTGGTGACTCATCTCCAGCTTCTCATCCCCCGTAATCCCCAGGGCCTTTTCTGCAGAACTGCTACTTAGCCAGCCGGTCCCCAGCCTGTAACAATGCTTGGGATTCTTCCGTCCCAAGGGCAGGACTCTGCACTTGTCCTTGTTGAACCTCAGCAGATTTCTTTTGGCCCAATCCTCTAATCTGTCCAGGTCACTCTGGACCCTCTCCCTGCCCTCCAGCGTATCTACCTCTCCCCTAGCTTAGTGTCATCCATGTACTTGCTGAGGGTGCAATCCATCCCCTCCTCCAGAGCATTAATAAAGATGTTGAACAAAACTGGCCCTAGAACCGATCCTTGGGGCACTCCGCTAGAAACCAACCGCCCACCTGACATCGAGCCGTTGATCACTACCCATTGGACCCACCCCCCAGAGCCCTACATGGGCCTGGGTACTGCCACCTCCTTACTAGTGTCCTTCAGTGAGTCACTGGCCTGGGCCTCAGTGTCCCCACCTGTAAAATGGCTGAATTCCTTGGCAGCCAGGCCTGGGTGCCCCAGTCAGAAATGGGGGGCTGGGGGGCATGGGAGGGTACTGGCTGACACTGCTCCAGGAGTGGGCGCGTCCAGCCGCCCCAGGCGATCTGCAATTAGACCGGGTGTGGTTAGGGTTTGGGGAGGGTGAGGGGCGCTTCCGCTGCAGTTCATGGCCAGGTCAGTGCCCCGTGGCCAGCCACAGCTGCACGGGGTGGGGGCTGGGAAGGCAGGAGGGAGCCATACGTGGGGCCCTCTGTGCCCACAGTGAGCAGCCCACCCCGGGGATCCCCCCGCACCCCACGAGGCCCGACAGCCCCTGGCCCAGCTCAGAGTAGCACAACACAGGCAAGGCAGGGGGAAGAAGCAAAGCGCCGGGAACAGCCCTGTGCCTGGTGGCTAGAGCAGGGGGCTGGCGGGTAGGTGCCTGGGTTCCATTCTCCTCCACGGACTCTCTGAGGCCCCGCCCCCTGCCTCAGTTTCCCCACCCACGGCACAGGGCTGCGAAGCTGAACGCCTGAGTATTTGCAAAGGGCTTTGGACAGAGGCCACTGAAGCCAGAACAAACAAGGCTTTGGCTCAGTGGGCTTTGCTCCTCCCTCCCCGGGCAGCCAGCCTCCCCATGGGCCTGCCTCCGCCCCCTCTCCCTGGGGCCTCCAGGGAACAGATCGGGGCTGGCTTTGGACTCACGCTGGGCTGAGAGCAAAGCCCTCGTGCACACTGTGCCCCAGGTGCACAAGGCCCATGCTGGTGACTCACCAGGGCACTCGTGCGGGCCCCGTCCCACAGCGCTCCTGCTCTGCCAGAGGCAGGTCTCTGCCCACAGCCGGCAGGGGTCCCCCAGGGCAGGTCATGCCAGGCTGAGCGGGCACAGCTACCCATACATCAATGCAAGGGGCAGCCAGGCAGCTTTGGGGAGGGAAGATGGGATGGCCCAGACCCCGGCCCAGATCAGGGCCCCTTTATTTGGAGAAGTGGGGAGCTGAGGCACAAAGCAGCAGAGGGATTTGCCCACGGTCAGTGGCAGAGAAGGGACCAGAACTCGGGTACCCAGTCTAGCTCCCACTCATGGGACCAGGCTGCG
The DNA here is from genome assembly GCA_032595735.1 of Pelochelys cantorii. NCBI lineage: Eukaryota > Metazoa > Chordata > Testudines > Trionychidae > Pelochelys > Pelochelys cantorii. Next base: position 15,434,348 of record CM064356.1, read on the forward strand.
GCTAACCCTACGGCCCTGCTTTAAGGGAAGGGCCTGTGACCCGTTCCCCACCCTGCGCTTTGGGTAGCCTGGGGCCTGTCCCGTCCAGTCCCTGCTCCAGGGCAACCCCCACCCCCTCAATCACCGGCCCCTGCTGCTCTCCGGGCCTGCACTGGCCGCTGGGACCGAGCCCATCGCTGGAGCCTCTGGCCCCTGGCAGGCTCAGAGGGTAAACAAGGCGTCGGAGCATCCCAGCCCTGGGGTGGGGGAAAGCAGAGCCAGGACGTGATGTAAATATAGTGCCGGGCTCCAGTTTCCTGCTTGACATTTCGCTGCGGGCGGCTCCGGGAACGGCCACCTCCTGGCTCCCGGCCTTGGCAGGGGACAAGGCGGGGAGCCCCAAAAACAGGGCCCCGTGAGGATCTAGCCCCGTTCCCCAGTCTCCTGCACTGGGCCTTGGCGGGGGCAGGGACACCCACCGCAGAGCCCCCCAGCCCGGAGTCAGTGCCACCCCAGTGTGCAAACCCCAAGCCTGCCCTGCCAGGACAGGCCCAGGGCTCCACTGCCCTTCCCAGCCCTCGTTCCGGTGCAGCAGAGACCGGGCACGCTCAGGTCACAGCGCAGCCTTGGCAGGGGTGGGAGTGGAGCTAGAGGCTCTGAGCCGCAGGGAGCCCTGAGCTGCCCAGGCAAAGAGTCAGCCAACACCCCCTCCCTCCTGCCCAGCCCCACAAGCTTGGGGTGCAGCCAGGCCTTGGTGGGGGGCCGGGGCAAGACGGTCACGGGCAGGGAGCTGGGCAGCATAGGCCAAAACGCTGCCCCAGGCACTAATGGCCAGTCACCCAGAATGAGAGCAAACCACTCACCCCCCAGTGGGCACCCACTACACACACCCCAGCAGGCACACTGCCCACGCACAAACTCACCAGGAGCAAATACACACACACACACGAGTGCCCACAAATGCACACTCCCATCAGCACAGACACGCACACACAGACGCACGCAGAGACAGAAACACACACACACACACACACACACACACACACACGCAGATAGACACACTCAGAGACAGACAGACAGACAGACACAGAGAGACACACACGCACACGGACACAAACGCCCCCGCCCCCGCTCACCGACCTGCCCAGCCAGGGCTGGCCCAGCTCTGCCTCACTGTAGGAGAGGTGCATGGCCCAGGGGACCCAGGGCCGGCCCCCCGGGTGGGAGGGGGGGGCCCAGCTGGTCCCTGGCTCATTCCCGGTGCTCCAGGGGCCCAGCCGCCTGCAAAGCCCGGCGGTGGATTCGGGACGGGCGGGGACCCGGGGCTGCGGAGGAGGCGTGTTGGCTCAGCTCCAGGCCCCACGCAGCTGCTAGTGCCAGAGGTTGCAGAGTGTGACACAGACACATCTGGCACACATGTATGCACACACCAGCACCTGGCAGACAACATGCCTGGCACACATGCGTGCACACACCCCCCGGCACCCTGCAGACAACACACCTGGCACACGTGTGTGCACACACCCCTGGCACTGTGCAGACAATATGCCTGGCACACGCGTGTGCACACCCCAGCACCTTCGCACGAGGGCAAAGAGACGGAAGAAGAAGGGAAGAGACTTGTGTCAAGGCCCAGTGAGAGTCACAAGTGGAACCCAGGAGTCCTGGCTCCCAGCCCTCTCCCTAAGCGCATTGCTGGGCACAGCAGGGCTGCTGAGGAGGGAGGGGGGTTGTTATTGTAGGGTTGCTGAAGAGGGAGGGGGGCTGTTATTGTAGGGTTGCTGGGGGCTGTTATTGTAGGGTTGCTGAGGAGGGGGGGCTGCTATTGTAGGGTTGCTGAGGAGGGAGGGGAGTTGTTATTGTAGGGTTGCTGAGGAGGGAGGGGGGCTATTATCGTAGGGTTGCTGGGGGCTGTTATTGTAGGGTTGCTGAGGAGGGGGGGGCTGCTATTGTAGGGTTGCTGAGGAGGGAGGGGGGTTGTTATTGTAGGGTTGCTGAGGAGGGAGGGGGGCTATTATCGTAGGGTTGCTGGGGGGCTGCCATTGTAGGGTTGCTGAGGAGGGAGGGGGGTTGTTACTGTAGGGTCTCACACAGGCTGAGCCCTAAGGCAATCCCTGTTTTACAAGGGCAGGGAGTCTGAGGCAAGGAAATGGGGGGGCAGGTCCCCCTAGCCCCATGTGCAGGCAGCAGTGGCTGGAACAGAACCAAAGACCCAGCTGCCCCGCAGGGTCCCCTCTTCCCCAAGGCCCAGCCCCTGCCAGCTCCAGATGCCTTCCACCAGCTCCGGCTTTTATCAGCGGCCCGGCTCCGGGGTGGGAGGGTGCCAGCCCCGCCTCCTTATTTACTGACCCATGAGGACAGATCCACTCCCCAGTTGGGGAGCCCTGGGCACCAGTGTCGCCTGGCCCCTCCAGTCCCAGGAGAACCCAGGAGTCCTGGCTCCCAACCCCCCTGCTCTAACCACTGGACCCCACTCCCCTCCCCGAGCTGTTCTGGTGGTGCTGGACAGGCAGTGTGAGCAGGAGAGGGGACCTTGGGGGGGGGGGGTAACGACCTGACCCCCAGGCTGCTCAGCCTCCCGGATCCCCCCCCGTGCAGGGACACGGACAGGGGCTACTGTGGCTGGTTCATGAAGAGCTGCCCAGACCTAGGGCCTCTGAATGCCCCCCCCCCAGAGCTTTCCGCCTGCCCCTACACACACACACACACACACACACTCATACAGCTCCCCCCATACACACACAGTTCCCCTTGCCTCCACCCCCCCACTAAATTATTACCAAAAGATCTCGAGGGAGGGGAGGCCCCAGAAAGCCCCCCCCCTTGTGAGCCCCTCCCTGGGGCAGGGCTGCCAGGCTGGGGACAATGGGTGAGGCCGAAGGATGGACACCCCCCCCCCCGGATTTGTTACACCCCGTGCTCAGCCCTGACCGACCCGCCTCCAAAGCACCAATCACTTCAGCCAGCAGGCGCCAGAGACAAAGGGGGGGATTATATGCACCCCCCACACACACTGCCCAAAGCTCTCAGAGGGGAAGGCCTCTCCGGCTCTCACCACTAGGCACCACTATCCTCACAGCTGGGGAGAAAACCCAGGCGCCTGAGCTCCCAGCCCCCCCTGCTCTAACCACTGCACCTCTCTCCCCTCCCAGAGCTAGGCACAGAACCCAGGAGGCTTCACACCCCAATGCCTAGGCTGATTAGGGGCCCTGGAGCGGCCCCTTCGCCCAGGGCTGCCCAGCAGGGGAAAGGGCTGACCCCGAGCCTCAGTGCCAGCCCCCTGCCAGCCGTGCCACCAGCCGCTGGCCTGGACCTGCTCCCGCCAGGCCCGGCTCTCGCCCCGGCCTAGCCCAGCCGGACGCTGGCAGCCCGACGTCAATCGCTTGCTGCTTGCAGCTGGGATTCCACCGCGCCCGGCCGGGCCGGGGGTCGAGCACGGACAGGCGGTGGCTTGCCAAGGACACGTACGCCGAGGCTCTGGGCCTCCAGCCCCACAACCCTGCAGGGGGACCCCCCCAATGCAGCCACTTCTGGGGCAGGACGCGGCAGCTGTAGAACGGCCCACAGCCGGCAGGGCAGGGAGGACGGGGGGGGGGGCACGGCGGGGAACCAACCCCCGGGTCCTGGCTAATGCTCAGGATTTGGGCAAGGGGATAAACTATTTGCATCCTGGCAGCGCCCAACAGAGGTCAGATCCCCCCCCCCCGTCGGCCCAGACCCCGGCCAAGATCAGGGCCCCTCCCCCGTCGGCCCAGACCCCGGCCAAGATCAGGGCCCCTCCCCCGTCGGCCCAGACCCCGGCCAAGATCAGGGCCCCTCCCCCCGTCGGCCCAGACCCCGGCCAAGATCAGGGCCCCTCCCCCGTCGGCCCAGACCCGGCTCAGGGCCCCTCCCCCGTCGGCCCAGACCCCGGCTCAGGGCCCCTCCCCCGTCGGCCCAGACCCGGCTCAGGGCCCCTCCCCCGTCGGCCCAGACCCCGGCTCAGGGCCCCTCCCCCCGTCGGCCCAGACCCGGCTCAGGGCCCCTCCCCCCGTCGGCCCAGACCCGGCTCAGGGCCCCTCCCCCGTCGGCCCAGACCCGGCTCAGGGCCCCTCCCCCCGTCGGCCCAGACCCGGCTCAGGGCCCCTCCCCCGTCGGCCCAGACCCGGCTCAGGGCCCCTCCCCCGTCGGCCCAGACCCCGGCTCAGGGCCCCTCCCCCGTCGGCCCAGACCCCGGCTCAGGGCCCCTCCCCCGTCGGCCCAGACCCCGGCTCAGGGCCCCTCCCCCCGTCGGCCCAGACCCGGCTCAGGGCCCCTCCCCCGTCGGCCCAGACCCGGCTCAGGGCCCCTCCCCCCGTCGGCCCAGACCCGGCTCAGGGCCCCTCCCCCGTCGGCCCAGACCCGGCTCAGGGCCCGTGGGGTGCTGCGAGAGCCAGTCCCTGCCCTGTGCCACCCCAGCCCAGCCGGGGCCGACGCGGGCAGCAAGCCCAGAGACTTGCCCAGGGTCGCGCCGGGACACTGCGAGCCCCCAAGGGCCAGCCTCTGCTGGGGGCCGGCCGCCCCGGCGGTGCTTTGGGACGGGAAGCGAAGGGGAGCAGAACCGTGGGCTGCAGGCCGGCCAGGGCGCTGGGAAGATCGCCCCAAACGGGGCAGGTGACGCCCCCCCAGGCTGTGCTGCACCCGGACCCCCCTGAGGGGCCCAGCCCTTGGGGCAGAGCCGGCAGGAAGATCACCCCCTCACCCCTCACCCCGCTGCCAGGACTCAATCAGCCCCCAGGCTCTTACCCCGTCCGGATGCCTCAGGCCGGGGGAAATGAATCTGTACTTACCTAGAGCAGGGGAGGGAGGGGAGCAGAGTCAGTCACAGGCCACATGGCCCCCGCCAGGGTCCCTGCCCCCCCCCGGCACAGCCAGGGCCCCCCACATGGCACAACCCCCCCCCCCAGCACAGCCAAGGTCTCTCCTTCTCCCCAGCACAGCCAGCGCCCCCCCCCCGCACAACCAGCCCTCCCCCAGCACAGCCACACACACACACCCCTGGCACAGCTAGGCCCCCCCGCGGCACAGCCAGCCCCCCCACATGGCACAACCACCCCCCCCAGCACAGCCAAGTTCTCTCCTTCTCCCCAGCACAGCCACGCACACCCCTGGCACAGCCAACCCTCCCCAGCACAGCCAGCTCCCCAGCACAACCAGGGCCCCCACCAGCACAGCCATCCCCCCCCCAAGCCAAGGTCTCTCCTTCTCCCCAGCACAGCCAGGCCCCCACATGGCACAGCCACCCCCTCCCCCCCGGCCCCGGCATGGTCAGGGCTCCCCTCCACGCAGAGCCAGCCCTCTGCCATCAGCAGCTTTCCCAGCCGGGGCGGGACAAGGTGACTCCTGAGGGCTCTTCCAGCAAGGGCACCTCTGAAACCTTGGGCCTGGGGAGTGGGGGCTAGTGGTTAGAGCAGGGGGCTGGGAGCCAGGACTCCTGGGTCCTCTTCTGCCTCAGCCATGAAGGCCCCAAGCGATGCAGGGGGTGGGGGGCCGCCCCGCCCCCTCCCCTCACCTGCAACCAGAGCAGCTGCCCCTTACTGCCCCTTCCCAGACTGCAGGGGTAGGAGACTGCTCTGAGACCCCCTCCCCCAGCAGAGAATCTGGGGGGGGGCAGGGTCGAGCGGCCCTCTTGTGGGCCCAGCTCCACAGGGCAGCGTGTGCGGGCCCAGGAGGGGACCCCAGCCGGAAGGGCCCCCAACTCCCCTTGCCCCGGCCCAGAGTGAGGGATGGAACCCAGGAGTCCGGGCCCCCAGCCCCCGCTGCTGTAACCATGGGAGCTGCCCTGGTCACGTCACGTCTGTGGGGGGCAGCACCCCCAAGATCAGCCCTCCTGGCTCCCTGGACACCGGCGCCCCCAGAGATGGGCCCTCCCAGAACCCTGGCTCCCCAGGACACCACCCCCCACAGACTGGCTCTCTGGGGCCACAGGTCACCGGCACCCCCCCCAAAATGGGCCCTCCCGGCTCCCTGGGGCCAGATACCGGGGTTCCCCCGAGATGGGCCCTCCCAGAACCCTGGCTCCCCAGGACACCGCCCCCCACAGACTGGCTCCCTGGGGCCACAGGTCACCGGCACCCCCCTAAGATTGCCTCCCTCCACTCCCTGAGGCCACGGACACCACACACACCCCAAAATGGGCCCTCCCGGCTCCCCGGGGCCACAGGACACCGGGGCTGGGCGTTTCCAGCAGCAGGAACGGGCAGGTTTGCTTCCCCCCTTTCCGGGTCCCGCTGGGTCCCCAGCTCAGGGCCTGACCCCTGCAGGGCTGCCTGGTCCAGCCCAACTTCCCCTGCTGCTTATCAGCCCCCATCAGCCTGCGCTGCAGCTTCCTGTACCACTCGCCGCAAGGCCCACCCTGGGGCGATAAGCCGTGGGCTGGGACGTGGTGCCCGGGGGGCGGGAGGGCTGCAGCAGCCAGGCCCCAAAGCTGCACCCAGATGGGGGGGATGGGCACCAGGAGCAGCTCCAGTGCCAGGCCCAGGCCCCCCGCAAGGGAGCAGCTGGGACCGATCGCCAGAAGCCAACGGCCCTGAGCGGGAGTGGGGGGCAGGGAGGCACCTGGCCCGGGGCTTGGCCAGGGCAGCCCCATGCGACACTAGCAGGATCAGGGCCCACCAGCCTCGCCCAAGGAGCTGGCGGCAGCCCGGCCTTCCGGGCAGGGAGCAGCAGCCGCTCGCCGGAGCCATGACGCCGCTTTCGCTTCCCCTGCCGCCTGTGGGCGGGCGCGTGATCTGCACAGGGGGGCCGGACACAGACGCAGCCCGGACTGAGCCCACGCACAGCCTGCCTGGCAGGCTCAGAGCTGGGGCCGGGCCAGAGCTCGGGCCGGATCCCCGTCTGCCCCGTCGGATCCCCACCTGCCCCGGCCCGGGCTGGAGCAATGGCCCGGATCCCCACCTGCCCCGTCGGATCCCCGTCTGCCCCGGGCTGGATCCCCACCTGCCCCGGGCTGGAGCAATGGCCCGGATCCCCGTCTGCCCCGTCGGATCCCCACCTGCACCGTCGGATCCCCGTCTGCCCCGCGCCGGATCCCCGTCTGCCCCGTCGGATCCCCACCTGCCTTGGGCTGGATCCCCGTCTGCCCCGAGCTGGACCAATGGGCTGGATCCCTTCCTGACCTGGGCCAGACCACTGGGCCCAGATTCCCACCCCCTGGGTCTGCCTCATGGGCCCACTGAACGTGGGCTCCAGCCCTTCCCCTTTCCAGTAGGGTTTGTCCTGGAGCCACGTCAGCTGGGCAGCAGGTTCCGTGGTCTGCTGGAGCTGGACTCATCTTCAGAGACGCAGGGAAGGGGCTTCAGAGCAACCCCCCTCCCCCGAGGCACCATCCCCCCGCACTGGGGGTCCTACTGGCCCTGTAGTGCCAGGCACTGCAGACCCCGCCCCCGAGACCAGGGCCCCCCTTGACCTGGCACGGCAGACCCAAGGCAGCCGCTGCTCCAGGATGCTCAGTCTAAATCGGGGCGGGGAAACTGAGGCACAGAGCAGGGCGGGGACAGAACCTGGAGTCCGAGCCCACGGCCTTGGCCCAACGCTCCCGCTGTCCTGCTCCCTGCGCTGCCGGGGCCCAGCTGCGCCAGAATCCCCATTTCTCTCACCCCCTGCTCCCAGCCTGGCACAGGGCGGTGCTTGGCCTGGCGCATGGGGGCCAGCCCCCATTCCCACGTTTACACACGGCTCGGCGATGTCTCCTGGGCAGCCCTTCTATGGCAGGAGACCCACTGCCAGGGCCACAAGTCCTGCTCCCCCGACTGGCCACAGCAGCTACCCACCTGGAGCCGCGTGGGCCGAGAGGCCCAGGCGGGTTACGGCGTGGGGGGGGGGGGCACAATGAGACAGCCCCAGGGGGCTCACTGTCCCTGGCAGGAGGGGAAACTGAGGCTCAGAGCAGGACAGGCCATGGCAGAGGAGGGGCACAGTGCGGGTCCCCGAGGTCCCACCAGACCATGCTCCTCTGCCAGGCTCTGCCCCGCAGCCCTTCCAGCCGGGCCCCCATGTGCTCAGGTGGCTGGTGGTTCTCCAGCCCCCAAGTGACGGGGGCCAGCTCTGTGCCGGGAGGGGGCGGGAGCCGCGCAGCTGAGCCATGTCCAGGCAGATTCCTTCTGCACGGGGAGGGCCTGTCTACACCCATAGCCATGGGGCCGGGCACTGCAGTGCCACACACGGACAGTGCAGTGCCACACACGGGTGCCACTGTGCCACACACGAGCAATGCAGTGCCTCACACAGGCTGCACAGGGCCACACACGGGCAATGCAGTGCCGCACACGGGCAGCGCAGTGCCACACAAGGGCAGCGCAGGGCAGCACAGTGCCACACACGGACAGCGCAGTGCTACACACGGGCAATGCAGTGCCACACAAGGGTGGCACAGTGCCACACACGGGCGGTACAGTGCCACACTAAGGCAGCGCAGTGCCACACACGGGCGGTACAGTGCCACACTAAGGCAGCGCAGTGCCACACAAGGGCGGCACAGTGCCACACACGGGCAGCGCAGTGCCACACACGGGCAATGCAGTGCCACACACGGGCGGCACAGTGCCTCACACGGGCGGCGCAGTGCCTCACACGGGAAGTGCAGTGCCTCACACGGGTTGTGCAGTGCCACACACGGGCTGCTCAGTGCTACACACGGGCAGTGCAGTGCCACACACGGGCAGTGCAGTGCCACACACGGGCTGCTCAGTGCTACACACGGGCAGTGCAGTGCCACACACGGGAAGTGCAGTGCCACACACGGGCTGCTCAGTGCTACACACGGGCAGTGCAGTGCCACACACGGGCTGCGCAGTGCCACACACGGGCTGCGCAGTGCTACACACGGGCAATGCAGTGCCACACGAGGGCGGCACAGTGCCACTCACGGGCGGCGCAGTGCCACTCACGGGCGGCGCAGTGCCACACACGGGCAGTGCAGTGCCACACACGGGCAGTGCAGTGCCTGTGACAGCACGTCAGGGAGCCCCCAACTCTGTCCCCCCATCCGCAGCCAGACGGGACTCTCAGGCGGCAGGTAGGTTTATTGATCCCAGACACAGCGCGACACGGGATCAATGTTAACACTGGAGCCAGGGCGGGCGCCTTATTCCTCCGGGGGGGATGGGGAGGGAAGGGGTTCTCGGGCCCCCCACCCCTTTTCCTGCTCTCAGCCTCCTCACTCCTCCTACCCAGCCCAGACTGACCCACCCTCCCAGCCCCGCCTCCTCCCGGCCCGAGGTGCTATCTGCTGTCACATGGGCCTCAGGAGGTGAGAGGTTGCACATACCACCCCGGTGAGTCACCCGGCCCCCCCTTCCTCATGCAAATAGTGCTGCAGCACCTGGGGAAACTGAGGCACCCCCACCCCACACAGCATCACTGCAGAGCCACATAGGACAGTCGGATCCCATAGAGCCCCACAAGACACAGGGTGACTGCAACCCCCGAGCGAACACCGGGTTACAGAAGCAGACGGCCCCCCATGATGTCACAGTGCCACACAGGGCAGAGGCTTTGGGGGAGGTGGATGGAGACTGGTGTTTAGAGCGGGGGAACGGGGGGGCTGGGCAGGGCACCAGGACTCCTGCGTTCTTCCCGGCTCTGGGAGGGGAGTGGGGTCTCGTGGTCAGAGCAGCGGGGGCGGGCAGCCAGGACCCTGGGGGGTCAATATCTATTCACTCACATGCTCTCTGACTGAGAACGAGTGCCTCAGTTTCCCCACAATCCGGAACAGGGGATGATGCCCCGCTGGACACAGCCGCTCCATGGAAGCCAGCCAAGTGCTGGGATTCCTGGGGTGGCCGACAAGCCCCCTGACCGCGGGGGTGCTACACTGATGGCCAGACTGTGGGGGATGTGGCAGAAGCCCAGAGAGCAACTCCTGGGGACCCCGGGGCGCTCGGGTGCAGATCCGTCCCCTACAGTGGGGCCGGACGGGACAAGGGGCAATGGCGTTCCTGGGGGGCAGGCCTGGGGCTGTCGGGGCCTCTCCCGCCCAGTGCCCAGGCTGGGGAGCATGCCCAGGAGGGCGCTGGGCCCTGGCCCCGGGCTGGTGGTGGGAGCCCGCTCCTTACCCGCCCCTGTGCTTGCGGTGATGCTCCTGAATGCTCCTGTTCAGCCGCAGCCTCTTCAGGAAGGTGGGCGAGGTGCTCGGGAAGAAGACGGGCGATTGGGGGGGCCGGGCGGCAGCGCCCCCCTTGGGCCCGGGCGGGGGGGGGCTGGGCAGAAATGTCTCGTCGTCCTGTCGGCTCAGCAGCTCCAGCTCGGGGATCCGGGGCAGGCTTCTCCGGGGCCTGTCCTGAGCCATGGCGCGGTGCCCCCCGGGCAGCCCGGCACACGCTGCTGGCCACGCCCGGCGGGGGGAGGCCGCGCTCCAGGGCTTGCTGGGCTGCAGGCCGGGCAGAGGCCGTGCCAGGCCAGCGGCTCCAGCAGAGGCCAGCAGGCCAGAGACACCCAGCTGGTACCGGGCTGGCGCCAGGGCACAGGCTGGTGCGACGGGTTGGGGGGCCCCGGGAAGCCTGAGGGACAGGAGCTGGGTGTCACTCCTTGGTAGGGCCTCTGGTGCTTGGAGCAGCTGCCGCTCGCCTGCCAAAGGTCCCAGCAACTCAGCTGCGCCTGGGAGCGGCCTTGCAGGGTGGGGCTCAGGGAGGGGGGGTGCCCCGGGCCAGCCAGATGCAGCAGGCAGGGCAGCTCCCCAGCCTGCTCTCCCTCCTTCCGCGAGCAGCAGGAAGCCGGCCGCGGTCCCAGAGCCCACAGCGGGGAGAGCAGCTCCGTTCTTCTCCCTCTCTCCAGTGCAAACAGCCACAGCCGCTTCGGGCCAGGCGGCTCCCAGCCCCTTCCCGAGGCCTGGGATTGTGGGTAACGGGCAGGGCTGGGAGCTGAGTCCCTCTGCGCGAGCCCTTTGCCGCTCTGTGCCTCAGTTTCCCCAGGGGGCGGAAGCCCTGCCTTAGTGACTTCAGCCCAGTTCTCCAGGCATTTCCATTCTAACCCTGCCCCCCTCAGCGCCAGCCCCCCCGCCGGCTCCCTTCCCTCTGCCCCGCTCCCCCGCCTGTCCCCCCCTCTGGCTGGGGCTCCCTGGTGCTACCATAATACACCTAATAAACAACACCCAGCACACTGGGGCCTACCATAATACACCTAATAAACAATGTACAGAACACTGGGGCCTACCGTAATACATGGAATAAACAATGTACAACACCCAGCACACTGGAGCCTACCGTAATACACCTGATAAACAATGTACAGCACCCAGCACACTGGGGACTGGGCCATGGTTGTGTCTCCCAGGCACTACCATAATACATCTAATAAATAACATTCAATGCCGAGCACACTGGGTCCTACCGTAATGCACCTAATAAACAATGTAGGATGCCCAGCACACTGGGGCCTGGGCCATGGCTGGGACTCCTGGGCACTACCGTAATACACCTAATAACGAATCTACTATGCCCAGGGCTGTGAGGCCTGCCAGGGCCATGGTTGGGGCTCACAGGATTACCATAATACATCTAATTAATGATGCTCTCAGCTGGCAAGGTGCTACCACAATACACTTAATAGTCCTGCCACAAGGATTAGAGGGCAGGCTGTTTGGGAGGCTTCTCCCCTGTGCATTCAACCTACCTGACTCTCTTCATCCCCAAGATGGGGAGACTCCCCCTGGGACAAGCGGCGCTTCTGCCCCAGCTCCCTACCCCATGACATCACAACCTGTTGCTATGGGAAAACCCGTGATGTGAGCGAGCTCACACCAGGAGCTGGACAGCAGCTGTTCAAACAGAACCATCCAGGCTGGGCAGGAGCCTGGGAAGGGGGCAGAGGTGAGGCAGGGGCTCTGCATGGAGGGGCCCTCGGCCAGGCCCTGGACCCACTGCCAGGGGCCTGGTAGCACAAATCCAGGAGGGGGGCTGGAGCTGGTCTCGAGGGCTCTGGATATGGCCAGGGGCAGGGGAGCCAGGACCACCCAGTGCCGGCAGAGGAGTGGGACTAGTGGGCAGAGCCAGGTTTGCTGGGCTCCGTCCCTGTATGGGAGCAGTGATACCTCAGGCTGCCGTGTCCCAGGACAGGCCTGTGTTAAGGTGACTCTCCCGGAGGGGCTGGTTCAGACTAGGGCAAGGAGGGGTTACCGGTTACCCTGCATGGGGCCGGTTAGCCTGCGGTTTAACTGGTTAGCATTTTCAAGGGGATTTGACATCCCTGGTCAGCTGTCCCAGTTCTTTCTCCCTGAATGAGGCCCTGCTGCTGTAGCACCCCAGGGGAGAAGTGCTGGGGTCCCCCCACATCCCACTTCTGCCACCAAAACCCACACCCAAGGAAGAAAGGAGCAAACGCAGACCGGTTTCCCTGAGCCACTGCTGCCCCCTGCCCGCTACTGTGCCGAGAGCCGGACAACAGTGGTGGGGGGCAAATTTCAGCAGGTTGCTGTTGAGTGGGTTGGATTTGCTCTGCAGTGAACAGCAGCGTCTGGGACCCCCAGCCCCAGAGCAGGGACCCCCAGCTTGAGGTGACCACACCAAGGTAGGGGGCGAGTCCCCAGGAGCCTGGCTGCAGCCTGGGGGCTACAAAGACTCTGCCCCGCAGGAGAGTGGAAAGGGAGCCCTGGCGGGCAGGGAGGCCCCTGGTCAAGGGAGCAGGGTCTCACACCCTCCTGCTGGCCCATGGCACCCGGGTCGTGCAGAAGCAGGAAAGGTCCCACAACAGCCCCCTCCACGCACTGGCCTTAGCTCCACTCACTGAGCGACGCACAACCCATGCCCAGGCCCCAGCAGGACTTGTAGCCAACCACAGCAGCTCAGGGCCAGAGAGAGCCCAGCAGCCCACTGCGATGTGCTGCAGCCGGGGGAACTCGTCCGGTGGGGCAGGGGGCTCTGCGCAGCAACTCAAGAGCTGGGCGGGCGCCGTTCTCCACTCTGAGCTCCCTCCACCGTCTCTGTGTGCCTGGCTCCGGGGGAAGCAAGTGCTCCAGGGCCAACTTTGCACAAGGGTTTGTGCGTGCGATTGCACACCCACCAGTGAAAGCACACGCTCAGAGATTTCGGGGAACCAGGGCACCGGAGCAGCTGGGAGCAGCCGGGGAAGGCACAGCAGGTGGTGTCAGCCCCACAAAGCCCAGGACCCTGCCCCGTATTCATGGCATCCGGTCTGCTGCTGAGCTATTGGCCCCGCCAGACCCGAGCATGTCTGGGACAGCCCCGGGGAGCTGAGCTGAGCTGCCGGCGGCAGGCTGACCAGGCTCAGAGGCGCCACGGGGACATGCCAGGCTCTGCTGCCTGCCCTGGAGTGACAGACTCGATCCCAGCCCTGGGAACAGCAACGTGGGAGCGGAGCAGGGCTGCAGCCGAACCAGCCGAATGAGGCTGTGGTGGCATCGCCAGGCCTGGCCACAGAGCAGCCACGGGGAGATGCAGGGCTGCCCCGAGCCTCAGAGCGGCAGCCCCACGGCAGCTCAGGGCTCTGATCCTGGCCGGGCCCTGGGTGTCACCGGACTGTGGCACGCACATGACTCCAGGGAGAAGGTAAGCAGGGCGGAGATTCTTGGGGAAGAAGCGAGGGGGGGAGCCAGGCTTTCTGGGGGGCAGTGACAGCCGTGCAAAAAGCACGTGCCACACAATTCTGTAGGGCCTGCTGTGCTTTCTGCAGACCACCAGGGGGCACTCTGAGCAAGACAGGTGCCGGCTGCCTGGGTCTGGGCCAGGCGAAGGGGGAGCCGAGTCCAGGCTGCGCAGCTGCCACAAATGGGCCAGAACCGGCAGCCAGCCCCAGTCCGTCCCAGCTGCAGGAGCAGGGGGAAACTCAGCCCCTCCGTTGGCCCCTTTTCGCTGGCCCTCCCAGCCTGCGTGGTGGGGACCCCAGTTTGGAGCCGCCCGGCCGGCCCCCCGATCGGTGCCAGCACCAGATCTCGGGCCAGCCATTGTGTGTGTGTGTACCCAGGTGTACGTGTGTGCACATGTGAGTGCATGTGTGGGTACACAGGTGTACGTGTGTGTGTGTGTGTGCGTGCATGCATGTGTGCACTTGAGTGTGAGTGCACGTGTGTGTACACAGGTATACGTGTGTGCATGTGTGTGCATGCATGCGTGTGTGCACATGTGTGAGTGCATGCATGTGTACACAGGTGTACGTGTGTGTGTGCATGCGTGTGTGCATGTGAGTGAGTGCACGTGTACACAGGTGTACATGTGCGTGCATATACATGTGTGTGCATGCACATGTGTGTGTGTGTGTGTGTGTGTGTGTGCTAGCTCAGGGCTGTGTTTTGGCTCGTGCTAGGCAGTGCCCCGCCCAGCTGTGCTTTCAGGGAACACCAGCCGCTGGCATGGCCCCCTGGAGCCTGCTGTGAGCTGGGGGGGCTCTGCCTGGCTGGGGTGGGAGGTGCTGGGTCGGGGGGGCAGTTTCAGCCTCGCACAGCGTCTTGGCTGCAGGGGCGGGTGGGTGGACCGGCTCAGGGTGCCCAGCTCCCTGGAGGCAGCGGAGAAGACGGGACAGGGCAGCTGCCAGCCTGCTCCCCGGGCTGCCAGTGGGGCCTAGCCCCACCCGGGGGGGCCAATGCCGGCAGTGCACCCCTCGCCCCAGGGCAGCCTGGGCAGGGCGTCCCAGCTGTGCAGCCCCCAGGGCTGTGCACCAGCAGCGCCCAGCGGTGCCGCCCTGCAGAGGAGGGGTTGAACCTGGTCCTGAGAGACTCCAAAGCCCTTCCCTGGAGCCAGTGGCTCTGGGCTGGGCCCCGCTAGCTCCGGGCGGCAATTCCCGGGGCTTTGGGCCTTTTCAATTGTGGCGGGAGCCCCAGGCCGTGTGCACTGGGTGGTGCTGACGGGCTGTGGGGGGAGGCGAGCCCCAGCCCCCCTTCCACCCGAGGCCCTGCCCCTTGCAGGAGCGCGGAGCAGCCCCCATGTGGCCCAGCGGCCTGGCAATGCCGCTGCCCCCCCATTTCACTGCCCCTTTGACCAGGCTCCAGCTGTGGCAGATGCAAGCAGAGCAGGAGCAAACTAGAGACACAGACCCAGCTGCAGGGCAGGGATCCCTCCACCTCTGCACCCGCCAATTAGCGGCTGATGTCACAGCTCCCCCTGGGCTGGGTGGGCAGAACTGGGAAGGGCCGGGGCTGTTTAGGGATTTGCCTTTAAAATGCTCCCCCCCCCACCGCTCTCTGGAATTCACAGAGGCACTATCGTGTGCCCAACACCTCTCCGCCTGGCTTTGCTAAATGCCGACTCGTTAGCGCCAGCTTCACGGAGCAGCTAATTGTTATCAATTACAGTCGCACCCATCCAGAGCCGCCCGAGTCAACCACTGCACAGACAGCACCTCAGAGACCCAGCTCCAAGGAGACTGGAATCGGTATAGGCAGGGGAAACCGAGGCACAGAGGGGGAAAGAACTTGCCCACAGCCACAGGCAGAGCTGGGGATAAAACCCAGGGGTCCTGGGTCCCAAACTGGTGTGTTACCCCCGGGGCCCCACACGGCCCCATCAGCAGAGGAGGCGTTTCTGGGCGTCTCCCCGAGCAGCGGTGCAGACAGGAGCTGTCCCAGGGCACTGGCAGAGCAGGGTGACCCCCCAGCCTCGAGCAATACGGGAGGGGCCCAGAGCCCGGTTCCCAGCTGAGCGTGGCTCCGTGAGACGGCTGCACACACATTTCTCCAGGCCGGGGCCCCCCCAGCGCCCTGATTCCTGCCTCCACAGAGCCAGGGCGGGGGGCGGGGTCACCCTCCTGCTGCCTGAGTGAGCCCAGGGGCAAGCAGCTGGTGCTGGGCCAAGCAAGGGCCATGTGATCCCTTCAGCTGCCATGCCACAGGAGGGTGCCCCGGCCTGCTCCATCTCTGGTCTGTCTGTGCAGCGCCTGACGCAGCGGGGGCCCAGACATGACCTTAGTACTAATGAACAGCAGGGAGCACCTGGCCCAACAGACCCTGATCTCGGCCGGGGTCTGGGGGCGCCCGGCCCAACGGGCCCTGATCTCGGCCGGGGTCTGGGGGCGCCCGGCCCGACGGGCCCTGATCTCGGCCGGGGTCTGGGGGCGCCCGGCCCGACGGGCCCTGATCTCGGCCGGGGTCTGGGGGCGCCCGGCCCGACGGGCCCTGATCTCGGCCGGGGTCTGGGGGCGCCCGGCCCGACGGGCCCTGATCTCGGCCAGGACCTGGGCGTGTGACTGTGCTAGAAAACAGCAACAAGGAGCGGAGATTCTGGCACCAGCAGCCGGGGAGGAGAGGCAGGCTGGGGGGGGCCCTGGCTGCGTCATAGGAAGCCGGCGAGTGACTCACCAGCCTTTAAATTTAGAAGCAAGACACTTCAGGAAGATTTTTGTTTCCTGCCTTGGAGACGCAGCCCCGCCCCCCACCGACCAGGGGAGCCCTCCGGTAGTGTGGCTGGGCCCTGCAGAGGGGAGGGCGGGAACTGAGGAAGCAGGGGTGGAACAAGCGGGGTGTTAAAGGCCCTTCAGGGCCTTGTCTACACTACAGCTCGGCGGGGAGCCAACAGGGTTCTGGGTTCTAGTCCCATCTCTGGGACAGGAGGGGCTAGTGGTTAGAGCACGGGGGCTGGGCACTCGGAGTTACCCAGGCGAGGTCCTGGCACGCGCTGCTGCTGGCAGGTGGTGTGTGGCCCCCAGCACAGCTGTGAGCAAGGGCTCGGCTGCTGGCTATGAGCGGCCGGCAGAGCCTGCTGCGTGGGCGATTAAAGCCATCACTCATGCTGCGGCTGGCACCACGACAGCCCCCGGGGACCAGGAGCCGTCTACCTGGGCCCGGGGCACAGCGGCACCGGCACGGCCATTGCCCGCCCGCCGCTGCATGGAGGGGAAGTGAAATACCAGTGCCCTTCCCAGGGGCCCCAGTGTTCCCAGGGCCCGTCCTCTGCCTCCCGGACCAGGTGCAGCTCAGAGACACCCTGCGTCAGTATAGGGGCCTGTCTCTTGCACTGCCACCCCAGACCGTCCCAGCGCCCCTTTTCCGCAGACTAGTCCGTCCATCGCGGTCGCCCAGGAAGGCTCCAGCCAAGGCGCGGGGAGCCGGTCACGCCAGGCGGCCCAGAGCTCAGACTGGACCAGCACTGGATGGCAGAGGAGAGGGGTGCAGAGAGCAAAGGCCCAAGAACCCCAGCAGGACAGTGGCACAGCCAGGAACAGAGCCCTATGGTCCAGCCCCCCCTGCCCTAACCCCCTTCCCTCCCAGAGCTGGGCTAGAACCCAGGCGTCCTGCTCCAGCCAACAGCCTATGAACGCCGGCTCCTTGGACTTCTCTGCTCTGAGGACTGAGGGTGGAGCCTGCCCCTGCCTGCAGGCTCTCGCGGGGCCAGAGGCCCTCCTGGTCCTGTCCCAAATGCAGCCCAGCGAGAGCAGCCAGCCAGCAAGGCAAGGTCCCCCAGCAGGCGGCTTCCCGGCTCGCCAGTGCAGGGCCAGGCTTTGCTCCAGGAGGCTGCCCCCCTGCTGGCTGGGTACTGGGGAGTCAGCCCCCCCTCCACAGGAGCAAACGCTGCCAGGCCGGCCCCTTCAGGAGCCAGTTCCCGGGCCCCCGCTCCTGGGCTTTTAAAGGGCCACAGCAGGGATGCTGGGAAAGGGTTGGGTGAACAGGGCCAGGACACGATAATGCCCAGCGCGGCAAAGCAGGGCTGGATTCCCAATGAAAGTCACCGCCACACAGAGGGCTCCTGTGTCTACGGTAGCACTGGCAGCCCTGGGACAGGCAGCCCACTGTGCTGGGTGCTGCACGCTCACTAGGCGTGTTACGGCAGCGCCTGCAGCCCAGCCCGGGACAGGCAGCCCAGTGTGCTGGGTGCTGCACGCTCACTAGGCGTGTTACGGCAGCGCCTGCAGCCCAGCGCGGGACAGGCAGCCCAGTGTGCTGGGTGCTGCACGCTCACTAGGCGTGTTACGGCAGCGCCTGCAGCCCAGCGCGGGACAGGCAGCCCAGTGTGCTGGGTGCTGCACGCTCACTAGGTGTGTTACGGCAGCGCCTGCAGCCCAGCCCGGGACAGGTGTCTCACTGCTGGGTGTTGCACGCTCACTAGGCGTGTTACGGCAGCACCTGCAGCCCAGCCCGGGACTGGTGTCTCACTGCTGGGTGCTGCACGCTCACTAGGTGTGTTACGGCAGCACCTGCAGCCCAGCCCGGGACAGGCAGCCCAGTGTGCTGGGTGCTGCACGCTCACTAGGCGTGTTACGGCAGCACCTGCAGCCCAGCCCGGGACAGGTGTCTCACTGCTGGGTGTTGCATGCTCACTAGGCGTGTTACGGCAGCGCCTGCAGCCCAGCCCGGGACTGGTGTCTCACTGCTGGGTGCTGCACGCTCACTAGGCGTGTTACGGCAGCGCCTGCAGCCCAGCCCGGGACAGGTGTCTCACTGCTGGGTGCTGCACGCTCACTAGGCGTGTTACGGCAGTGCCTGCAGCCCAGCCCGGGACAGGTGTCTCACTGCTGGGTGCTGCACGCTCACTAGGCGTGTTACGGCAGCACCTGCAGCCCAGCCCGGGACTGGTGTCTCACTGCTGGGTGCTGCACGCTCACTAGGTGTGTTACGGCAGCACCTGCAGCCCAGCCCGGGACAGGCAGCCCAGTGTGCTGGGTGCTGCACGCTCACTAGGCGTGTTACGGCAGCACCTGCAGCCCAGCCTGGGACAGGCAGCCCAGTGTGCTGGGTGCTGCACGCTCACTAGGCGTGTTACGGCAGCGCCTGCAGCCCAGCCCGGGACTGGTGTCTCACTGCTGGGTGCCGCTCGCTCCTTAGCTGTATTAGCTATTGCCCAAGGCCCTGCTCTGCCACTGACTCCCTGTGGGACTTTGTGCCAGTTGTGGCGGCACGTCGGGTACCCCCAACCCTGCACCCCTGTCCTCAGTAAGATGAGACTCCGCCAGCCAGTGGAACAGGGGGGTTTATTGCTTCTCCGGGACACAGCCCAGCACAGACACGATGTGGCTACAGGAGTCAGGGCCAGGCAGCCTCAGACCCCCTGGGGTAGGGGTCCACCGGCCCCCCAACCCCCAGTACTCAACTTCGTCTCTTCTCTCCAAGGCTGCCCAGCTCCCAGACACCCCCTCCCTTTGTTCAGACCCCTTTCCTCATCAGGTGAGAACCGACTGGGCCATTGACTGGTGGCATGAGGGCCCTCAGGGTGAACCCCCCCCCCCCCGGGCAGTGCTTACAGACGCAGGCCAGTAGGGGTCACCCATAGCCCACAGCGACCAGTGACTGCCCAGCAGAGTGGGCCCAAGGCCACTAGAGTAGACAGCCCCCCCACTACATCACACCAGTCCCTTAGCCTCTCTGCCTGAGTTCAGTGGGGTAACTGTCAGTGTAAATACACGAGAGGGGAGTGAGGTGCAGTGGTCAGTGCAGGGGAGCTGGGAGCCAGGACTCCTGGGTTCTCTCCCCAACTCCACCACTGGCCTCAGGCAGCTCCCTTCCCCTTTGAGTGCTTCCGCCCCCACGCACACGGGGGCCTGGGTCTCAGACGCCCGCCTGCGCTCGGACTTCCACAGCCCCTCAGCTGCGAGGCAGCCGGAGCCTGGCGTCTCCCACGGGAGCTGGCTGCACCCTGTTTGTTTGTTTACTTTGGCATCTGTTTATCCTGAGCCCTCCGAACAGCAGACTGGAAACAGAAATGCTGAAGCTCCCAAGAGAACAGCCCCCCCAGCCGCCGCACAAGCAGGGAACTGGCTCCCACATCACCCACTCCCCTCCCGCAGCTTGGCTGGCTGCTGCGCCGGATTTCACACTGCCAGTCACCACCGGTTCCCCGGCTCCTTCCCCCATCTGCTCCGACGAGCTGCCAGCCTGCACCGCACACGCACGCACGGTGCCTCGGCGGGCCCTCAATTGTCACATACACACACGCACGCACGGTGCCTCGGCGGGCCCTCAACTGTCACACACACACACGCACGCACGGTGCGCTCGGGCGGGCCGCTCAACTGGTCTCACACACACACACACGCACGGTGCCTCGGCGGGCCCTCAACTGTCACACACACACACGCACGCACGCACGGTGCCTCGGCGGGCCCTCAACTGTCACACACACACACACACGCACGCACGGTGCCTCGGCGGGCCCTCAATTGTCACATACACACACACTTTTTTACTTGCACGGTGCCTCGGCGGGCCCTCAACTGTCACACGACACACACGCACGCACGGTGCCTCAGGACGGGCCCTCAACTGTCACACACACACACGCACAGCACGGTGCCTCGGCGGGCCCTCAATTGTCACCATACACACACACACGCACTGGTGCCTCGGCGCGGCCCTCAACTGTCACACACACACACACACGTCACGCACGGTGCCTCGGCGGGCCCTCAACTGTCACACACACACACACATGCACGCACGGTGCCTCGGCAGGCCCTCAACTGTCACACACACACACGCACGCACGGTGCCTCGGCGGGCCCTCAATTGTCACACACACACAGTGGTCTCAGCGGGCCCTCAATTGTCACATACACACACACACACACACGCACGCACGGTGCCTCGGCAGGCCCTCAATTGTCACATACACACACACACACACACGCACGCACGGTGCCTCGGCGGGCCCTCAATTGTCACACACACACAGTGGTCTCAGCGGGCCCTCAATTGTCACATACACACACACACACACACGCACGCACGGTGCCTCGGCAGGCCCTCAATTGTCACATACACACACACACACACACGCACGCACGGTGCCTCGGCGGGCCCTCAACTGTCACACACACACACTCACGCACGGTGCCTCGGCGGGCCCTCAATTGTCACATACACACACACACGCACGCACGGTGCCTCGGCGGGCCCTCAATTGTCACACACACACAGTGGTCTCAGCGGGCCCTCAATTGTCACATACACACACACACACACACGCACGCATGGTGCCTCGGCAGGCCCTCAATTGTCACATACACACACACACACACACGCACGCACGGTGCCTCGGCGGGCCCTCAACTGTCACACACACACACGCACGCACGGTGCCTCGGCGGGCCCTCAATTGTCACATACACACACACGCACGCACGGTGCCTCGGTGGGCCCTCAATTGTCACACACACACACACACGCACGCACAGTGCCTCGGCGGGCCCTCAATTGTCACATACACACACACGCACGCACGGTGCCTCGGCGGGCCCTCAATTGTCACATACACACACACACGCACGGTGCCTCGGCGGGCCCTCAATTGTCACATACACACACGCACGCACGGTGCCTCGGCGGGTCCTCAACTGTCACACACACACACGCACGCACGGTGCCTCGGCGGGCCCTCAATTGTCACATACACACACGCACGCACGGTGCCTCGGCGGGTCCTCAACTGTCACACACACACACACACGCACGGTGCCTCGGCGGGCCCTCAACTGTCACACACACACACGCACGCACGGTGCCTCGGCGGGCCCTCAACTGTCACACACACACACGCACGCACGCACGCACGGTGCCTCGGCGGGCCCTCAACTGTCACACACACACACGCACGCACGGTGCCTCGGCGGGCCCTCAATTGTCACATACACACACACACGCACGGTGCCTCGGCGGGCCCTCAATTGTAACATACACACACGCACGCACGGTGCCTCGGCGGGTCCTCAACTGTCTCACACACACATACGCACGCACGGTGCCTCGGCGGGCCCTCAATTGTCACATACACACACGCACGCACGGTGCCTCGGCGGGCCCTCAACTGTCACACACACACACGCACGCACGGTGCCTCGGCGGGCCCTCAACTGTCACACACACACACGCACGCACGGTGCCTCGGCGGGCCCTCAACTGTCACACACACACACGCACGCACGGTGCCTCGGCGGGCCCTCAACTGTCACACACACACACACACACACACGCACGCACGGTGCCTCGGCGGGCCCTCAACTGTCTCACACACACACACGCACGCACGGTGCCTCGGCGGGCCCTCAACTGTCACACACACACAGCACACGCACGCACGGTGCCTCGCGGGCCCTCAACTGTCACACACACACACGCACGCACGGTGCCTCGGCGGGCCCTCAATTGTCACATCACACACACAGCACGCACGGTGCCTCGGCGGGCCCTCAATTGTCACACACACCAGGGTGTCTCAGCGGGCCCTCAACTGTCCATACACAACACCACATCCACGCACGCACGGTGCCTCGGCAGGCCCTCAATTGTCAACACACACACACGAAACCACTGCACAGTGCTTCGGCGGGCCCTCAATTGTCAACACACACACACCCACCCACAAGTGCTCAGCGGGCCCTCATTGTCACACACACACACACACCAGCGACACACTACTGCACACACACACACAGAGTGCTCGCGGGCCCTCAATTGTCACACACACACACACACACACACACCCACGCACTGGTGCCTCAGCGGGGCCTCAACTGTCACACACACACACGACACGCACAGGTGCTTCGGCGGGCCCTCAATTGTCACACACACACACACACATCTCACCCACACACACACACACACAGTGCCTCAGCGGGCCCTCAATTGTCACATACACACACACACCACACGCCCCCCAACACACACACACAGTGTCTCAGCGGGCCCTCAATTGTCACATACACACACACACACACGCGCGCGCAGCCGCAGGCCTGCACCACCACGCACTGGTGCCTCGGTGGGCCCTCAACTGTCACACACACACACCACAGCACGCACGGTGCCTCAGGCGGGCCCTCAGAAACGCCCCCACACACACACACGCACAAGCACGGTGCCTCGGCGGGCCCTCAATGTCATCACACACACACACCACCCGCAGCTGGTGCCTCGGCGGGCCCTCAACTGTCACACACACACACGCACGCACGGTGCCTCGGCGGGCCCTCAATTGTCACACTACACACACACACACACACACACGCACGCACGGTGCCTCGGCGGGCCCTCAATTGTCACATACACACACACACACAGCACACACAGCACACACACACAGCACGCACGGTGCCTCGGCGGGCCCTCAATTGTCACATACACACACACACACACACACGCACGCACGGTGCCTCGGCGGGCCCTCAACTGTCACACACACACACGCACGCACGCACGGTGCCTCGGCGGGCCCTCAACTGTCACACACACACACACACGCACGGTGCCTCGGCGGGCCCTCAACTGTCACACACACACACACGCACGGTGCCTCGGCGGGCTCAACTGTCACAACACACACGCACGCACGGTGCCTCGGCGGGCCCTCAATTGTCACACACACACACACACACGCACGCACGGTGCCTCGGCGGGCCCTCAATTGTCACACACACACACACACACGACACACACACACACGCACGCACGGTGCCTCGGCGGGCCCTCAATTGTCACACACACACACGCACGCACGGTGCCTCGGCGGGCCCTCAATTGTCACATACACACACACACGCACGCACGTGCCTCGGCGGGCCCTCAATTGTCACACACACACAGTGTCTCAGCGGGCCCTCAACTGTCACACACACACACACACGCACGCACGGTGCCTCGGCGGGCCCTCAATTGTCACACACACACACGCACGCACGGTGCCTCGGCGGGCCCTCAATTGTCTCACACACACACACACACACACACACGCAGGTGCCTCGGCGGGCCCTCAATCTGTCTCACACACACACACACCACGCACGCACGGTGCCTCGGCGGGCCCTCAATTGTCACACACACACACCACCACGTGTCTCAGCGGGCCCTCAACTTGTCACACACACACACGCACGCACGGTGCCTCGGCGGGCCCTCAATTGTCACATACACACACACACGCACGGTGCCTCGGCGGGCCCTCAACTGTCACACACACACACACACGCACGCACGGTGCCTCGGCGGGCCCTCAACTGTCACACACACACACACATGCACGCACGGTGCCTCGGCAGGCCCTCAACTGTCACACACACACACGCACGCACGGTGCCTCGGCGGGCCCTCAATTGTCACACACACACAGTGTCTCAGCGGGCCCTCAATTGTCACATACACACACACACACACACGCACGCACGGTGCCTCGGCAGGCCCTCAATTGTCACATACACACACACACACACACGCACGCACGGTGCCTCGGCGGGCCCTCAATTGTCACACACACACAGTGTCTCAGCGGGCCCTCAATTGTCACATACACACACACACACACACGCACGCACGGTGCCTCGGCAGGCCCTCAATTGTCACATACACACACACACACACACGCACGCACGGTGCCTCGGCGGGCCCTCAACTGTCACACACACACACGCACGCACGGTGCCTCGGCGGGCCCTCAATTGTCACATACACACACACACGCACGCACGGTGCCTCGGCGGGCCCTCAATTGTCACACACACACAGTGTCTCAGCGGGCCCTCAATTGTCACATACACACACACACACACACGCACGCACGGTGCCTCGGCAGGCCCTCAATTGTCACATACACACACACACACACACGCACGCACGGTGCCTCGGCGGGCCCTCAACTGTCACACACACACACGCACGCACGGTGCCTCGGCGGGCCCTCAATTGTCACATACACACACACGCACGCACGGTGCCTCGGTGGGCCCTCAATTGTCACACACACACACACACGCACGCACAGTGCCTCGGCGGGCCCTCAATTGTCACATACACACACACGCACGCACGGTGCCTCGGCGGGCCCTCAATTGTCACATACACACACACACGCACGGTGCCTCGGCGGGCCCTCAATTGTCACATACACACACGCACGCACGGTGCCTCGGCGGGTCCTCAACTGTCACACACACACACGCACGCACGGTGCCTCGGCGGGCCTCAATGTCACACACACACACGCACGCACGGTGCCTCGGCGGGCCCTCAATTGTCACATACACACACGCACGCACGGTGCCTCGGCGGGTCCTCAACTGTCACACACACACACACACGCACGGTGCCTCGGCGGGCCCTCAACTGTCACACACACACACGCACGCACGGTGCCTCGGCGGGCCCTCAACTGTCACACACACACACGCACGCACGCACGCACGGTGCCTCGGCGGGCCCTCAACTGTCACACACACACACGCACGCACGGTGCCTCGGCGGGCCCTCAATTGTCACATACACACACACACGCACGGTGCCTCGGCGGGCCCTCAATTGTCACATACACACACGCACGCACGGTGCCTCGGCGGGTCCTCAACTGTCTCACACACACACACGCACGCACGGTGCCTCGGCGGGCCCTCAATTGTCACATACACACACGCACGCACGGTGCCTCGGCGGGCCTCAATGTCACAACACACACCACGCACGGTGCCTCGGGGGCCTCAACTGTCACACACACACACGCACGCACGGTGCCTCGGCGGGCCCTCAACTGTCACACACACACACGCACGCACGGTGCCTCGGCGGGCCCTCAACTGTCACACACACACACGCACGCACGGTGCCTCGGCGGGCCCTCAACTGTCACACACACACACACACACACACACGCACGCACGGTGCCTCGGCGGGCCCTCAACTGTCTCACACACACACACGCACGCACGGTGCCTCGGCGGGCCCTCAACTGTCACACACACACACACACGCACGCACGGTGCCTCAGCGGGCCCTCAACTGTCACACACACACACGCACGC